>BQMF02000112.1:0-600000 GCA_027922465.2 Turritopsis dohrnii | reverse complement strand
TAGTTGAGAAGCTTCAATTTCTTCAGGTGTTACTGGACCTTTTGAGCGGTTTGATTTCTTTGTCTTGCAGTTGTGGACGAACCTCTCTATCCAAGATGTTATTCGTATCACCTTCCAGAAAGAATGTTTTGCTATGAGGTACCACAGGGCGTTGTCTTTGTCAGCCACCGTCGCCATCATCACTTCTTTGATCTTCTTTGCTTTTTCTTCAGTTTCGGCGGTAGCATTTGTAGTGATGTTGATTGGCCAATCACGTTCGTTGGCAAGCCATTTCGGTCCCTTCAGCCATGTGTCGTCCAACTTGTCACCATGGCAACCTCGGCTTCCGATGTCAACTGGATTTTGTGTGGTAGCTACGTATCTCCAGCAGATGGTGCTTTCTTTGGCGATTTTGAGGATGCGATTATGCACAAACTGCTTGTACGTGCCAGTCCCTTTAATCCAATAAAGCGCGGTGGTACTGTCGCTCCAGCCAACCTCCCTTGCAATTGGAAACCTTGTTAAGGCTTTTCGGACGTTCTTTAGGAGATTTGTCGCCATGTGTGCTGAGACCAGCTCGAGTCTGGGTATCGTCAAAGATTTCTTCGCCAGTCTAGACTTGGAGCACAGTAACCCCTGTGATACGGATTTTTCTTGTTTCACGACTGCGTAGACCGCTGCTGACGTTCCTTCTTTGCTTGCATCGGCGAAAGAATGTAACGTTATCTCCTCAATCGGCCCTTTGATGCATGGTAATGATCGAGGTATCTTGATCATTTGTGGTAAACGCCTCAACCATTGGGTCCACTCTTTCATCACATCGTTTGGTAGCTGCTGATCCCATCCCAACTTCTTATCGCAAACGATTCGGTAAATGATTTTCCCAAGCAGCGTGACTGGTGAGACAATGCCAAGTGGATCGTAGATTGACGCCAAGTACTACAGTATGCCTCGCTTTGTTGCTTGATCGTTTGGGTCTTGATCCGGGAATTCAACAGCAAAGCCATCTTCATTTGTGTTCCATGGTACTCCAAGGATGGCGGTGTGCGGATCTTTTGTCTTGTCTTGACTAGGTGTAGTGGGATCGCACGTTTCTTGTTCAAGCTCTTTCACGTTGGAGTGCCATTTGTGTAGCTTGAACGTTGCGTCGCCAAGGATTTTCGTTGAGATTTCCTTTTGCTTCTTAGCTTCGGCTGCTGTGTCAGCTCCGTCGATGACGTCATCAACATAGATATCTTCTTTCTGCGCTGCAACGGTTTCAGGCGGTTCTTCTTTGTAGTTCTCAAAATGGTAGTCCAGCGTCCCGCTGAGCATGAAAGAAGCTGGTACTAATCCCATAACAACTCTTGTAAAACGAAGCGTGATAGGTTCACATGTTATGCGATCTTTAATCCAGTGGAATCGTAGAGCGTCACGATCCTCTGGACGGATGCGGATCTGGTGGAATGCTTGTTTTATATCGCTGATGACAGCGACAGGTTGCATGCGGTTTCGCACGAGGATTTCCCACAGCCGATTCATCAGGACAGGGCCAGGTTCAAGACAATCGTTTAAGGATGGGCTTTTGTCGTTTTTGCCGTGACGAAGCATCCATAAACGATACGCATTTTGTGGTTTCAGCGTCCTCTCTGATCACCGCCTTGTGAGGGATGTAATATTCCTCGCCCTTGTACGTCCGTTGGGGCCGGCTCAATGATACCGTCTTCGATCTGCTGTGTTATCTTTGTGTCATATTCTTCGAAGCGACTTGGGTTGCGTTTGAGCTTCTTCAGTAGACTGTCCAATCTTCGGAGACTAGTTGCTTTATTGTTTGGCAGATCGTTTTGGTTCGCTTTCCACATCAAACGGGTTTCGTACCAACCTTCTGGATCACGTCGCAATTGTTCTTTGAACTCTGAGAAGACAAAGTTTTGGTCCCCATCTGGCATGTCTTGAAGACCAAGAACGTCTGTGCGGCAAAGGTTGTCGTAATCGGTCGCTGATTGTGTTAAGAACATATGCTTTCGATGTCATCACCTGGTGAAAGAACGATCCATCCTAATTGTGTGAGTTCAGCGATGGGTTGTCCGGGTATTCCAATCCTCGGCTCTTCTTTCGTTTTAATCCTGCAGTAAACGTCGACTCCGAGTACCAGATGCACCTCCATTTCGTCTTTCTGAAGATGGTCGTTGAAAGCAATTCCTCTCAGGTGTGCGTATGATTTTTGTAACTCGCTGTACTTTGGATTTCGGACTTTGAGGAGAACATCCTTTTCGACTTTGTTGACCTCAC
Source organism: Turritopsis dohrnii (assembly GCA_027922465.2). Taxonomy (NCBI): domain Eukaryota; kingdom Metazoa; phylum Cnidaria; class Hydrozoa; order Anthoathecata; family Oceaniidae; genus Turritopsis; species Turritopsis dohrnii. The sequence goes on along the minus strand of BQMF02000112.1, from coordinate 597,750 downwards.
ACTTCATTGTAAATCTTGAGTTAGTACTTTCAAGATCGATATCGTAGATTTCGATTCGTGTGCATGTTGTGGTTAGCATCATTTGAATCTTCCGTTGCTCGACTCTTGTAGGCTCTCGATTTAAAGCCTTAGCTAGCCTCGCTGAGACGTAGTTTCTTCCGGCTCCGGTGTCAATCAATGCACGACATTTGATACCGTTGACATTCACAAGGACTGTTGGATAAATGACACCTTCTCCAATTGTCGTACCGGCGAATTCCGACGATTGTCTTCCCTTTTGGCGTCACAAATTGAAGCATGATGTCTTCCCTTGCAGTTGCGACAACTTCCACTCTTGCATTCTTCTGCACGATGGTTGCTCTTTGTGCAGTTGAAGCATCGGCGTTGTGACATCAAGACGTTTCGTCTTTTCTTGAAGTCAATGATTTTGGTGCATCTAATTGGCTTGTGGCCGCCTCCGCAGAAGACGCATTCCTCAACTTCTGATCGAGTTGCAAACATCTTGTCCGTACGCATCTTGCTTGATTGTTGTGGTGATTGTTGGCTACCGAGTTGTGTCTCATCTCGTGGATTTCTGTCCGTCCACTCACCCAGTGCTGTGATGAGTGCATCGAAGTTCCATTGTTGCCAATCTTTGTCCAGTCGAACAAGGTCTGAGCGGATTCCAGGCAGCTTATCCAAAGTCATTCGGACATAACCTTCGATTTGTGACAACTTCCCCATGGTTTCTAATGACCGCACACTGTTGACTAATGTGGTATAGAAATCGTGCACTTTGGTTGAACCACTCCCGTTGATTGTTGGAAGAGTCATGATGCGCTGTATGTGGGCGTTAACAATCTCACTTGGTTTCCCAAACTTGCTCTGTAAGATTGTTTTTGCACGTTCATAGCCTTCACGCGTAAAGGCAAGCCCGTCGATGAGTGCAAGGGCTTGTGTCGGGAGCATGTCTCTTAGGTATGAGAACTTGGTCACCGAAGAAATGTTCGACCTATCGATTTCTGCCTCAAATTGATTCCAGAACCGAACCAATCAATGTGTGTCCCGTTGAATCTTTCAATTTTCAGTTTGGGAAGCTTGACCATTGTTTGAATGGCAGTCCGTATGTATCTTCCTTGACAACCATGTTTGATTTGAGTGGTTTCTGTTGTAGATGCTTTGATGGGCTGCTTCCTTTTTTCTGATATCGTTCAAAGCAGCTTTTATTTCGGTAATCATGCCATCAAACGGATCGACATTTTTCTGCAACGTGTCGGTCCAAGCGTCTAAATCTTATTGTGCTTGTCTTCAGTGATCAATGCTTTCGATGACACTGTATTTCATTTCGTTAATGTCCTCTATTGACTTTTCAAGAACATTCAGCTTCTCCTTCAGCTCCCTCTCACTCTGGTTCTCTAAGATGGTTTCAATGTTCTTTGTTGCGTATGTCAGCAATTTTAACTTAACATCGATTTTCTTTTGATGTTTAGCCATTTTGTGAATCTCCCAACTCTCACGGCCAGTGACTACACAGAGTTCTTGGCGCGAACACTCACTCAAGAGCTAGCGTGTAATCTGCCCTTTTCATCGATGAAGCAGGAAAACGTGTAGAAACCGTCGTCGGTTTGGTTTTAAACACTAGCTTGCTTGTAGAAACCACTGTCACAACACAGATAATGTTTACTTCAGGTTTTCATTCCCTTCTGACGAAGAAAATCTGGCCAGGTGTTGCCTTTGAAAATCGTTCTTTGATATGTAATTAGCAATTAAATGGTGTTCGGCTGGTTATTTTGAAATGTATTGTTTGAACAATAGAAGTAAAATGTATCTCAAAATCATGAGAAGAAAAAACCTCGCTTTGTGTGTAACGAGACGAGTTTTGATTTTTTGAGAAATTATAAACAATGTTTTGAGTGATGAAACGATTATGTAAAATTTCTCCTTGCCTATGCAACCAACCAATAAACAAACTCCAAACCAATAAATGTTGTGTAAAATAAATGTGTGTAGATAGAATTGCTGATGCCTCTAGCACGGTTTCTGAACGTGTGTGTATGTCTCTGTACCCTACGTAAATCTCACAATGTCACAATGTCTAAAATTCTCTCCCGTAATTTAAAATGTTAATGAATCATGTATATTTCCCAATGTATTGAAATATTCTTACAAGTGTTAGTATGTCATCCAGATACTGCTGTAAGCGATCGATCGACTCCGCAAAAACTCCCAATGATCACGACGAAATGTGTACTGTGCCAATCTCTCCGAGGGCTCCACTTTGTGGGAAATGGGCTGTGTTCACCACAAGAAAACTCACAATTTGCTTTACTTTAATATAACGTATCTTTAAACATGAAACACTTAAATCACTCTCTTCATCCGTCTGCCATCTTTCGTAGCACGTTTTCTTTTTTCTTCTTTTTCGCTCTACTCCTTCACTCTCCTATATACAAAAATCGGCTGAATATCCGTCAAATAAAATTTATATCTAATTAGAATAGTGTAAAAAGTTGAACGAAGAATTCTTCTATCAAGTGTTAAGCCTATCAGAAAACAACAACAAGTTCCTTCCAATGAATACATCATTGGTCTTTACAAAAGATCCAAAGAAAATATAAAGTATGTAAGCATAACAAAATAGTCGGCTTACCTTGCTGAGAGCACTTTTTCCAAGGACCTTTCGGTAAATCCTCTCAATTTTAACTCTGTATCATATACAGGAATGTGAATTAAACAACTTTTAGCCTCCATTACAAAAAAAACGTTAGCAGGAGAACAATTAACATACATCCAGTGTTTCAAGAACATCAAATCGTTAATACTACACGTTTTTCAATTTCTCAATTTTCTCAATTCCTTTAAAGGCCAATTTCCATTCAAGAAAATATCCGCGGACGTAGGTAATCCACGCTCAGTGACTTAGAACGCATGCGTATAGACTAATTCATAAGCGTAGTTATGTCCGCTCAGCGAGCAAAAATAAAGTTAAAAAATTTTAACTTTTTTTAAGCCCGCCGATGTCCGCTGATAATTTCAGCCAATCGTGTCTTTTGATTTCCATTTGCAGCTGTTTGGCCGCTCGGAAAATTCTACGTCCGCGAAGGCATAAACGTTGAATGGAAATCGGCCTTTATAAAGAACGCGCGAACTAAATTAAATTTAAGGCTTAAATTTAAGGCACGTGTTTTCAGTAGTTCGCGCGTTCTTAATCGAATTTTCCAGCTTCTAAGCTCACAAAAATATTCGATTTTCAAACCGGGGGTATAACATAAGGCCAAATATTGATTTTAATCATATTTCTTAAATATAATATCTAGAAAAAGCTTATACTTATTTATAAATTTAGTCAGTTATCATTTTTTGGAAATGTATAAAAACGAGATACAAAGGTCACAATGTTGTAGTATCAATTTAAGAAATATATATTTTGTTACCCTCCAGTTGTAATATTGAATGTTTACATCATACGAGCCGTGAGAATCTTTGATGAGTAAAAATGGCTTCGTGTTTATAGAAAGTTGGAGTTGTTGTGTTGCTTATCTAAATTATTCATTTTCTCAGTCCACAAGAAAAATTAGATTGGCCAGTAAAGGGATTTTGTTTCCTTATGTATCAAAGAAGGTTTTAGCATAGGTTTTGAATTGTCCCCCAAAAATGACATTTTCCATATTTTTTTTGGCTCTCTGCGCCCTGACTATAATATCTGGTGCAATCCCAGAAGCATTTTCTTCTTCACGTATGCGCTTTTTAAAATTATCATATAATGTTTTAAAATGATCTCGTACAGACCTCTGAGTTACTCGAAATGTTGGTTTTTCACATTGGTTTAGGATTTCTGGAATTTGCTCCCATATACGTCCACGCTCAGGGGATCCACGTTTATGTTTATATGGTTCTTGTAGCAAAACTTCCCTTAGTAATAAGGTATCATGTTCCTCCGACCAACGCATGGTTTGACTATAAAAACAACAACATATAACAGTAAGTAACACCACACATTTTAGTTTCAGTGTTTTGACTATCTCTATACATACTGTCATGTTTCTGGTAGCTTACACACATACACACACACACAGATGATCTGCAATGTTTACATTTTTCATTCCTCTTCTATTTATGAAGATAAATTAAATGAAGATAAATTACAAAAGTAAATACAAAGAAAACATACAAATATACTTTTAACTTTATTTACGTCATACCTTTTCCGTTTTGGTTGCAAACTGTCCATACTATTCATCTTTGATTATATGCTTGGTTTTTTTTCCCATCTATTTTAATACTTATTGCCTACTGCAAAAATAAGAACAAAACTAGCCACCAAGGCGTCGTCGCTCGCCGCCAATGTTCACATGCTCTGTATCACTGTATCAATAAACGTCAAATTTCCTTATAAACGGCTCGTACAACTTGTGTTCAACCAGAAGCATATTCGAAGTCACAACCTCTGATAAAACCAATCTTTTATCAGTGTAACAATACACTCAAAATGTAGAGAGAGAAAACTTCAACTTTTTATTAGCTTTTGTTTTAAAAAAGTTACCCACTCTAACATGGGTGCTATCAAACGTAAGGAAGAAATAGTTTCTCTTCTTAAAAACATCACGACGGAGGAGAGAAAAAAGGCACGTGCTAATTGAATAAATAGAATAAAAAACGTTCGATCAGAACGCTTAACAATTAAAAGAAGAAATTAATTTGTTAAAAGAAAAGCAAAAAAAAAAAACAAAAAAAACACATTTTGTTTTGATATAATACTCTTTTTTTACCTATCGGTTTTTAAACATTTTGATTGCTCAAAAAAAAAGTTCACCCGTCTCAGACAGTCAGGCAAGAGATAGTGGCAAATCGCACATGCTGCCACGTTCTGCCACTGCTGCTTTTTGTCCAAAATGTTTAATCAGTTAGTTTCTTTGTATTTAGTTGATGTACTGTTTTCAAAGCCAAGTCAACGTGGAATGTAAAACTAACAATAATGATAAAAACAAAACATTATTCCTATTAGTTCATCAGCCAAAAAAAGTCACGTTCGATTGGGGTTGCAATGTATTTGCTTCGAACTCACGTCGCACACAAAAAAAGAAATAATTTCGCTCACAACTCAATCTACCATTTTGCGTGACAGACAAACAAACAGACAAACAAACAGAGAATCGGCTATTAATATATAGATAACACACAAAAGCTTCTGAAGAAATTCTAGTAACATACATAACAGTAACACCAAGTATAAAAACATCACACAAATTATAACCCTATTATTTAAGTTGAAAAAAACCCATAACTTTGGCAAAATCACATTTCATTCCTAGATTTACATCCACCACAACATCTGGAAAAGTAGAAGCTTGGTACATATGCAGCTTTTACACATCTAACACTCGTTTCTCCAAAAAAACATGAAAATGATTCTGTTGATTACAGCCCATGTAAAATCTCACGTTCTCTCACAACGTGAAAATGCTGTTTCTCACGTCGGGTCCGCCATCTGCAGAACGTCTGCGGGGTTTTCCTTGAGTTTTAGACATGCGCAATAGATCCTTTTTGAGACCTGAAGTTGCCGTTGCCGTTGCCGTCCTTGTTTCGTAAGCTCCCTATTAGCGACCTTACACATTACAACGTCAGTAGGACGACGTAGCCGTTCTCTCAGATTTTTATACCAACGTCGTGCAACTGACGTCTACGGTGAAAGTTTCCTACGCATCAATATATATAAGGTTTGCGGAGTGGGTGCGTGGAATCACCCGTTCGCCAGCGAAAATATCGAATGCGTGAAAGCCCGATATTCATTCACAACATTGTGTTGTTTCAGAGTCATCTTCGAAGAGTAACTTTGTATTATAAATTTAGATACATCATTTTACGCAAAAATACTCTTTTTGTTTTAAATTTTCAGCAATATTTCGAAGGGCTGTTGATACCTTCGTCGACGACAACAAAGTCCGAAGAGCGAGTTGAATACATGAATACGCATGACTGAAAGGGCGCTATTATCCATAACTGAAAGGGCGCTATTTCCTTTTTGGGATAAGGAAATAGCACCGCTGCAAGAATATTATGTAATTTTTGTTAGTTTTCTTGAAATGTATCCTATGAATATTAGTGAACATTAGTTATATTGCGATTCAAAGACCTTATTACTTTAAATGTCCAAATACCAAACTGTGATCCCTTGCCTCGTTTTGATGTGGTAATTTGTTGAAAATGATCAAAAATTGGCCCATTAGCAATTTTCAGTTACGAAAAACTTAATATCAAGTAATGTCACCATATAAAATCTCAAGTCAGGTTTGATAGTCTGATAATGTGTATTCAAGGATTTTTGGTCAATGTGGGATGGAGATAGAAAAGAGAAGGAAAACAAAATGCTTTATGAATCAATAATTTCCAGTTCTTTTATGCATAAGTACAGATTCAAAAAATTTCTGACACCCATAGTGACAAAAAGAGCATGAATAAAGATGGCCTATTCTTAAAAAATAGCTCAAAGCATAAAGAAGCACTAGGAAGTAAAACCAACAGGAAAAACATAACAGGCATCTTCTAAACTTTGCTAAAATGTTCAGGTAACTTAACTCAGATAATCAGCAACATCTGGTAATATGTTGCAATGTAAATCAACAAAATTCCATTTGCATAAAAGATTCTTGAATCCATCACATGTTCCTTTCAAATAAACGATAAAAAACATTTTGAATGTCTGTAACTACATACCTTAACGGCCCTTTTTACGACGGCCCTAAGTTAACGCCGGCCCCTTTTACGTCGGCTCTTATTCCGCCAAAGACCAATTTTGGCCTTACGCCAATTAGGGCCGCATATTACGCCAATGAGAAGGGATAGAGAAAAAAAATTTTACAAGCATGCTTTTTCTGCTCAATTTTGCATCAACAGTTAAAACAAAGGGAAAAAGTATGACAAAGTTGTTATAAAGGTTACTCAATAATAATGTCTCAATCAAGTACAATAACATCATCGGTGTTTATTGTGTTTGTGTCGGGTTGATGGCCGTCGTTTTCTTCTCCAGCCTCTTTGTTTTTGTCCTCATCTTCATCATCAGACTCGACCACAATTTCTTCTTGATAATTCTCTTCATCTAACACACCTCCCGCATTATCATCTTCAAAGAGTTCTTTTTCGTCCAACCTCTCTTTCATTCTCTCCACTTGGCGTACAACAAAAGAGTTCATTTTCTCCAAAATAATCTTATTTCCATGAGTAAAATGCATCAAAATTGGAATCTCAAGACCCCCTTCCGGTATAGGGGATATATTCGGAGCTATGCCAGCAACAGTACCAAATACGGATCCTCCTTCGTGCAAAAAATAGAAAACAAAACGGGAAAGTTCTCTCGGGATGTGGCCAACAGTTACGGGGCCTATTCTGTCAACTCTTGTAATTGTAATTTTGCAACAGTACGGGTCTTTTTCAATCGATAATTCGTTTGTTTCTTTTGCCACTCCTACTTGTTGGTGAAGTGAAATATTCCTCCAAGTTGTATCTCTGTACACATGTTAACCTCTACTTCCAATTTCTGCTGAGAAAGAATTCATCTTGAGATGCCCGAAAATACCAAAACTTCGAAACGTGCAACACAACTCGTCCACCAAAAAAGGCGTGTCACAATGTTTGTTATGATTTCTGCACTCCACTGTTGGTTGTGTTTACAAAAAGGTCTGATCGAACGTTTGTAGAGTTCCATTGAATTGTATCAACCATTAAAATAAAAAGCCTATTGCTATCATTCAACTGTCTGGCTTTTGTAAGTGGTATTGTTTTTTGTCTGGCTTTTATAACTGTTATTGTTTTCTCGTCTGGCTTTTTGCTCTCTTGGGTATTCAATTTCCCGGGGGTTTCGTCTTTTTTTCTTTCTGTTATTTTCTTCTTCGGAAGTAGAATTTAACATCAAACTTTACCCCGTCAAACAAATCTTTCCTATCACATTTGAAGAAATTGTACCAATGCTTTTTTGAAAGATTTTTTTTAGACAAAAGAAAGCATTTACACCAGGTTTTTTATGAGGTGACGGCATGGACATCACAAAGTATTTTTCGAAAAACCCGAATGGGGACTCGAATGAAAAATTAGATGGGCGTCCCTTAGACGTTTCTATTCCTGGCTGCTCAAGAGGAACCACCATATCTGCCGCGAGAGAGTTGAACAAGCTTCAAGAAGAAAACGATGTTAAAAAGAAAAGACAAACTTTTCCAGAACATATTAAAAGGAAGGTTGCACACCATGCTTGGAAAAATGGAGTTTCAGCTGCAAGAAAATGGGCAGCTTCGAAATATCCCGATCATGTTTTCAAAAGAGAATCTGTCAGAGATTGGAAAATCAAATTCACTAAACATTTTGAAGCACTCGACGATGGCTCTATCTTTACCATACCAAGAGTTGGACGACCAATACACGACTGAAATGAAATCAATTCTTCACAACCTTCGTGCTAGTGGCGGTGCCATCAGCAGAAAAACTGTAATCGCTAAGACACACATGAATCCAGCTCTCTATGAGGAATTGACATTTAATTGGAAGAGAAAGATTGCCAATGCAGTATTCGAAAATCGTATGGTTCTAAACTTCGACCAGACACCACTAGGCTTCGTGGCACCAAATAAGGCAACCTTTACCGAAGAAGGATCGCGTACAGTTCCCATCGCAAATCTTGATGACAAACGGCAAATTACGGGAACATTTTGTGTAAATATGACCGGAGAGTTTCTTCCAATCCAGTTAATCTATGCTGGTACGACCCCTAGATGTCACCCGACAACAACATTTCCAAATTCATTTCACATTACCCACAACTCAAATCATTGGTCGAACGAGCCTATTGTTATGGAATATCTGAAGAGAATTATCTTCCCTTATCTTAAGAAGAAACGTGAATCGTTGAAATTACCGAGTGATGCCAAAGCCCTGCTAATCTTCGATGTTTTTAAGTTGCTCAAAAAGAACAACATTGTCTACATTCATGTACCTAACAACCACACTAATCTTTTCCAGCCATTGGATATCTCAGTCAATAAAAGTGCAAAAGCCTTTATCGCTGGAAAATATCAAGATTGGTTATGCTGAAAAGGTGCAAGAGCAGCTACTTGAAGGCGTCAATCCTCACGACATCAAAGTAGATGTCAAGTTAAGCACCGTTAAACCTCTACACGCAAAGTGGATTATTGCCATGTACAACCATTTGAGAAACTCAAAGAATATAATAATCAACGGCTTTAGAAAAGCTCATATTACGCAGGCTGTTTTAGAATCGGTTGAAGCAATCTTTGTGACAATCCATTTGAAGATATAGAGATTGCTTTGGAAAAAGTTCAATAAAGCTCAGGACTTTGTTACTGTTAAAAAACGATTCGCGGAAAGATTACTGTTCATTTAGCGACTACATTTGTTTGTTTTGTTTGGTTTGTCATTACTTTTGTTTTTAGACCTATTGTTCATATTACGTAAGCAAAACTGTTCAATCTATATGTTATGTCGTCAATTCACTGCTTCCAACCCCCCTCCTTTAATTCCTACACCTCTAGAGCCTATTCTAGAAAAACAAAGTGAAAAAATTAACGCCGCTTTTAAGTAAAAATTGTATATTTTTAGCCCTTTTAACGCCGGCCCCTTTTACGCAGGCCTTTATTACGCCAAAGGCCAAAAAATAGCGCCAATAAGGGCCGGCGTAAAAAGGGCCGATAAGGTATATGCTGAAAATGCCAGACACGTCACATTGGTTATTCCTGTGTTGGTTCAGCAGTTCCATTGTTTCAAGTACATATACCAGATGTTCCACGACCATACAATACTGATTCGTCTTAATTCATAAATTGATATCAATTACTCTTGATAATGCCTTATACAACTGAAATAGTAAAACCAACCAACAAATTAGCAAAAGTAAGCAAAATCATTTATATTTAACATATTATGTAATTATAATTATTACGTAACTATATATAATTATATTTTTAGAAATAACTCAAGTAACATGTACATATAACTGATTTGTTTGTTAGCTCTTCATTGTTGTTTATTTTTAATTATCTTATCCAATTAAAGAATCTGTAAGCTGTATAACTATTTTACCTTCAGTTATTTTTCTCAAACTTATAAAATTTCACCCAGACATATGTATTAAACGTAAATACTACAACGGAGTTGACTGGAATTCAAAATCAGAGAATATTTTTCAGTATAGATGGATAATATTGTCTATATACATTTTTTGTTGTTAAGCAGTCTAATTTGATAACATTGTACTCTTTTAAAATAGACAAATTCCATGTTGATGTTTACTGTTTTGATGTCTCATTAATTTAGACATTAGAAATTATCAAAGCCACTTTTTTTCTGCACACACTACCACTTCTACATTCTCTCCTCAGCATGAAGTTATATACGAAACATAAGCTTGCAATATAGAATTCAAAATGGGTAAATCTCTAGAAGGACCTATTATGAATAAAAGTTTGTGGGGCAACAAATGGTGTCACTGAACACTAAGAAGCGAGCAAACAAAAACATCATACATTAAATTTTAGCATCATCTCATTGGACTTTTATGTCTTGTTATGTTATGTGTTGTGTGTGGTAATAAAAACAGTTACTAGCCGCCAAGGCGGCGTCGCTCGCCGCCCATGTTCACCTGCTCTGTATCACTCTATCATTAAACGTCAAATTTCCTTATAAACGGCTCGTACAACTTGTGTTCAACCAGAAGCAGATTCGAAGTCTGGTAAAACCAATCTTTTATCAGTGTAACAATACACTCAAAACGTATAGAGAGAAAACTTCAACTTTTTATTAACTTTTGTTTTAAAAAAGTTACGCGCTCTAACACGGGTATAGGTTGGTGTGTACACATAATTTAATGCAAAATATAAATACGAGAAGATTTCTCATTTTGATTTTATATTACTAGCGATATTTCGCTCTAGCCACTGCTAGGCATTATCAAGCTATGATACAGTTTTATTCATACAAGTTTACTTACATTTTTTTATTAATCTTTTATATACATGAACAAAGGTAACTAATGACAACACAAGACTAACGAGTATATAATTACAGTAACAGATAATACGTGACCATGGTAACATAGAAAAACGAACGGTATACGAGAACAACAAATACACTTATACGGCAAACCTAAGCCTAGTGATCAGCTTAGTAAGGGTAACTTAGCCGCTCGAATAAATACAAGGTATCTCATATGAAATACTTTATATTTGTTCTGCCCTTATAACATACAAAGAACTAGCAAAATAAAACCAAAGGTGTTGATTGTTCTTGTATGTTCAAATTTGGCGAATTGTCACGAATATATAGAGCTTCGTACACTTTCCTTCTTCTATAACCACCACAGTTTTCATTCAAAATCGTGAAGTTATCCATACTTGCTCCGGGATGTCCAGTTAAGCGAGAATGTTGTTGTATGTGAGACTTTTTATCTCGTTTCTGGTGATCTAACATACATTCATTCAGTCTCCTTCCTGTTTCTCCGATGTATGTTGCAGAACAGCTACTATCAGGACATTCATACTTATATACAACATCATGTTTGTCCTCCTTCAAGGTCTTATCTTTCAAACTGAAGTATGATGATACTTTACCAGATCTAAATACTATTCTCGGCTTGACGGTTTGTGATGTTAAGTGACTTATACTATTAGAAAGCTTTCTAATGGTATTTTTTCCCTTCGTTCCTTTGTATGGAAGAATCATAGTTGGGTGTTTAGTTTCATCAGTTGTTTCTTCAACAGTGGGTGCTGGAGCAGATAACTTCATTTTTACGTCTTCTGCTGCTTTTTTAACAACGTAACGAGGATAACCGTTCACATTTGTAAAAACTGACATCAAGTAACTAATCTCTTTTCATAAATGGTAGTCAATTGAACATATGGTGTGCGCACGTTCAAATAGAGTCCTCAAGGTACCAATTTTCCAGGATTTTGGTGCAAATGAATGCCAATGAATGTATAGGTTTGTGTTGGTGGACTTCCAGTATACTGATGTTTGGAAGGTACTGTTAGGTTTTCGATGTATGTTAACATCTAAGAATGGCAATTGTCCATTATTTTCGATCTCAAAAGTGAATTTTAATTGGTGGTGATAATTGTTGAGAGCAGTGAGGACATTATCAACTTCATCTCGTATCACAATACTACACGTGTCATCAACGTATCGTTTCCAGAAAGTCATTTTATTCGATAAGGTAGGTATCAGATCTTCCTCGAGCGAAACCATGAAAATATTTGCAAGCACTGGACCCAAAGGGGAACCCATTGCTACGCCATCAATCTGCATATATATATTAACACGGGTGCTATCAAACGTAAGGGGGAAATGGTTTCTCTTCTTAAAAAGATCACACGGGAGGAGAGAAAAAAAGGCACGTGCTAAATGAATAAAGTGAACTAGCCGCCAAGGCGGCATCGCTCGCCGCCCATGTTCAGCATGCGTCATGTTCACGAAAAATAAAATTAAGGAATTAGCAATGATAAGTGTGTCCATGTTGTAGAGCTCGAAAAACTGATCAAAAAAATGTATGGGATCGTTTTGCTACGACCAACCGTTACAGAGATATTGTCGATCAAAGATTTTGATGACGTCATAGACCCGTCCCCAAATAAAATTAGAACCAAATTTTTCGTTACCCCATCGCCTGTATCGCGGACCCCAAAAAACGTCAGTTATCCCTATTGGTTTTCGAGATAATTTTCCCTAAACGTCGCATTCGATTAGGGTCTCAATACAATGGTTTCACACTGACGTCGCGCACAGGAAGAGAAATAATTTATGTGTGATCTTACATTGCTGACTTCCCGATTTCGCAGTTCATATCTACCATTTTGCGTGACTTACAGACAAACAGACGGAGAATCGGCTATTAATATATAGATAAAAAAAACGTTCGATCTGATTAAAATAGATTAAAAGAAACCGACTAAAAGAAATTATGACAACTATTAAGACAAAAGCAAAAAAAAATATTTTGTATCATGATACTCTTTTTTTACCTATTGGTTTTTAAACATTATGATTGCTCGAAAAAAAGTTCACCCGTCTCAGACAATCAGGCAAGGATACGTTGGGATACACTGGTAAACTGCACATGCTGCCACATTCTGCCACTGCTGCTTTATGTCCAAAACGTTTAATCAATTAGTTTCTTTGTATTTAGTTGATGTATTGTTTTCAAAGCCAAATCAACGTGGAATATAAAACTAACACAATAAAAATAAAAATAAAACGTTATTTCTATTAGCTCATCAGCCAAAAAAAGTCATGTTCGATTAGGGTTGCAATGTATTTGCTTCGAACTCACCTCGCACACAAAAAAAGAAATAATTTCGCTCACAACTCGATCTACCATTTTGTGTGCCTTACAAACAGACGGAGAATCAGCTATTAATATATAGAAGTGGATCAAAATGCAACATCAAGTTGCATAAACATTGCTCAAAGATAGTAGTAAAAGGAATGGAGAAGAAATAACAGTTTTTTCTTTTTCCTCCATCCTCTCTCAAGTCTCTTCAGATACATACACAGTTTGTGAGCATAGATGCACAACGTTCAGAAGCTTTGATCTGAATTTAAATTTTCAAAAGTATTAACCATGTTCAACTTACAACGTTATCGTAAAGGATAGGAGGTATATTCCCAGTTTCCCAATTTGAATTTCATAAACAAACCTCAGAGCATTCAGAGTAGCATTCCCGGGGGCAAATGTCTACTTGACTCTAGATATCTACCGTATAGATCGACAATTTTGCCCTAAAGCTATTCACTGAACACTTTTGGACTTGATCAATCATATAAATATCTACATCACAATTTGCGAAAATTAAAGGTAAGCGAGAAAATTTTGATTTTTGGTATGCACTGTAATATTTGATCTTGCCAAATGAGCTCCATTCCACAAAAAAGCTACACTCCCCAAAAATGTTCTGGCGGGAATAAAGATATGTGCCATATTTGTTTACTAATTTTAAACGACAGCGTAATTGATAGAACTAAGGTTAAATTGTGAATTATGGTTGTTCTCAGAGAAATTAGAGAATTATTGCTATTGAGTTATTCTCTGAATGTGGTAGACGACAAGGAATTTGCTCTACTTTATGATTTTAATCGGTCCAAAAATCCAGATTTTCCTTACTGGAATTACAATTTCAATTTTGATGATTTAACTGATGCAGAATGCAAGTCAGAATTGCGGTTTTACTTGTTGTTTTAACTCATCATAATTTTCAGTAGCTTCATCCCACTCTTCTTTTATCTCTGTAAATAATGTGTCTATTTCTGTAGGTTCTGTATTTATACCAGAAGCACCTTCTTCTTGTCTCATGAGAGATAAGTAACTGGCAGTGATCTCACACTTTCGTGTGACCTGAAATTTGATTTCAATCACAGCATTTAAGTCATCAGCAACACCAGTCCAAGCTGCACCGCTTTCTTTGGTACTGGGTTTAAAGTTCTCTACAAAGGAGAAGTTTGTGCTCTTTGGTCCATTTCATTTTACTATGAAAAAATAAAAAAATATAGCCTTTGTGATGAGTGTTTCCAGCATTTTGTGAAAGCCTATTCCTTAGCTAGCAAGAAATTTTAGAGGATGAAAATGACCAAAATGGTTACTCCTGTAAAGACGATCTGCTTTTCGGTAAACTAGAGTGTTTAAGAGCAAATTCTTACATCTTCTTTTCATTGCCATTTTCCAAGACGCCTTTGAAATGCTTGTTTTGAAGTAGTCATCACTGCGAAGACGTTCAAAATGGTGTGGAGATTCTCTTCCAGGCATGCGCAGAACGTTCAGTTTGTATTTTTTCACGGCATCGTCTATTTAACGTTCGCCTGCGTAAGGTCGCTATTACAGAAGGTCGCCTCCCGTACAGGGTTGCCTAGAAATTCCCTGTAAAATCGGTGTTACAATGCCAGGAACTGTAAACAATCTGTTGGTGCTAGAAAAATATCGTCAACTTGTACAGTACCTTTACAGGGAACCGAAAGACGAGGAGATACTTGGCTCATTTTTGAACGTCGCTGTCGTTTTCATCATATTCTTGTCGTAAATTTAATGATAGACATAAAATGTAAATTGGCCGTGGATTTTATGAATATCATAAACTTTCCGGCATGCTTACCAGCATGCATAGCGCTGAGCTCCTGTATAACCAATATGCTGGCTAAGAAGTGATGTGTAAGAAGTTGATGCAGATCATGTATCATGAAAATGGGAGAAGGCCAACATGTGGACAAAAAAAGGAAAAAGGTCAGAAATCGTTGAGTTCTTGATGCTGAAAATAAGTTATGGCATGATACTTTGGTTTTTTAAAACCTACTAGCAGTTTCTGCACCGCCAACACCACTAACTCATGTTTGCCTCTCTGTGAGCTTACCTAGGTCTATGCACTATGGCTAGTGCCTATGCCTAATGATCACTTGTGGAGAGTTGATGTGTTGTGATGGGGAGGAAGAGATCATTATTACTGTGTATCAACCAGAGAAACACTGGTTGTTTGTCATTTTAAACAACGAAAAAAAGAAATATTATATATAATATATATTTCATTTTTTTGTTTTGTAAAACTAAAATGAAGCTGCAAGAAGAAATCATCATAATAAAAAAATAGCTTCAGTTTTTGTTACGTTTAGATGCATTTTCTCTATTGAAAAAATGCTACCTCCCAAAGTCAACAACAGACATAATACACCCAGAGTATATGAATACAAATGATCATCACATACCGGGATCAGAGTATATAAACCTAAAGTTATACCAAAAAGAAAGTATAAAGTCGGACTGCTGCAAAGACCAAAAAATGCTGGTTAGCCAACTTGCTATGATTATATATACGGATGATAATTCTTTAATAACAGATGTTTTTGGATTTTGTTGGCAGGCTTTAAACATATCAGAAAGTGTTCTCACTCAATGTAATGTCCATAAACATCTGATGGAAACTTCTCTTATAAAGGCTGTATATACAGTATGTATAGTATATATAGAGAGATTTTCTTTACAGAAAGATCTTGGAGCGAAAGCACTGCAACTGAAGTTAACATTTTCCAAGATGACGTCCATCCTGTAGGTACAAATAGTACGTCTGTGGATACAAATAGTATGTAAAAATTCATTCATTTTGTGTATTTGACACACCAATTCTTTCCTGTTAAAAATAATCCTTTTTTATGGTCAGCTGAATTGGATATTCAAGAGTGTGTGCAAATGATGAAAAAAATGGTTTCTGCTCCAATAAGATGCCGTCGAAAATCATGGTTTCAACGCATTGTCACAACACAAAGCCAATGGGCATGGATTTGTCCCTTCATTAAGGAGACCCTGTTGTCCAGAGAGGTTCCCAATGGTCTTTGCAGTAGATGTGAAGAAGGGAAATTGTTATTAAGTGCAACATGTGCTTTGATAATTTTCTGTGTTTAGTTTTTGATGAAGTTGCTCATACTTCATTCCCTATGCACGACAGATCATTTCTTTATAATGGAATTGTGCATCAGTTGTTACTGTTCGAAGTTGTCGAAGAAGATAAATGTTTAGTAATACAAACTGGTTAGTTTGTGATTTTTAAATTCTAGTGTGATTGGTGTACAAAATTCAATGCCATTCATTTTCAGTATCATATAATTCAACTATTGTGTGTACGCATTTTTCGTAATTGTGTGTGTGTGAATTTTATCAAAATGTATCTATTTTCAGGTAATCCTCTTTAAATCATGCGGTCTATATAATTTTAGAAAAATTTCCAAAAATAAGATGTACCAGTTGCTCATTCCGTAACAGCAAGAACCTTATAAAACGATGCAATAAACACGTGTGTCGTCATCACTATGCATGGTAGATTAAATAATATTTTAGGTTATGGAATAGTTCCTTTGAGTTCAAAATAATCCTATTTTAATACAATTTCAGGAAGATTTGATTTATTCATGTTCTCAATGTTTTGTGAAGATTGTAAACGCATTACTGATCCATTTAATATCGAATACCTCCTCAAATCAGGTTATTGGCCAGGTAATCCTCAATCATCACCTAACTGCATAATTGATGAAAATGTTTTCATTGTATGGGATGCTTTTCGATAGCGTATGCCTGGTAGTTCTGAGAGATCTTTTATCACATGTTTGTCTGACTTACCTGAGATGAATGGTCGGGTGAGATGATTTTAAAACTAATAACATGTCTCAATTATGTATCAAAATGTGCTAAATTCAGCTATTGGCTCCTATGAAATATTTTAAAATGTTGACAAAATGTTGTTACAAGTATGAAAGAAAGTTTTGTTGACAAGTAGTGAAATATGAAATTTTTACAAAGAAATGCTGCAGAATTTACGGAACTTTAGTTATTCATACTAGTATCCTGTGTAAATATTTTTTACGGGTTTTAATTCTGAAAGTGACGCCTCAAACCTGGTGTCGAAAAATTAAATCATAGCATGATGAACAGAAAGGGTATCAGTGCTGTAAGTACTTTAAACTTTAAATATAGGAGCGCAGAACAGTCGTTTTTACTTGGAAAATCTTAAACCCATCAAAAATAAAAAAAAAGGTGCTGCATGTGCATCGGCTTTTTTCACTCTGTAAGAAAAATTGTATCGATTGAAGAAGCAATGCAATGGTTCCCTGTGATAAAAATCTAATGTCAATACGGAAAAAAACACTTCTCACCCTTTTAGTTAAAAAACTCTAGGTATTCCAGCTAAAGCATTTTTAGTTCATTATCAACACTGGAGTTATGAACAGAAAAACTTTTTAATCGGAAGATCTGAAACACATCAAAATATTCGTAATACATCTTGCATGATAGTAATAAAAACAAGATGGATTTCTGCAAGATTTGCTGAAAATACACAGAAATGCAAAACCAGCAGCCTTGACGCTTTCCCTTGTTTCCTACGGTTTAACTTTGACAAACTTTTCAATTATTTTTACAAACATCAACTTAAACGAAATGTAAATTTATAATTTTAATTTATAAGTTCTTTTTAATTCCACTTTTCTTGTTAATTTTCACCCTGTATTAAGTTTATGTGCAGGTCTGCATATGCTCAGGCCGCCCTGATATCATGTGGTGGACATCATCACTACAACGCTGCGCATAGCCGTCTTAACCACAAATTAAATCTGCCTTTTTCACGTTTTGAAATGTTGACATGTCTGTTCCAAAGACACAAACAGGCAGTACCATCATATAACTAGGCGGGACGGGTGACGAAATATATTTGTTCACACCCAATCTCATGCAAACGCTATTACAAACGCCGTTGTTTTATATAGCACCGCCCCTTTTGGTCCAGTTATTGAAAAGTTCATATTTCAGTTCATTTCTTCGGGTTCGAACATTTTCCCCTCAAATTACTTGAACAAAAAAAGAAATTAGGTACCAGCGGATACGCAAAAACAAACAAAAGTAACAATTTGGTATCATTTTTTATAAATTTTGTTACAAATATAAATTAAATAAGTTCTTCGTGATTCACAGCATTATTTACTCCAAAATGCGAGAGACAAAACGAGTATATTTTGTTTTTGAAACAGCCTTCATAATCATTATCTTGAATACATCTATACAGGAATTTGAACCACTTCATCAATGCCTACAAAGTTTCGTGTGTAACGAACAAACGAGCTGCACGAAGTAGTATACATTGTTACATATCAAAGATATACAGCACGGTCGAATATCTGTGTCGGAGGATATATTTAGTAGGCATGCTTAAAACATCGATCGAAATTCAAGGTCGTCCATCCAGAAAATTCTGTCATGTTCATATCAAACATCATTTATTTTCATTTTGCCTGTTATCGTACACAACCAAAAAGGTTAAGACGGCCGTCTAAAAGAGAGAAAAAATACAGTTAATAAATATCGAAAGCATATACAATAACAATCAAAGTTAATCTTTCACATACATTTTAGCATCTTTTCTGGAATCCCCTTCGAATAACATATAGAACCATGAAGGCGAATACAATACAGCAGCTTTAATCAACAATATAATTTCGTAATAAACGTCACATTTTGCTCTCACACAGTTCGTCAACATTAGCATACACACATCAATTCTTGCAATTATACTTCACCGATTACGACTGGAACGAAGGCTTACACTTCCATCTAATGAAGACATTCAATAATTTACAAATTCTTTTGAATAAATATTAAAATTGATTAAATTAGTTAAAATTACTTCCCTATCCAATAAAAAATAGAGAGGGTGGCACAATCACTAACTCACAATTTTTACAACATTAACAAACACTGAAGACAAAATGTAGATTTTCTGGAAGTGCATTTCAAATCTTCAACTCTGATGATTACTTATATTACTATCTCGTTTGGTAACCTCCTGTGGCACAACATACATCTAAACCAATGCGAAAAGATCACCATTCAGCAGTGCGAAACTATTTCTTTTCTGTGTGGGCTATTGGGACGTATATTAGAAGAGAAATGATGATCGCCTCACGTTAGTTTAACATGCAAGCACAGTGTGATCATAAAATGCCATACTTACACTGTGAAATTAGAGAAAATAAGAAACATTGCGAAATTAACTGAAATTGAAATTCACATATTTTGTAGAAAAATTTCACATCCGGTTCCTTTGTTTGAGAAAAATGGAGCATTTTATGACCACCACATACACAACCACTGACAACCCTCTCAAAAATTGTATTAGTGTAAAAATATAAAATTAAAATTCAGATATTTACAATTAATTTCCAACTTAAATTCATGCATAAATTTTCACAAATTTTTGACATTAATTTTTACATGAATTGAATATAAATCTAAGCTGATGGTGCATGAGTCCATTCAGTTGATATCGCAGAAATGGGAAACTATAAGAAATATTTCATTAAACATGATTTGGTACTGCCATCTTAACAGATCTGAAAAGATAAGACAAAAAATAATCACAAATTCAATCATCTGCAAATAAACAAAAAACTTCAAAAAGTGTTCAACTTCAATTTTACAATTTAAACAGCACAAAAATATTTTAAACAACCCACAAAGACAACTAAAACAACAGAGACAGATAATGTACTTAATGAGATCAAACAGATTATACCTGTCTTTCATTCCACTTCATACATAAATAGAACATGTAACTGTCCCTGCTGTAGACATATACATAAAACACACAAATACCACACCCACCCACACACAAATACACACACAGCCACAGGATCTTGTCAACAGCTTTCCATAGTCATGTACAACCTTCACTATTTTGAATAACTAAACAACTTCAATTAATTAAATTACAACCTTGAATGCAAATCAAACATTGCTTGGACAATATGCTTTACCTTCTTCACTTTGTGCATCAATAAAACAAGCAGGTCATAGACTAGTATTAGAAAATGATTTGAATAAATAATTATACATCAAATATGAATTATACAAAAAGTGACTAGAAAATATTAAATTGCTGAACAATAATCATTTTATTAAGATTTAAAACAAAACAAAATTAAATTGAAATTTTTACCTTGATTGCATCATGGTCTGAGAAAAAAAATGCACTTTACCATTGTATCTAACTTGAAATTTGCAAGGAAGCTCTTTTTGATGTAAACATGATCAAGTAGTGACCCATCAATATAAGTCGGCTCAGATACAACCATCTTGTAATTGCTAAGAATTTCTGAAAGAGTATCACTAGATGTAAAATAATCAATATTTAAATCACCAAGCAGAATGTCAATATCAAATGAATGGATGTAATTAGATAACTTATTGTAAAAAAGTTGCAATGGTTCACCATGTTTCCTGTACAGTACCGCAATTCCAACCAAATCACTGCAAAAACTGTGTTTAAAACGTTAACATATAAAAAGCCAGATTCAGTTGAGCATGAATATAAATAAATAAATAAATAAAATTCATTTACACAAGCAATATCTTATGCATGCAATGACAATGAACGAGTATTCAGCATACTGATACTTAAAGAATTCGGACAAAATGGTTCAAGCGTCTCTAACCGTGGCAATGGACAAGCTTGTCGCATCCGTTCATATTCCGTGAAAGCTCTTTTGTCGGCCTTAATGGCATTTTTGTCAAACTTTCCAGTTAAAAACAAGCCAGATAAACTAGAAACTCGACTCATTGCAACAGACATTTGACCAAAATTAAACCGCCTTTGCTTTTGTAAGTCAAAGCTAATAACAGCTTCAGCAACACTCAAACTCTGTACTTTATGAATACTTGTTGCTCAAGATAAAACTAAGGGAAATTGTGTTCTTTTTATCACAGGTGATGTGGTTATTCTTTTGTTGATATTAATATCAGTCTCAGCACGTTCAATCGGAACACACTTATGGATCACAGCGTATCTGTCAAATGCCATTTTCATAATGCCAGCACTTTCATCAAGGAATTTAACATAAATTTTTGAAACCTTACTACCATTTGTTATGAAGTTATATACTATGCCCATTTGGCCATTGATCAGTTTGTCTTCTATATCTATGTTTGATGTGAGCATCACTTTAGCACCAATTTTTAAAACAAGCTTCGTCGGTAGACCACCGGTTTCAGTGTGTTTTCTATTAAGAGCATCACTGATGAGTCGATGAGGAACATCTTTTGGTAAGTCATCGATTGCGTTTATCACAACATCTGAATTTTCTAAATCTCTTAATTTTTTCTCGTTATAGTCCACAGCTGGTTTATTTTCAGCAAATAGATGAAGGGCGTCGACTGGATACTCGGGAGAATTAGTACTAATAAATCTTGTTTTAAGAAGATCTTCGTCATCAGCTGTTATATTGGCAACACGCACATTGTTTAACAAATCAATGAATACGGAATCTCCTTGTTGTCGCATCACTTCTGTTAATTCAGCAATTTTAAAAGTGTCCCATAATTTTAATAAATTCTCTACAAAGCCATATGGTGAATAAACAGGTCTTCCCATTACGGGTGGCAGCTGAAAAAAGTCTCTGGTAGCAATGACAGTTTTACCTGCAAAAGGAATCTGAATACTTACACCAAATATCTCACATAGCCGCATGTGAACATTTTTCAATAATTCATCAGAAACCATGGATATTTCATCAATTATCACAGCAGACACTTCAGAAAGCTTATTACGCAGGGATGTCCTCATCTTATCACTCAACGGTGCATAATTTTTACCATAAATACCAAGGCCGGAATGTATGGTAGTACCTGCAATGTTTACAGCAGCTACACCTGCAGGTGCCAGCAATAAGACTCTTGTTTTTGCTAGATCTGTTGCTTTGTGAAGTAGGACCTTTGATACAACATGATAGATAGTTTTCAATAGATGTGATTTTCCACAACCACCTTGGCCTGTTAAGAAAATATGCAATGGCTTAAGATCATTGAATTCCTTACAATTTCTCCTCTTGACAAGTTGCCGCGACCATGTTAACACAATATCAAAAATTTCTCTCTGTTTCATATTGAGTGATCGGATTTTGTCATTCAACACATTATCATCTAAAACATATTGCCTTTCAGGGATAATTCCTGATGTTGCACATGGTGTATCTTGAAAATCTTCCTCATCAGATATGTCATTGTTAGCATCCAAAATATCTTGGACAGCCTCATTCTCTTGTTGTGCGAATGGATCGGAAGTCACATCGAGGTCAGCTCTGTAGTTTTGGAAAGCATCATTTACTAGTTCATCGTATGGTTCAATCTTTGATTTATTTTCATTTACAATGTCCAGAACACCAGGTTGACCAAGCTTTTCAACATAAGTATTGTGTAATAGTTCAGCCTCTGATCGAAAAGGATAGTACATGAACAACAAATGATGAGCATATCTTTCTGGATATTTGTGCCTGTTTGGAATGTGATACCTTAAAACTGCACGGATTTTCCTGCATTTTAATTTAGATTTACTGTTCATCAATGGTACAACTGGGGGGTGTGGTGACGGATGGTTTTCTTCCATTAGCAATTCATTCAAAATTTCAGGCTGGTTATCATTTCCATTGCTAGCATCGGACCTACATTCCAAATAATAATGTGCCAAAAACTCAGCAAAACACATGCTATTCAGAGTTGCAAACTTTCCATTTTTGAAAGAACTATCGGGTCGGTCAAGATAACGATCTAACATGTTTGTTTTGAAAATATCTGTACTTTCATCAGGAAGATTATTTAACTCCTCTTCAGATCTGCAAATTCGAAATCTGTTTTCTGGAACATTGCTATTGGCAAAAATGACCTTTGGGAATGTTTTACGCAACCACAATTCAGGCATTACATGATACACAGCTTCTTGCACAGAGCATTCTCTCTTTTCAAGAATATGCTTTTGCAATTGTAAGCATTTGTTCGAATTTGTTCAAGTTATTGGACTTAGCCTCATCCAACGCTTGTTTCATTGCTCTGGAACAATCATCTTCTGCCTTTGAAAGATATTTGCACATGTAGGTTATGGCTTTATAGTGATTGAAGACAGGCTGAATGTCCAAATTTGCTTCCCATGCAGTCAAACCTTCCGCAAAATAGTTGTTGACAAAACAAGAATTTGGTGGGCGTCTAAGGTGAATTTCAAAGTCATTGAGAGTGCAGTGTAATATTCCTCTTCGGTTATGCCGAGTTTATCCAAAATTTCTGAAATAGTTCCAGCATTTTCATAATTGTCTTTCAATGGATCAATAACATTATGCTTCTTAGGACATAGATATTCGTCGATATAACTTTTCACAGTATCTAACAGTGCTTTCCTACTTTCTAATATTGTTTCCTTGTCATCAGGGCTCACCTCAACAGGAAGTGGACTAGAAATAATAGTGCGATCTGTAAAAAAATGACCAAAATTGAATCTGCATGTACTATTTTTGTACTTGCGACAAGTTTTGGAGTGATTGTGTACTTGGTATGCTTTTACCAACTCAAACAATTGTGGTTCCAATTCTGGATCAGGCATGTCAGCTCTTACGATACCATCGAAATATGCAATATAATCATCCTTAGTAGATTCAGTTAATACGGGTGGGTCTTCTATCCAAATGAATACATGAACATGTGGGCTTCCACGTACTTGAAATTCAACCATTATTAGGTTATGTTCAACCTTTCCTAACGGACCAGATAAGACAATTTCCTTGAAAAATGTTTCCAATCGATACTGAAAATTCCTTGCCAGAAACACAGAATTCATGTTCAATATTTCACATCTTTCTTGGTATGTCATGTTTTGAATTTCATCATCCTGTAAATTCATTTTATACAATTTTGACAGTATAGAAGGCAACTCGAACCACCTCAGATCTGCACATAATAATGTCAAAAAAAATGTTGGAACACCAAGTTGTTTCACCATAGCTAATACTTCAAGCAAAAACCTTTTCCAATATGCTGGGGTGCCTTTAATTTGGTTCATGAAGTTAAATGCTTCATCATTAGCAATGAAAGTCCGAACAGTTTCGCTGAAACTTTGACTCAACATACCGGCTGTTAGTCTACTTCCTGATAATTTCCTCATTGCAATATTTATCTTGCTATGTAAATTTGTTGACAGAAGGAGATAATTAGCAAAAAATATATAATCAGCATCAGAAGAAAATTTTTGAGTATAATTTAACAATCTTTGGTTAAAGTATTTTACAAGTGAAATTTTTATTTCCCGATCAGTATTGTATCCAAATCTGCCGAAAGGAAACAGGTGTGGAAAAGCCATCTCTTCACAAAATTTATCTGTGTAAATTGGAATTGAAGTAACACCTTCACCTGGTGCAATAGTAACTGTGTCTTCATTGACATGAATAGGTACTTTGGAGGCCATGAATGTTTCATTAGTAGCAGTTCTGTCAGCGTCTAATGGATTATCATCCTCTTCATCCACTTCCTGTGAAAGGCTTGAGTTCAGATCAATATTTTCATTCTCGTTCGAAAAGCTGATCAGTTCTTCAGAAAGACTATTCAAATCAACAATAACATTGCTGTATAATGGGTTGTGTTCTTTCAAAAAATTTAAAGATCTCAGAATTAACTCAGGTCGAACAGCTTCAAAGTAGACATGTCCACGGTACATAAGTTTCCTTTTTAATTTCAACAAAAGCAAGCCATTACTGTCGGCTGGTCTTGGTAAAACATTACAGACATCTTCAACCTCAATTGGTACATTACAAATGGCTCCTTTTTCTTTTGGAAAATTGCCTTTGGGCAGAATTACAACTTTCTTGAAAAGAATTCGTTTAGCTATCAAAACTTTCTCCAATCGGTTGATTTCAGAAAGATCAGACGGGAGATTATCAGCTTCGAGATTGTTGCAAACAGCTTGAACTGGGATGTTCTTTCTTTTTAACTTCAGATGACAAGTTCTGCATATGTATTGGTAACCATCAAAGCTTTCCACAACTGAAAATTGAAAACTATTAGAAACGATTGCATAATTACATTCATTGAATAATACAACAGATCGTTTATACAAACAACGATTGCAAACAACACATATGTAATACGGCCCTTGAATTATCATGTCCTTAAATGTTTTAACACGTTTGGCAGCTTTCAAGGTAGATAGACTCATCATTGAATATCTTTCTCTTTTTCGTTTTAACCTTTCCAAATGTTCAGGAGTCCCTTTACTTTCCTTATATTTCTGATGTAAGGCTTTCAATTTCTCAGCATGCTCACAAGTTCCTTTGCCCTTCATGTATTTATCTCGCATTGCTCTCAATTTCTCTGAATTTTCAGAAGTTCCTTTACTTTTCTTATATTTATGATGCAAGGCTTTTAATTTCTCAGCATGTTCAGGAGTTCCTTTACTTTCCTTATATTTATGATGCAAGGCTTTTAATTTCTCAGCATGTTCAGGAGTTCCTTTGCTTTCCTTATATTTATGATGCAAGGCTTTTAATTTCTCAGCATGTTCAGGAGTTCCTTTGCTTTCCTTATATTTATGATGCAAGTCTTTTAATTTTTCTGAATGTTCCAGTGTGCCTTTACTTTCCAAATATTTATCTCGCATGGCTTTCAATTTATTTGCATGTTTAGGAGTTCCTTGTGTTTTAATGTACTTTTGCTTTAACATCTGTTCATGGTTATCAGGCTCAAGCGTTTTTGATAGATTACGTTTTCTTTTCTTTGCTGCACCACCTTTAGAAATTGTAGGAAATGCTTCTTCCATTTCTATCAAAACATATTGTATTTGACAAAACACATGTCCACGGTCATGTAATTGTACTGCACTGATATATTTTTGAAGTTGCGAGAGGCTAGAAAACTTTAACAAAATGCAAGTGCCATCTTCAATACTAATGCCCAATTCATTTCGACTGTGCGAATCAAACAAATAGAAAGATTTTGTATCCCAAGTTATGCTGAATGTCATTTGGTTAACAAAGAACAGGATGCCATTGGATTCAGGAGAATATTCTTTGAAAGATTTCATAAAATCATATCTGCCTTCAGCAATTTCTGCTGTAACATTCTCTCCATATTTCACAGTGTAATTATGGTTTTCTATAGAGACTTGAGGAGGTAAATCATCAACTGATAGGTATCGTGACAAATTCAGTTGTTGATATAATTCATTTCCTTTGATCATTACAAAATCTAGGTCAGTAGTTTTCCAAAAAGACATTCCTTTGAATTGTGACCAACACAAACTCAACAACGTATTACATGCACACTGCATACCAGCACTGTCACCAAACATAGGATTTCCTTGATGGAAAGATGTCAATTTAACTATGTTATAAGTTGGGCCAGGATTACTTTCAATATCGCCGCCAACAAGAAGTTCAATATTTTTTTGAAAGGTTAAATCAATAATAACTCCGATGAAATAAATTAATCGTAACGTAACAATACAAAAGTTATGCATAATTACCAGTAACAGTTCAAAGTGATTTACATACACACTGTCTGTACGTACTTTACAATAAAAAATGCCACATGCTGCACGTCATTGGTCAACAGTAATCATGTTAATAATAAGAGATGTAAATGCAAATGCACAGGAATATTAGTTGTTGTAAATATTTAGTGAGATAAAACTGACAATATAATACGAATGTTGCTGTATGTAGTCAGATAAAACTGACAATATAATAATACGATATATTATATAAATGGTATACAATATGATATTGTAATATGTTTGGTATTTCAGGAGCTAGTTTGGTATTTTTCAAGGTTGCTTCAATGCTTTGTTAAGTCAGCTAGGATTATCTAGGATTATCTAGGATCAGCTGGGTTTCGCTAGTGTCAGCTAGGGGCTTGCTGACAAACTTCACAGACCTCACTTTTATTCCGATGCCCCCGGATATAAGCCTCCAAGAAAGCAAATGGAGGATAAATAAGCACTAAGGAAAGCCTTCCGAACAATAAAAGTTTCAAATGCCAAAGTTTGAGAAAAGAATTTTCGATTTCTTTCTTACCCGCAGTCCAATTACAACCAGTCGCTGGAAATTTCTTGTGGAAGAGACCTCGTGCAACCGAAAAATGCCTTCACGCATGCACGTAATGAATGCATGTAAATAAACGCACGAAATATACAAAATACCGCTAGGTTTGGACAGCAGAAAAAAAAAAGAAAAAAAGAAAACAAAGCCAGTTTTAAAGTATTTCTTGCTTTCGCAGAAATCCAATAAATTGTGCGTACAGGAAAACAACAAAAATGCTGGATAAATAGACTGTGTTCAAACTAAATAGATCTATAATATTTTAACTTTGGTTAAACTTCAAACAAAGAGAATATACCTATCCATACTAATTCACATCATTATGTTAGTAAACAACATTTTCTGCAGCCATTTTCAAACACTTATAAACTCTTTACTTTCCATATTTCATATCTGTAAACAAAATAATAATACTTTAAACTACTACTAATTTAAACTACTAGTTTCCAGCACACTTTCCTACTGTAAACATATACTTAAAACACTTTCTTCTGCTATTTCTTTTCCACTGAAATTACGCTACCATATTTATACAATGAAAAACATAAAACTGCTTTCTTCGTTTGGAAAAACTGCTTTTATGCTTATGTGAGGTAACTTACTCTATTTTGCAGAAGATTTTCTACTATGAAAATACACTAAATACCTCTGTAAACTTTCTTTTCTTTCCAGTAAGTGTAGTTAACCTATCACATTTGGGTAGGTTTATGAAATCTTCACAAAATTTTTATCAAGTAATTAATGCCGAAACAATCTATCGGGTCTTCACAGCCTTCCATTTTACTCAGTAGTACATGGATCCACTAAATTCAAAAATAGCTTGGGTAGTTGAGTATACCTTCAATTTCAGTATACTTTCTTTTTTCATTTACAGAACAAAAAATTTACTATTTTTATGTTATTGTAGGAAAAAGTATTTAATATGTTAATAAATACTTTACAGGCTGAATTTACCATACCTTCGTAACGTGATATCGATCACGTAAACAACTTCGCAAAACAAAATATATCCCAACTAATGAATGAAGAAATCAATTCAACTGAAAGCTGAAAGTCACCTGGCTGAGATCAATTTTCTATTTTGAATCTTTTTCTTCCAATTCAACTTCTTCTTTTGTTTGCATCATTTCATTTTAAATGAGTTCCATCAATGATGTTTTAGTTATTATTTTGAGCATAAGTTTCATAAATTTCTGTTTGTGGAAACCTCGGTTAAGCTTCCATTTCCCTGATTGTAAAGGGAGTGGCAAATAACATGGTTTTCAATTTCGTTGAATAACACGAAAACAGGTCCTACTGGCACCACTTATGTTTTCATATTCTTTCATTAGGTGAACAAATGAATTCATATAACGAAGGAAATTTCAAAATTACCTAGCAATGGTGGTCAATAATCACTTATTATACCTAAGTTATCCTTCACTGTCAATTGAGTACCAAAACTAGTATAATAAGTTAAGCATGTTTTTAAAGCGTATCTACGTGTGCAATTAAAAGCGCGTCTTAACTAACTCTAGGAGTGCGCCTCATAATTACAAGATTGGAAAGAAAAAATCTGTTGGTCAAAAAAATGAAAAAACAATGAAGTTAATAATGTTGGGTTGTTATTTATATGCTCAAAAATCACAGAGAATTTGATTTTAAAGATGTTCTAGAGAGTTCCCCAAAATTTTCTTTGTCACCAAACCATGGTCTTTTAGCTGTGTACCTGTTACACCATGAACGCAACGTAAATGAGTATCCAGTCTATCGAAATATCTGAAATGAAAGGGAAAATAATAAGGGATAGAATGGCAAAGTAAGTATTCTATTAAATCCAGATATTCAATTATCTGTTTGTTCCACTCGCCAAAAAAACATTTGGAAACTTACTTTGCACACAACTTGCACAGGAGTGGTTTTGACTTCATGCGATAAACTGTTGTGAGGTGATTATACAGTCTGACTTGCCGGGATTTGTAGTAACTTCCAAGTCTTAATTTCACCAAGTGAATTGCCTCTAAATGTCTATCAACTCGGTCACCCACATATTCGCATTGAAGGAAAGGACACACTTTGTACACCTTGCATCCATTCACATAATTTAATGAAACATGGCCAAAACTTTTTAAGAGGTCCTTCGGAATTTCTAATTTCCTTTTGTTAATGAAATCAAGTGCATTCATATGACGTTCGTACCTAAAACGTTAAGAGCAGGTTACTTCATTGTTCCTTTTAGTCTCAGATGTCCGCATATTTTCACACATTATTTGATGATGGAACCTAGTGTTTCGAAATATATTATTCAATAAAATTACATTGTTGGTCTATGCAAAAAAAAAAAAACGCTTTATTTATTTATTGACGTACTAAGTTTTTACAAGTATGATAAAACTCACCTTATCTTGTCACAGTTACCCGGTATCTCAATGTTATGTTGAAAAGGTTGCCCTAAAATATGAAGAATTTTCGATTACTTCATTTTTTTCGGTAAAAGAAAGCTGTCAAGAAGAATTTAACCAACCAAAACAAAGCAATTGAGATTAAGCAGTCTTTCTTTAGTTACATGAAAAATGGCTTTGATTCATCTGAAACACTACACCTGGGTAAAAGTTGGTCTCTTACATATTTGAATTCTTGTTTATCATGTGCACTAAGGCTCATTGCTTATTTTTTTTTCACTAAATAAGAACAGAATGCAGGGGAGTTATATGTACTAAAAGAATGATGAGACACGCTTATAAACAAACTTTCAGAGGGGCTAACATATACCCTACAGTCAAAAGTTTTTAGTGTGTAGAAGTGTTTGTGATATTTGGCCATCAGATTTAAATAAAGAATAATTGTGCACATAAAAACCAACAGACAATTCTGACAAGGCTGAGCATAGTACAGTTAGCAATATTAACAATACAACCATACGAAACCCAAGAGAGGAAGAGATGATTATGAAATTATTTTATAAGTAATAAATGAATATTTCTGACTCCAAAGCTAAATACATTTCTACATCTACATCATCTATGTACAAAGAACTTTTAATGCACTTTTCAATTTTTTCTTGCAGACCAGTTTGCAATTCGAAAAAGTCAAAATTCGTCTGGATCATCCGGTTGAGCATAAACTGGTGAAATATCCCCTATCTTGATGTCATCTTTGGAAATTACCAAAAAAATGCATTACTTTTGCATGATTACTTTTGTAAAACAATATGAAAAATTGCCACAAATGCTACTAAACCTCAGTTAGCACTAGAAATATAGTATGCCTCACTTATCAGATAGACCATGCACAAACGATAAAGAATCTAAAAAAAAAACAACAAAAAAAAAATCAAAAAAAAGTTATGTTGATACTTGCGAATTTATAAGTCAATTAAAATTTTAGCAAATTTTAGCAAATTGTCACAATTGACTATGCTCAGATAATGGTGGATTAATTCATAACGAAAACCAGTGTTTATCTGTAAATTGGTTGTAAATAAGATCTTCCAGACTAGGGTAGCTTTAACTGAAGTTTTGCCCTTAAAAGATTACCTTGTGGGACATTCACTGGCTCTTCATATATCAGATGGTTGGTGATCAATTTCATTTTCCACATCAATCTCAACATTACCACCAGTAATTGGGGCTTCACCTTCCGATTCCACATAAACCTCAACATCAGCACCAGTAATTTGGGTTCCACCTATCATATTCAAACTGCTCTCAGGCAATGCGCTAGCTATTTCATGATTGTCACTGTCGCTGTTCAGCGAATTGTAATCTGTAATAGAACATTGTTGTTTAACAATAATGCAAACAAAGGGTTTCAAACTTGAATATGCTACATTGCAGAACTGACTTTTAAAATGGGCATGCACAGCTCTCATTAGTAGATCACCATATTCTGTTTGATTGCCCTTTGTTCCAAGAAAAGTCTCAGAAAAACCAGGCATTGCATAAGAATCAACTACAGTGTTTCTCTTTCCCTTACGGATATATATCACAAATGAGTTGTAGTCATGTTGTTGATGCAGTCCAAGAAGCTACAATTAAAGTTTCACTAAGGCAATAAAGATGTCATTAGAAAACTCCCTGGTTTGGATGTTTATCCTAACAATTATTGTTAATTTTTTCATGGAACTTTTCTATAAGCATAATTGTTTCACAGGCTTATTTAATCTCATGACGAAATTTCAACCAATGAATAGTAACTTTATTATATTCTCAAATGCTGCCAATAGAGATGGCACAATATAGGGGTCCAGAACATGGAATTTTCTAATTATGTATGAAAAAAAAAATCATCTGACGTTTCTCAAAATTTTGTCATATTTCTTCATAAAAATTTAATCAACTAGAAAACACTACCACGACGGTTTTATCTGATGTGAAAACTGTTGTGAAGTTCAAAAACTCACATAAGTAACAGCATTAGCAATTGAAAAAAACAGAATAGAAATACTGCATTACCCTTTTCTGAATATTTTTTATTATTATTATTATTATTATTATTATTAGAATATTCCTCGTTCATACTAGGATATCTGTGCATCGGTTCTGTACGGCGTACGAAACCGTGATATTTATTGACTCAACAATTATATTGTAATATTTATTGACTCAACAATTATATTGTGTTATTTGTTGACTCAATTATTATTTTTCCATAATGGCTGATTTCGAAATCTCGGTTCACCATCAGTTTCAAACTAGCGAGCTTTAGTCAGTATAAATGCATAACACAGTTTAAGGAATATATTTCCGAACAAAGAGTTGCCGCGAACCTTGGATAAGTGGAACTATCATAAATTCAACCATTTCCTCCGGTTCTTTGGACACAATCTAACCAGCGTTAAGAATAAAAACAAGTTATTGGCCTTGCTGGAAAAAAAAGGCACAAAATCTAATTGAAAGAAACTTTGTACCCAATTTTCTCGATATGTCGAACTTTTTTCCCGGTCCCCTGACAGATATCAACAGTCGACTACAATACAGTTCCCGCTTGATATATGAAACCCGGATAAATGTAATCCATCCGTAATGGATGGCTGTTCTGCCCGCCTATTTGCAACTAGTTGACTTACGTATAGCGTTGCTCTAACTTCCCCGAAAGCCAGTGCATTCAGTCCATGGCTCCTGGGCTGATACACTGCTTGTAAAGCACATTAGAGTGGAGTATCGAGATGCAACGTGACTGGACTCGAACACGAGTCGTACAGGTCGATCTCAAAGGTACCAACCACTACACCATCAGTGTGCTGAT
The DNA here is from genome assembly GCA_027922465.2 of Turritopsis dohrnii. Classification (NCBI taxonomy): domain Eukaryota; kingdom Metazoa; phylum Cnidaria; class Hydrozoa; order Anthoathecata; family Oceaniidae; genus Turritopsis; species Turritopsis dohrnii. Next base: position 565,122 of record BQMF02000112.1, on the reverse strand, counting down.
AAGTAGAATTTTTTCCTATTCCTAGAAAATGAAATGTGTCCAGGTTGGTCGAAAATGAACTGACAAGCATCCATTCACGATGTTTTCTAGAAAGACTAAAACGTTATGAAGTCTCGTTCTAAGTAAATCTGACAAATTGAACTCTCTATGTCTTATTTTACCCTTCCTGGAACCTTTTGCATTCGAATTTTTAGATGTTCTAAATTCTTTTTCAGAACTACGGGGTTGTTTTTGACGGAATTAAAGGTTTTCAAAAAACTTCAGATAAGTGGAACACATTCGCTAAGTAGAACCATTTTTTCGGTCCCAAGAAAGTTCCACTTATCGAGCGGCAACTGTATTAAACATGTTGCATCAAAGCATTTTGATCGCATTTCGGAGTGAATACACCTTTCCCGAGTTCATGTTTATATACTATATTTTGGCTGAGTTATCCATACGGGCGTCGTCTCTGTGCTTATAATTACCGAAAATTTTCCCACTGCGGTTTGTTAATGATCAAAATCTATAACTTAATAAATACCAGATAACAAAAGAGTACATCAAAACGAGGCCCGTATGGACAATATAGCAAGAAAACAACATATAAAAACGAATTCGGAAAAGGTGTATTGATTTACTATAAGACCCTCCCAAACCATGAATACCAATACCAAGATAAGTCTCCGCCGCCAAAGATGGAGGGATAGGTCTTTTCCCAATCACAGCAAGACAATCGAAAAGATATAACTGCTCCAAAAACTTTGAGAAGGACTTTACCAATATTTAATCTCAAATATGCTATTCAAACAATTTCAGTTTTCGTTTGAACATAAGCGCTAATCAAACGAACGCAACATTTCATGCAACATTTGATGAAAAATGTTGTGATCGTTTGAGGGGGTGGTTATTATTTTCTTGCAACACTGTCTAAAACATTTCATTTTCGGAAACAAAAAGTCTTTTCAAAATAGGATATCCTCATGCTAACCATTCGATTTGACGTTTGATTTATCGTTCGACGTTCAAAATGTTTTAATATGTCAAATGAATGCAACATTACATGTTCATTTTGTTGTTCATTTTGTTGTGTAGTCATGCAACACTGTTGCATGGGCGTGTAACATCACACAACATTGGTGTTAAATGAATGCAACAATTGACGCAACAGTGTTGCATAGAATGTTGCATGAAATGTTGTGTTCGTTTGACCAGCGTTTACGGCTTAGTAGCATTGACCAGGTCATGTCTAGCACAAATGATGGATATGTCATGCAATATCAAAATCATAGTCCGGATATCATCGCCAGCACACTCGAGGAAATATGAAGTTTGAATCACAATTAAATCCATTTCCCAATACTTCGCTTGAAGTTTAGCGGGTTTTGTTTTTTAATAAATTCCTTTGAAAGCGTTAGCGAAAATTTAGAATCAATTTTAAGTCCATCAAATTATTGAACAGGTTTAAAAGACAGTATCCACACTCCACACCGAATATTTCGGTCAGCGGAAAACTGTTGCTCTGCCGCCCATTGAAAAAAAACTTAATACTAGACCAAAACCAAAGTAGTGTAACAAAACTTTTAGTATATATATAAGTATATTTACGCCACTTGCTTTGAAGTTCAAAAGGCTGAGAAATCAACAAAATGGTAGAGAAAAAGAAATATATGTATACTTTTTGCATACCAGTATGGTGGATTTAATGAAATTTTATTTACGGTCAAATTCTTCAAAGGAACGCGTAAAGGAACGCGTAAAACCACGCAGAAATGAGAGCCATTTTTTTGCGATTAGTATTAGCATTAATCACGTCAGATCTTTGATCACGAGGGAACCAATTGCATTGCATCCTCAATCGAGCGTAACAGTTTTAGGGGAAATATGTAGCGAACCGACTTCGTCAGCGGTTCGCACACGGGAAAGAGGAATTTGATACATCATTTTTGAATTTACACATGGTAAATATTTTCACCCGGGATGACTAGTCATTCACATAATATGTCAAACTGGATCATTTACCCTACTCCTTTCCGGTGCAAATGGAGGAATGGAACGCAAATGCCAAAATTTCATTTTTCCGAAAGGATTGAGTACAATAGGAACATACTTCAAATAGCAGTGCTTAACTGTCTGCCTTCATTCGATCATCCATTATAAGCCTTACAAGTAAGCAGTACCTACTAAAAAGTCAATTGACGAGTATCAATGGTTCAAACAGTAACTTTTCTTCCTTCCGCCATGCACAATCGACAACTAAAGTCTTTTTGACGACATATTTTAAAAAGGAAGAAAGCGTTTGCGGAAGAAAGTTTTGCGTTTTTTGCTGTTTTGGCTTGAATCGCAAAAGTTTATTTCCGCAAAATATTGCAATATTAGTAAACCGTGAAAGTTTTTTCCCGCAAAATTTTCAAAATACTCCCAATTTTCGTTAATTATTACAAGAGAAAGTCCTCCAACATAAAGCCTGTTGGAAGAAGTTCATTGACTACAATTTCAATAAGTGGTTTGATTTACTTTATTTCGTGAAAATTTCGAAGGTTTTTTTTCGGCAAAATTTTCCGAGGAAAAATTAAACGACGTTTGTCTAGTGAATTTTTTCTGTCTTAAAATTTCCAACGTATAAGTTTTTCTTTGTCTAGTATGAATGACACTGACAAAAATTGGATAGTAACACAGGAGAGCAAATCTGAGGGGCTGATTACACGATCCCGGTTAGCCGGGATGAAATTTCATCCCGCCTTACCGAGGTCTTGGCTTCCAGGTCAAATCTTCATAAATTTCCCATCGCGATTACATGATAAAATTTTCATCCCGTCTATCCGAGATCTCGGCTATCAAGAGCCCACTCAACCAGGACAAGTTTGAGGTTTGAGCTTGCGTAGTTTGTCAAAAATTCAAAACACAAAGGGTTAGTTTTGTCCCGTACCACCTAAACGGGATGAAAATTTTGCATGTAACACCGAGTTGAAATTCATCTCGGCAAGGCGGGATGAAATTTTATCCCGGCTAACCGGGATCATGTAATCAGCTCCTGAGAGATATAGAAATTATAATATAACGCGAATTCCAATGTCAGTGAGTTTGTTTACAAAGTGTAGTAACTATCAAAAGAACAACACGCAAATGGCGTCAATATACTCTTTTAATGTATGTAATCATTGCCTCGAGGCTTTCATGTTGATAAAGAAACAACTTCCCCGACGAAATTCCTCCCTCTAAGGTACTCTCGTTTGTTTTTACGGCAGAAAAAAAATGTTAACTGAGGAACCGCAAAAGTTTTTTCCCACAAAAAGGATTCATTTCCACGAACCGCAAAAGTTTTTTCCCCCAAAATGTAAAAATTTTGCGGTTCGACCGAACCGCGAAAACACTTTCTTCCTTTAAAGTAATTGTGATTGGAAAAAGGACTTTGAAAGGATTTTAAGGCTGGTTCCTCCGTGGTGAAAACCATTGGAGATAAATAAAATAGCTTATAATGTAGGTTTTAGAAGTAAGGCTACATGAGTTTATTAAAATAACCAAAGCTGTGATTAAAACAAATAAACGTATGATAAGTTTTCTTTTAGCTGTATTTTTGTCCTTGCAATAGGCGCGCTTTTCAGATTTTTTTTCGCAGCGCATTCCTGAAGTTACATTAGCTGAGCCTTTTTATTTCGTTTTTGGTAAATGCAATAGTTTTTTATCTTCGGATTGGTCATATCAATTTAGACAAGCATTTAGACAAACCCATAACAATGACAGTAGACCTTTAAACACTATGCCATGACTGATTCCTCAAGTTTCGCCTGGTTTACATTGCTGTACTTGCTTTTAATTAATCCGTAACGGGATCGGAAAAATAAGAGATAGTTCACAAAAAGTTATGTAATCATTAAATCGATTAAATCCACAGAAAGAAGGCAAAACTTAATAATGCGGTAACAATAATTAGGGCGCTTAAGCAAAATTTTTGGGAAGGTCTAACTTTTAGTGTTGATTTAAAGTTATTTTCACGTAAAAATGTTTAACTTCCAAATGTTTCCTCAGGAATAAAAAAGTCGCAAATCGGGATAATTTTAACTAGTCTTTTCTAAATTTGAGTGGATTTGGATAAAACCACATAATGCTATGAAATGTGAAGCAACAGCCACATGCCACATGACAGCGACTCTATCTCATTATCAACTAGTCATTATCTTTTGTGTAGTATATCTATATATATGTAGCCGGTTTGGGAGTGGAAATATGCTACTGAGACATAAGACATTTTATCTCCATAATATTGAAACATAACCATTCACTCAGCCACAAATAGAACGTCCCTTGTCATAAATAAACTACCAGAAACTCATAAGTCATGAACTAACCATAATTAACCTATGCGTCATGCAAAAATGTTTATTGGTTTAACCAAGCACTTAAAGGGCAATAGTTTCATTCGAAGATCCAATTATGCGAATGGTATTTAAACGTAACAGTGAGGATAAGGGTGAACTTGTTGAAATTCGCAATCACTCATCAAATCAAACGGCTGTTTTTCAAGTTGCTTTTTCTTTGAAGGTCATTTCGGTTGTATGAAAATATATTTTCAAATACGTCATTACACATTATGTAATATTTAAACCTATCGAAACAACTAAAATCGACCTCTCAAGAAAAACATAAAAACAATAACCTCCGCAACAGCAGCGATGAAGCACAGATAATGATAAATACCGGAGGCTTTCAAACTCTGAAGAAGTCTTTATGTATTAGCTTCTGACCCCTATCTTCTAATGTAAACATAACAATGATGTGCCAAAGAAAGATATATAACATCAACAAAAATTTCGTAGTTATCATTTTCACTAACATTTAATATTGGCAAATCCCAATAAAGTAATAGCACGCCAGAATGATAGTTAGAACATGACATCATACGCTAACAAAAATAAAAACAAGAGAAGAACGTAATCGGAACGTAAAGAGTACAGAATAAAAAGGAGGAAAGAAAAGCTTGTTCAAAATGTATAAAAATGAATAAAAACAAACGAGGAACGTTAAATCGAGTATTGTCAAAAGACAATGTTATTCATACTTCTTCTTCCTTTGTCGTTCGTAGTTAACTCGGGTTCGCAGCTGTGGAATGCTAAATCTTTCAAGTAGACCGCTTTCTTTCAATAGACTTTCAATTCTTTTCACACTTAACGAGCCACCCTGGATAATTTCTTTCCCATGTTTGCGCAGTCTCCAAATCTCTTTTGCTAAATAGGGATCGTCTTTGCATGGGAGACAATCTTGGTGGGCTATGCAATCTGCGCAGTTTATCGTAGATTTGGCGTGGAGATGCGTTAACATTTACTTCATCCATTTTCTCCTTGACTTTACAATAATGTATTTCTTCGTCGCTATTGAACATTGCCTTCAGGTCATCAACCTCATTTTTTGACCACATTTTTCTCTTCGTTGGCGTTAAGAATTTCGAATCCGCAGAACCATGAAACAGCTCTGTTACTGACTTGGTACCAATTATGGAAGATTTCTCCATTTTTCTCAGATAGTAATGTTCATCTGCAGTCCTCGTGCTATGTCCCATTGCATTCGCAGCTTCTTCCAGGAACATGCTGTGTCCTTCTCTCAATCCCGTACTAGCAGATTTGCGGACGATATTGGCAGTTAGATTCTTCGGGATGACTTTGTCTCGAAAATTTCCCGCACGCTCCCAACAGAGATGCAAGCGTTTGCTGATATCGCCAGAAGAGACTTTTTTGCCCGCCCAGCTTAAAAACACACAATCTGACTTCGGCTTCGTTTGATTACGTGCATAATCAACGTATATTTTCAACCGGTTGTAATTTTCAGCAGACAAGATCACTTTGGCTGGCCCATAGGCTTCTACCGTTTTATGATTCCAAACGTTGATAATCATTTTAGCATCTTCAATTTCTTTTGCGGCCTTAAATTCTTTCATAGTCATGTTTGCTGTTACACCGGACCGCTGCGCGATCGTGAAATGAATAATTGTGTATAAGTGGTCTCTTATAAGACAATATTCTCTTTGGCTCAGTTTGTAGTTATTATTTTGATTCAGCAATTCAATCAATGAAAGTGCCTTCGTAGCATTTTCACTCCTCTCGTAAGTATCAACTTGTTCTTTCCCAACAAGCATTTCCTGGTCGTCGGCCATACGTTTGTAGCGAGCTAATTTTTCCTGCCTTTTGAAATTTTTTCGCCATTGCTGGATTTTTCCAATCAATGTTTGCACATCTTTTTGATTCACATTTTTGACAATCATGTCTTCAGCTATGATAAAATCGCAGAAATCCTTTAAGGAGTAAAGATATTTTTTAACACTCGTAGCTTTCGTTTTTCTTTCATTGCAATATTTCACAAGATAGGCTTCTCTGAAATAGGTACCACTGTCTTGGAAAACCTTGCTTAAATCATTTCCTACTTCAACAGCTTTAAATATTCGTCGCAAATCACCAGCAATTACATTCACTGAATCCCTTTTGCGATTTCTGTCAGGTCCAATCATATAACAAACAAACGAGTCCACCAGTTGCTCCACATCAGGTCCAAGGCATTTGCTTGTTAGTGCTTCATCTTCAGACGACATACTTAGGTCACTTATTGAGGAACAGCCGTCGCCAGTTTCATCATCAGTAAGGTTTTCATATTGGAGGGTATCTTCATCATCTTCTTGCAATAGGTTATCTGGAAATGTTATTGATCGTCTAGGTCTTAACCTCAAGTTACTAAATTGAAATTCACTTGAATTGTTTTTATGAATTGCAGAATTCCCAGATGTCATTGAAGGCAGTAAAGAAATGGTATCATCGTTTACTGATGCGTGTTGATAACCAGATGTTCTAAGGCCTTCCGAACCAATAGCAGTAACGAAGGACGGAGCTCCCTTTTTTGATGATCGAAGGGGTTCGTTAGCAGATGAATTTTCAACTAGATGGCTTCCTGCTTTTGCAGTACACTCCATCAACAAGTCGATCTGCTGATTTCTCACTGAAATATTATCAGATATTTGGCATTTTTGTTGTTGTCCAAAAGGAATTGTTTCGGTAGAAGCTTTGATACCTCGTAGCGGTGCTTTCGCGGCATCCGATGTTATATTTTTCGCTAAAGGTGGATCCTGTCGTACAATTGTGATTACGGATTTTCTAGGGGATTGTACCACTTCCCTAGGTATCATGTCCTCATAAAACTTTAAAGATTTTCGAAGCAATTCATAATATAGCGGGCCCTTTTCCATCTTATGAAATTTAACTAAGTGTTCTGGCATGTTTTGACGTACTTGCAGACAATTCTCTATGGGGCAGATTCTCTTCTGGTGGTAATTCGCCTTTTTTTCACTGGCTTTCTTTTTCCTTTCGGTCTTCAATCCAAATTGGCTAGTAGCCGCAGCCGCACTTTGCCAAGTCCACTTATGTTTTTCTCTCAAATGACGTGTTATATAGCTTTGTTCTTTCATACAAACAGGGCATTTCATCATTTTTCTTTTTACTTTAGAAGATTTATTTTCCACTGCTTCCGTTCTGCTATCAAAGCTTTCCACTGGAACAACTTTCCCTGCAAATTCATCTTCTGCTTCTTGAACAATACTATGGTTTTCATTGGCCGTTTCTATCAACTCCACGCTCTTTTCAGAAACATTTTCAACCAGAAAGCAGACATCATCATCCTCAGTGACGTTTACATTGTTAATTGTTGAATTCTCTATTTCCTTTACTACAGAAGGGCTATCTTCATCTCCCATAATATCATCGGTCTGTGATCTGAGAGTTGCGCTTTCAGCAGAAACAAAAACATTATTCAAACCCTCCGACTTTGTTTTTCCACGAAAGTTCCCATTTTCCTTGTTTTCTACTATTCCACTACCTGCGACAAATTCTTTTACGGTACAATGGCTTTCATCGTTATTGTTATTACTTTTTGCACCGACAATTGTTAAAGCAGCTTCTATTTTTTCGTGCAATGATCGAAATCGCTCTTCCATGATGACCATATCTCTTTTTACGAGATCCTTAAATGATGATATTTCTTCCAATGACTCGTCGCATTCTTCTATCAAGGCTATGAATCTGTTGAAATGGCTTTCGGTTTTCTCGGAATCCCAGCCCATTGCCAATGAAAACAGATATATCACAGAATCAGGTATTAAAACTTTGATGATGTAATGTCTCAATGGTATGGATTTATCTCCTAGGAGTTTACAATGGTGCATCAGTATTTGAGATGACATGTTGTTAGGAAGAATTTCAGTTAAGCTTGTATCTTCAAGATTTCTTTTAGCAGCACCTCCAGCAGCAAATGCTGAATGTCTCCACGAAATTTATTTGTCTGTTCATAATTCCATGGACGTACTCTTCATTTAAATTATCCTCTATGAAGCATTTTGTAAATCTGCTTACACCGACTACTATTTCACTTTCTAAAGACTGGAACAATCTATCTTGATTGAGTTTGATTAACTCCTCGTGTTCACAATTACTATTAATGGCAGAGATGACTTTGTCGACACCAGCGTAGTTGCTATCGTCAGTTGCAAACGCTTTGTGTTGCTTTGAAGCACAATGCAAGAGTAATGTCGTTGAAGCTTATATCGCAAATTTCACAATATTGTTGCCTTTCATGGGATTTGTACTTTTGTTCACTTCGATTGGATAACTTGTCATGAACATTATCTGGTGAAACATTATAATCTTTACAATCAATTGATGGATACGAAATATTGGAATAGATTACTGGTCGAAATACATTACTTTTATCCAGTATCATACAGAATGGTTCCATCAATTTTTCGGGGATTTCAATCGATTTCGGGATTGTATGTAAGTTTGGCTTTGAGAAAAAAGACTTCGGTTTTGTGTTAGGGCTTGGTGGGACAACTTCATTTTCTTTCCTGAATGCGCATTGTGCATTGGAAACGCCTTCCAAGATCTCTGTCACTGTTTGAACCTTTTTAGTTGATGCTTCCTGTGTTACATCCGGCTGAATGTTATCCTATTTTTGAAAGAAATATATGTTTCAGGTAGCAAGAAAATCTTAATTCTCCTCAATCTAATAAGCTTTTTCAGAATGTTTCTTTCAAGTAAGTATTATATTCTAGACATCAAGTTTCATCTCGTTTCAGCATCTTATTACGAAATACTCCATTGCAGAATTGGAATGCATAGGAGAATCCCGATGACAGCACTAATGGCATTAAACGAAAAATTGATTCTGTTTAAATCTCCCGCAATGCCGAAATATCCTAAGGAATACACTAAATTCCAAATTCTGCGCATTGTCTAGGATTCCTGAGAAATCGTAAGTTTTGTTTATATCTAAGGCTACCATATTGCGTTGACAGGAAAACAAAAACCTCCCACCGGCGAATAATGCACTACCAATTCACAATTTAAACTCTTATCTTGATTGTAAATTCTCGTGAGTATTGAAGAGAGAATCAGTGACAAGATTTAAGGAGGAACAATTTTGCTGTAAGAACAGCCTACTTGATAACATACAAAAACTAATCAATGAACAATCAAGGAGGAAAACTTACCCGATCTCGTAGCCTATACTTTTTCCTGATCATTTTTTTATCAAGCTAGAATATGGTGAAATTACAATTAACTTTCGCAGCACCATTTTGTTATTAGATACACCTAGCATGTCGATACACCTAACATGTCAATACACCTAACTTATCGTATATGCAACAAAATAACAAGACTATATTGCTGAATAAAAAATTATTCCTTTGAATATAAAATTTACAAGAATAATATTGCACCTTCTCAACAGCTACTTTTAAAGCAGACCATATATAATATAAGCATTACAAACCATTTTCATGAATGTTTAAAATATGTGTATGTAGTCAGATAATACAAAACTGACATTGTTAGATTCATCAAACTATGAATAAAGAACATAAATACTTATGTATCTTTTGTTAAGACAAAATAAAAATGCCTCACTTACAGTATCTATTATATATAGATTAAGATTCAAGCTTACGATAATTATGTTTTACTTAGATTTTTTCAGTTTGTGTATATTTAAGATTTATAAAAGATAAATATAAAAAGATATACATGTATGTCAAGGTATTTAAACAAGCTGTTGTTTTTTTATCTTATGTCAATCAAGATGTATATATAATAATATGTTTGTTTTCAAAAAAAAAACTACTTTTTGCTACTTTAAGTTTCATGCATTTAGCAATCATCAGGCAATTGGTACAGATTGTTACTAACTACCACGTATGTAAATTACATTATAGTAATGTAATTAAACATGAATACATAGTTTGTTTCAGATCACTTCCACCATTTCAAAGTGAATTTGTTGCGATGGCGACATTTGCCAATTAGCTCTGTTCTTTTATTTAAAACTCCTTTGGTTCAGCTCTAACAATTACTACTTTCTCTGTAAAGCACAGGTCACACGTTGGCGCTGCTGTCTTGTACGGCATTGCATGTTTTTCAATAAACATCTCATAGTCTGTTCCATCGTCTTACAACTTCCAGATCAACTTCGACAGCTCAGTTCAAGATAGATTAAACATAAACTAAATTCAACAATTCCCAATACAACATCATTTGATAAATTGTCTTTTTGATGGCGTTTCTATTTTCTGAAACTTCATTTTCATTGCTTTTTCTAAAATGCAAAGTAATAAGTATCTATTAACATTCTTCCTCTGCCTTTATTTTGTAGAACAGCTTTCAAAGCTATAGATTCATAGAAATGTATGTTGGACTGAAAAGCCCTATAATTACACACCCAGAATACAAACTGAATTAGAAACAATTTTGACCTAAATAATTTATTCATGTTTTAGTTAAATATTAAGGTGTCTAATAAGGAGACAAAGGATTTTCGCATTAGAAAACTGACTAGTCCTTTCCACATAATTTCTATGCATGAAATAAACTTTGATGGATTGACATGAACCTCTGATGTCATATTACTTTACTTACATAAATAACAAGACATGCAAGACTTCTGACAAATTAGTAGTTCTTACACAATTCATAATTTTTGTGCATGTTTTTAAATTTTATTTATCATGGCAAAGACACAGAAATAGAACTAATAGTTAGTGAAATATTTCCTCCTTGAAGAAGAGAAAATATATAATTGAAGCAGCAGTCCATCATACATCATTGCAATCGTAAACATACAGGGTACAAGGGTACACATACATATATACATAACACTGCAAAAGGTCGAAATGATTGTGCAAATAAATGTGTTTTTGTTTTACAAAATACACGACAAAAGATACACTGACTCAAATATTTTATATATATATATATGTGTGTGTGTGTTTTATAATAAAAAAGAAGAGCAATGAAAAATCACGAAATGCAATTCTATAAACACTGCATATATATGTTTCTAAGTGAAATGTTGCTTACAAATATGTGTTTTTTCACAACAATCTCTTTGTTTCAATATAAAGCATCAATGATCAATTCATTATTACTAGTGTACACATTTTCTGTTGATTTAGCTCTCTGAAGGGTCATTTTAGTAATAAAATAAGATGTTTTAATAATAGACATTTAGCGCTTTCTCTTTACTTTGACCAGACAGGAATTTATCGCCGTTTTTATCAGCCTTTTGAACTCTAACATGCTACGAGTAAAAAGTGAGCCGAATGAGTATCAAAAGATAAGGATATATAAACTCATTAACTATTATAATTTTGTTTACTGTTTAAAATTTTCAAGTAACCTTGTTTACGCTGATTTGATAATAAGAATGAATAAAAGGTCATATTTTTGGTCAATGTAGAAACCCGTCTGCTAGATTCTATTTTTTACGCGATCACAGGATTGCTGATACCTAAGTCACATCGGAGATCGGTTTTGACTCATCTAGAAGATTAGATGCATGAAATAGTTTTCTGGAATTATTTTTCCGTGTATTGGAACCATTTTCCAATAACACTTTACTTTTCTTAAAATAGAACAATTTTTTCTCTTATTGTTAAGCTGAATTTGAAAATAAATCGAGACAAGAAATTTTCATTTGCGTTTGGTTCTTTTTCTGATGTCAGTTTATTTTTTCCTTCATTTTGTTACAGGTAATATATTAATTAGAAAGATCAAACTATATTTGAATAGCTAAAAGATTCATCAATGAAACAATTGCTTGTTTTCTTTTTATAATTTGATAAGTCCAACAAGCAAGAGTTGCTCTTCTCCGGAATTTTATAAAAAAAGTGCAGAAGGGTGCCAAACATACATTGGTTTACGTCTCTAAACACAAAAAGTGAAAATAAACATCGCACGCCTCAAACAATTAAGGCGTACAAACACTGCACTGCCCCAAAGTGCCTTGTTTTGAAATTAATTTTTATATGCCAAGGCCTCTGGGTTTTATCATTCACCAGATAAATAAGTATTTGAAAGATTATATTAACAGAGACGGGCACATGAATAAAAATCTTTATAATTCCCTATTAAACATTATATACATACATGAATAAACCAACAAAATGTCTCAGTTGTGCTAATGAATGCTAGCACTGCATCCTTTCAAAATAATATATCACGTATCTAATTTATATACCGTCAACCAACAAGGTTGGTTAACTTTTGAGAAAATTTGCTAATGTTGCTTATAAAATTTGCCCTTAAAAAAACATGTATATATTATGTAGAATTAGGTATGACGGGAGCGGAGACGGAGAGGAAATTCAAATATATATGAAGCATTATTAAGGTCAAAACAAAAAAAGTAGATATCGTAAACGTAATTCTATGAAATAGATCTGCCCCTTGTGAGTTCAATAAGTCAAAACATCTTCGCAACCACAATAATGAAGATTCTCTCTCTTTATTTGTGTTTGGTCAACCCCTAGTTACCCTATTTCAAGAAAAAATGCTCATAAACAACCACTCTCCACACTGTGAAGTTTACCATTTTAAATGCGAAAACATTCAACATTCACGGTGCCCGAGAAAAATTGGACCACGATGCAAGTCTATCCGATCCACGATGCAGAACTATCCGATCACGATGCAAATCTATCCGATTTCCGATGCAGATCTATCCTAAGACGCCAAACTATCCGATTACGGATGTTAAACTATCCTGTTACGATGCAAAACTATCCGAAAGGAATTACAGTGAACTCTCTATAACTCGAATCCCTTTAACTCGAATCTCCCTTTAACTCGAACGATTTCGTTGGCACGGTGGGAATTTCCTAATAAACCTCTCATAAAAAACTCCCTATTACTCGAAATCTCTATAACTCGAAACTCTCTTTAACTCGAACAAATTCTGTGGTCCCTTGATGTATTTCCTCTCTATAACTCGAATGTCGCAGCATGTATCTAGAAGTTTTTATGATACAAGTAGGATTTTTTTCGATTGTTTTGACTCCGTAAATGTAAATGGAGTCTTAACTAATTCGAATGTTTCAAATTTACATGGTGGGGGTCTTAAATGATTCGAATGTCATTCGAACAAACATTCAAACAAAACATAAACACGATTCTTTGGTATTGAACAGTTGGAGTTTTACAATCATGGCGTCTGTTGCTGGGACAAAACGGAAAGCAGAAAACAAGTCCTGCAAGCTGAAATATAAAGCTTTAAAGGAGTTAGAGGAAGGAACCTCGCTAAAAGATGTCGCTGCCCAATTTGGAGTTCCTAGCAGCACACTTTCAACTTGGAAAAAAAACAAGGAGAAAATATTCAAACAATATAACAGTGGGCAGTTGTCAAAACGTGTTAAACCAGAAAAATACGAGCAAGTAAAAAAAGCCGTCTACAAATGGTTGGTGTTGTTGCGAAGTGAAAATATTCCTATTAGTGGACCGATGCTTAAGGAGAAAGCCCTGGAGTTCGCTAAAGAGTTGGGTATTGAATCGTTTCAAGCGTCAGATGGATGGCTTACAAGATGGAAAGACAGGTGTGTCAACTTTTTATTTTCATTTTGTTTTATACAAAAACAAAATAATGTACATATCATGTAAATAACATGTAACATGTATAATGTTTTACAAAAGTTTTGCTAGCTTTTCTTGTAAAATATCAATAAACTTTTTTTCGGCGAGAAAAAATAGTTTACATGGAACTTTCATCCCGAGGCCATCACCAGCATTTATGGCCTTTCCAGTGACGGTTATTGTACACCCATGACTTTTGTCAGCTTTTAGAAAATAAAAAACAGTTTTTGCAAACTTTCCAGATCTTCCAAGCGGGAGATGACCAATAACTTCTCCATCGTCTTTTTAACAGCTACTGCGTATTTGTCCATTATATTTGTCGACTCCATGAAACTTTGAAATTCATCTCCCACTGAGGGGGTCCAATTATTTTTATAAACGTGGTAACCCATGACAAAAGCATTAATTTCATATTGAATAAGTCTGACAATTGGAATGTCCTCACAAGAAAGAATGTCTTCTAACTTTGCTTCGACTGCCATCATTCTTTCCATTTCATTCATCTCTTATTTTTTTCACAACACAAAATTTTGCATACGAAAATCGAATGTTTTCCAATTCGAATTTTTAAGTTGTATTTACACGAGAAAGAAAATGTAAGATGTCTTCAAACTTTCATTATTCTTATTTTTTCAGGTACGGTATATCGTTTAAAAGTATCGCTGGGGAATCGAAATCGGTAACTGAAGAGATGACAGCGCCATGGACGGAGACAACATTGCCAACTATCCTCTCCCGATACGCATTGGAAAATATTTTCAATGCGGATGAATTTGGCTTATTTTACCAGTGTTTGCCTAACAAAACCCTACATCTAAAAGGAAAAAAATGTTCTGGGGGGAAACTCAGTAAAGTCCGACTCACTGGTTTGGCTGCTGGAAATGCCTACGGAGAGAGATTACCCATGTTTGTGATTGGGAAATCCGTCAAACCTCGTTGTTTTAAGGGAGTTAAAACCTTGCCTTGCCGATACCGTGCACAGAACAAAAGTTGGATGTCAGGAGAACTCTTTGAGGAATGGGTACGTGAGCTCGATCGTAAATTTGCCGTCTTTAAACGTAAGATCGCCTTGATTATCGACAATTGCACAGCCCATCCGCATGTTCAAAATCTGAAATGGATAGAATTGATATTCCTACCTCCAACACCACATCACACACACAACCAATGGACCAAGGTATCATTCGAGCCTTGAAAGCAAAGTATCGTTCACATGCCGTTCGTAAGCTCATCAATGCTTTGGAAAAGAATGAGCCTATCCCAAAATTCTCCATTCTATCAGCAATGTACATGTTGAAGAAAGCCTGGGACGAGGTTTCCAATCAGACATTCACCAACTGCTTCAAAAAATCTGGAATCTCGCAGAAGGATGCTGAAAAATCCATTAATGAAGAGGATGATCCATTTAAAGGGTTAGGAGATGAAGATGTAGAAGAAGACGTTATTCAGACTCTGAATGCTGATTTATCAGTTCTTAAAGAAAGGTTTGCTGACCAAATCGACACCGACATCACAACCGACGATTATGTAGATTTCGATATCGAGGTAACCACATCGCATGGAAGACTAACAACTGCTGATATAATTGCCGAAGTAACAGGAACTCAACAACAAAACGAAGCGGACGAAGAAAATAACGACGAAGAGAATGAAGATACAGTAACTAAACCAACGAATACAGAAGTGCGGAGAGCTATCAGTGTTCTTGAAGATTTCAGCCTCTTTTCAAATTTCGGGGAGGCAATGATGAAATCACTTAAGGACTTGAATCAAATTGTCGAGAAAGATGTCCTTAATGCACAAAAGCAAACTGTAATTTCTGATTTCTTTTCCCAAGGATAAATTGTCGAGATATAATATTTGGTATTTATTTTTTAATTCTTTCCTCCCCAATCCATATAAGGAAAAAATCAAGCTTAATTGGCCATTTGTATAAAAGTTTCAACAAAAACTTGGAAAAACTCCCAACTCTCTATTACTCGAAACTCTCTATAACTCGAACGGTTTCCAATTCCCTGTGGGTATTCGAGTTATAGAGAGTTCACTGTAGGAATATTCTTATTATTATTATTATTATTCATTTATTTGGTAAAGAAGGTCATATACTATGGTGGCCGAGAGGGGCCATCGAGAAAAAAATTTCAAAATCGAGAACAAAATTTCAAAATCGTGAAAAAAATTTCAAAATCGAGAAAAAAAATTTCAAAATCGAGGAAAAAATATCAGGATGTCAAACAGAGCCATTGAACATGGAACCAGATTCAGTTCCATGCGTAATGTATTGTCACAACTGTGGAAAAGCTCTTGGAGATGAAGAAATATTTTGTTCTTCTTGTGGATGTAAGAGAAGGATGGAATTTGATTTGACGACCATGAAAACAGTTGTTTGTTCAGAAAAAGAGTTGATCTGATATTACTTTTATGCTGGTCACCGTATCGATGTAATTGTAAAGTTTTTAGAGCTCCTTCATGGAATAAAAATGAGTGTCAGAACACTAAAACGAAGACTTAGTGAATTCGGCTTAAAAAGAAATGACTCTGAAGTCTCTGACGATGTATTAAGGGAGATCATTGAACATGAAGTCGAAGGTCCGTCATCTATGCGTGGCTATAGAGGCATGTGGCACTGTTTACGCCAGTCTTATGGAGTCTCTGTGGCACGTGATAAAATTATGTTATTGTTAAAAGAAATTGACCCTGAGGGGACCCGTGTTAGGAAAGCCAGGAGATTAAGAAGAAGAAAATACATTTCACCTGGTGCCAACGCAGTGTGGCACATGGATGGTTACGACAAACTTAAACCATTTGGCTTTCCCATCCATGGTTGCATAGATGGCTTTTCCAGGAAAATCATTTGGCTCAAAGTTTCAAGGTCTAATAATAACCCCATTGTACCAGCTTATTTTTACTTAAAAAGTGTAGTCAAGTTTGGATTTTGTCCCGAAAATCTTAGAACCGACTGTGGAACGGAAAATGGACTTAGTGCGTCTATTCAATGCAAGTTTGTTTCATCTGTTAATGGGCATACGTATGGTTCTTCTCATTACAATCAACGAATAGAGAATTTCTGGTCGCATTGTAAGCGAGGATTTACGTCTTGGTTAATCGATTTTTTCAAAGACTTAGTTTCAAGGAATCAAATGGTAATCGGTAACTCATTGCACTTAGAATGCGCATGGTTTGTATTCTCTGCTTTAATTCAACATGAACTTGACAAAGTTATGAAACTTTGGAACTCACATTACATCCGCCGATCTAGACATGATACTATCCCAGGCCGACCTGAAGAACTCTTTTTTCTCCCTGAATTACGTGGATATCTTAACTGTAAGCGTGCAGTAAGTGTAGAACAAGTAAACCAGGTCTTAACAGAGAACGACTTTCTCGATTGGGCGGAGGATGCAATAGAAGAACATGATGAAGAACTAAGTGAATATTTTATCTATCTTGTTAACGAGCTAAATCTTATTCACCCGCCTAACAATTGGAATAGTGGTAGAAATTTATATTTAGAACTCATATCACATGCTGTTTAAAGATAGTGGAAAGTATTTCGTGGTACGTTGCGGGGATTGAAGATGAATAGGAAAAGTTTATAAAGCAACAAAATCGTCTTTTTTAACAAAACAAAAGAAACGTCATAAGTATAACACAACAACAAACAACTCAACTTGTAGGATAAAATTATCTTATGAGCTATAAAAAGTGACTTGTTATTGTATTATACATCAGAATTAGTTTTTCACTTTAGGAGACTGATAAAATGTGGATCTTAACCCTTTACTTGCCAGTCCCGCACCTGTCCGGGATATATCTGCTATAAAAATAAACCAGTCCCGGACCAGTCCGTGATTTGATAGGGCCGTACAAGGGCCGCAATTGCTTGAAAACAGCTCTTTTGTTGTTCTTGTTCTTTTGGCACCCCAACGGCCATAGCTGTGTCATTCATTTCCCAAACTTTGGCGCCCCAATCATAAAAACTCAATCCAATATGGTGGGTGGAAGCCAGACAAAAAACGTGTGCGAAAAAAACTTAAACCAAGAAATTTCCGTGTATCCAGACAGTGATAATGATGAAGAAACTGTTCCAGATTTAATTGGAATTGATGAATTTGAATCTTTATTTGATTGTGAAGAAGATATATTGGACTTTGAAGGTTTTGATGATGATTTTGAACCCAGTAATGATGATAGTGATGATAACATTGAAGGTGAAGCTGGACCAAAGAAAGTTTCTAAGAAGAATAAGAATGCTCCTGATGGTTTTGACATGAGTAAATGGAAACAAGGTGACATTGATAAAATTGCTCAGTTTCCATTCACTGGAACACCTGGATTCAACATAGAAATTCCCGATGACGCCAACACACTTTACTTTTTTGAATTGTTTTGTTCCGAAGAAATAATTGATTCATTGACATTGGAAACCAATATGTATGCTTTTGATTACTTGAACGCCAATAAAGAGAAACTTGGAAAGCATTCTAGATATTCCAAATGGCCAAAAGATGGAATTTCAAGAAACAAAATGGTAGCTTTTATCGCCCTGACCTATTATATGGGTATCGTAAAGAAGGATTTGTTACAGCATTATTGGAGCATTGACAGTACATTACACACACCTTTTCCTAGAACTGTAATGTCTAGAAATGAATTTGAGAATATTTTTGCTTTTCTCCATTGCTGCAACAACTTTGACTATGTCCCAAAAGGCCAGCCAGGATACGACCCACGAAAAAAAATTGGCATTACTTTCGAAAAATTCGTAGAAAACTTTCATAAAATTTGGACGCCACGTAAAAACCTTTCCATTGATGAGGGCACTATAGCCTTCAAAGGAAGGATTCATTTCAAATGTTATAACCCTAATAAACCTGATAAGTATGGGATCAAAACCTTCAAGCTGTGCGACTCTTCAAATGGGTATTGTTGTGTAATTGATATCTACGTTGGTGAGACTGAGAAGGTCACCCGACCCTCCAAGTTTGGAAAGACTCATGACCTCATTATGAAACTTTCTGATTCTTATCTAAACAAAGGATATGTTATCCATATGGATAATTTCTACACATCGGCCTACCTTTTCTTCAACTTATTCTCATTGAATACACATGCATGTGGTACAGTGCGACCACGAATTGGTTTACCGAAGGCGATTACAAGAGCACGATTCAAGGAACGTGGGGACAGCATAACCATGAGCTATGGTAACCAGATGATTGCTCACCGCATACTTGATAGGAAACATGTTACCCTCCTATCTACCATTTACAATGCTGAGCCAGTTTTGACTGGGAAGCTACACTGGCAAACGAAAGAAGCGACCAGAAAACCGCAACTTATTCATATGTACAATCAGTACATGGGCGGAGTTGACAACAACGATCAGTTGATGAAGTACTCCGGGTTTGTTCGTAGATCCTGTAAATGGTGGAAGAAAGTACTCTTCAGATTATTCAATTTAGCAATGTATACAATGAGTGGCTGACATCAAAAGGAATGCGAAAAGTGACCCAAACAAATTTTCGATTGGAAGTGGTGAAGCAGCTCATTGAATCGACTGCTCCTGATCTTACCCCACCAACCCAGAATCGACCCACAAGTTCTGGCTTAGAGATACAACGATTAGCTGGTCGTCATTTTCCAAGAAAAATAGAGGGGGATACCAAAAATCGAATTAGTCGTTCGTGCAAAGTTTGTGTCCCAGCCGAGAGATCTATGGATATTGAGATCTATAGATATTGCCATTGGTCAAAAACGTAAGCGACCAGGTCGAGAAACTTCCTATGAGTGTGCCCAGTGTGAGATAGCTTTATGTGTAGCACCATGCTTCGGACTTTACCATACCCATAAACTATATGAGGATGCATATAAGGCATGGAAGAAAGCTTCAGAATAAAAACCTACCATTAAAGTTTACATAACTTGTTTACATAACTTGTTACATATCTTGTTACATATAGTAACAGTTGAAGTAATAACTTTGATAAAGAATAGTCAATCTTGTTTATATATATTTCATATTTTAGTTGATATTCTGTTTATATACTATTTTGTCTATGTTTCCAAACAACTTTGCTAAAAACATCTGCTGTACTTAAAAACAATGCTTACTTTTTTTGTGAATTCAATTTTGAAAAGCGGATAAAAGTTTTTGCTATTTACCCTAGCAATTTTCATTTTTTCACTTGGAAACTTCAAGTTTTGTTTTGTTTATGTGAAAGGACATTTTAAAACCTTGAATGGGCTAAAATGGGCTCACTGAACTTATAACTCTTTACTGAGGTCAAGATATGAGCATTTGAATAACCCTATGTAAATTTTCTGTTTTTTCCCGAAATATGCCTGGTTTCAGGATACGAAAAATGAAATTGGTCGTTGGCAAGTAAAGGGTTAACCAATAACAAAACTCAACTTTTGTAGTAGAAATTTCGTCACTCATAGCTATTTTTACAGAATTTACTTTTATGATTTAGGGCCAAAATTTCTTTTACAAAAATATCCCCCCTTAAAGTATATACATACAGGCTTATAAAAGATCAACTTAAGCAAACAAAAATATCAAGTGGAAGTACAAACAACACACAATGGTAACAAAATCCAAGCTTATTTTCAAAAAAAGAAACTAAAAATGTACTTAGTGAAGTAACATAAGTAAAAATATCATTCAGATAAGTTTGAAGAAATATAAACAATGTTTAAACTTTCCCAAACCAAGGAGCCATAAGTATATCCTCTATCAAGTTGAGTTTGAACTGCTGGCTGGAGCATGTATATCTGTCATTCACAGGGAACACCAATGTTCTTGTACGTGTATCTGCAGTGACACGCCTACCAGAAATATCATTTGTTGGTGTTGAGTGAATAAAACAAATGATTCCTGTGTTCATAATTGAAGGAGTAACAAACTTTGAACCAGTACAAAATCTAACAATATCTTCTGGAGTAAATGGTTTGGAAATTGTAATTTCATTTCCATCAGCTTCCAAATCTAGATCAATCACATTCATCCTGGATGCTTCTTCAAGCTGCAAACTCTCAAGCATGTTTGTAAAATTGTAGTAAATATCCTCCTCTAATTCTTTTTTATTTCTGTTAACTAAATCAGTTTCATCAGTTACACTTGAATAAATAACTTTACCAATCAAGCAATTCACTTCCTCCCATGTTTGGACTTGACACATTTCTAGTTCTTTCACTGCTTCCTGATAATGTTCTTTCATTAAGTCAATAACCCCAAGAATTTCCATACCTTTCTTCACTTCATTCAGTTCCTGAAGACAAATCGATATCGAACAGTGATATGCAATGTTTGTGATCAGATTCCATTTGTCTGAAAATGACACTGAACTTTTGGTAACACCGCAATCAAAACGTTCGGGTAAATTGTTCAGTTCCTCTGAGAATAATGCTTCATTTTCACATTGAGATAGTCGTAATTTTTCCTGCAACTCAAAATTAGGGACATCTCCAATATCAGGCTTTACTGAAGGTCCATCTAGTAGGTATGATGCAACAGCTGGCATAAGGTTTCGAGGGCCTGGACAGCCTTGCAGAAGGGACAGGGCAATGAGTATCCCAAACCGATAGAAATCCCCATTTGATACCTTTTCAATATCATGCAAAAATGTGAATGATGAATTCCCTTGCATTATAAACCTTGGAGCATCTTCAAACAGAAGAGAAAAAAATTCTTGCAAAGGTCCTCCCTCATCTACTGCTTCTTCACCAATGAATTGGACTTTAATAGGCTTAATACCTTTTAAGAAAAAACGTTGCAATTTTTCGTTTGTATCCTTCCATACCTTACGCCGATGAATAACTAGTTTATACTTGTCATCAGGGTCACTTGTAAAAATATTCTGCAATTTCTTCAACTCGTTATAGAAATTCGATTTCAAAGTGCTATCTGAACAAGTTGGAACACTGTCATTGACTATTGATCCTTCACTAAATGTATTGAAACTTGAAGCATGCAATGAAGAAGTTGAGGCTTGGTTTGTAGAAAAATCCTGGTTATCAGGAGGTTGACTTACTGTTTCCAAGTTACTATCTACATCCACAATAGAATCTGACAGGATATTGTCTGCTTCAAAGTAATCTGGAATAGACATTTGATAGGGTAATGGTGGAGGTTGACAGTCACTGTCATCAAGACAACCGAGTTTAATGTCATCACTACTCTTGTGCATATCACCTTCGAAATGTGATGTCATACACAAGTAGAATATTATTTGAGAGTATGGTTTGCACAGTTCTAATTTATAATCCTGTAGTCTAAAAGGTTTTGGCTCCTCAGATAGTGGAACTCCCGGCAAGCATATAACCTCTTTTCCATCCGGATATAACAAGGAGTACTCCTCTAATTTGCAAAACGTTTGGTCATGAGATGCATGCTTATCTATGGAAGCTAACTTTAATTCTGTAGAAGAACACTTTTCAAAAACCTTTATTGGCAGTTTTTTTCCACGTACAGGCTTCAAATTACCAAAATCATCCCTAGTCATGATACCAACATTCACAAGAACTGACTTTTTACAATCAGCATTACCACCAGAGCTGCGAGGCTTTGAACTTTGATTGGATTTAGGTTTCTTGAAATGTGGATTCAAGTTGTTTACGTTTTTCGTCCTGGTATTCTGAAAGTTTATGAGGTCTTCTTTCAGCTTTCATCGGTGCATCACCGACAACGTCAGTATTATTCGTTACTAATATATTTGAGCTACTTGAATGGTCAGATTCAACCTTTCTACCGCATCTAAAGCAAAATCTATCCTCACTTTCCAGCGAAAAACCACAACCGCGACAAAACACACCACAGCTCCTGTTCGCCATATTTATTTATTATCCTTGCAAAATTACGGCTCCGAAAGAATTTTCAATTTTAATTTCTTGATTTTGATTTTTAAATTTTTTTCTCGATTTTGAATATTTTTTTTACGATTTTGAAAATCTTTTTCTTGATTTTTAAATTTTTTTCTCAATGGCCCTTCTCGGCCACCATAATATACAAAAGGCAGTGAAAAATATACTGATGTGGACCTACTAAAAACGTAAAATTAAAAACAATATAAAATCAGTATAAAACAGTATATTTGGTAAAATCGTGCAGACTTCAGATAGAGCGAAATTAAGTAAGTAATTGTGAAAACCAACTGGGAACACAATTTTCCAAGGGCCTAGTAGTATACGAGCACATTGGACTCTGGGACTCAGCAACTTAGAGAATTTGAAAAAGAAATTATTGTATAAAAATTTAAGATATAATTTAATAGTGATATTTACAAAATAATAATTATGCACAGCATAATAAAGCGTAATAAAGTTTATAAAAAGGGACGAAGAAGTTGTGAAAATTAGAACTTAAGAAAATTATTGGTCTACGGATGAGGACCAACATAAGAGTATTATAGATTTGACAAGAAAAGCCAGAATTGCAATGAACCTGGGGTCACTCAACATAGTAGGAATTTATATTTATCTTGAAAGACAATAGTGTGAAACTTAAGTTTTACATTATGTTCAATAATATATATAGGCATCATCTAAAGCTGTACCGGTAGAACTGAAATTTATCTTGTCGAGAATGTCCGATTTCTGCAATTCTGATTTGAAGGAAGCATAAGATGGCTTTTCTTTGATGTCATTTGGGATAGAATTCCAGATTTTCGCTGCTCTATAGCAGAACGAGTGTTTGTAGAAAACATATTTAAATGAAGGGAGATTTACACCTTGATGATTTCTGGTTCGTCTGCCTTGTTTAAGTTTAATTAGCTCTGATAGCCGTGGTGACGCAATTTTATTTATTATTTTGAAGGCTTTACAGGCAATACTTCTTTTGTAGTAAAATACAATTGGCTTCCATTTACATTTTTCAAGAACTTGATGATCAGGTACATTTTTCTTTAATAGACATATGTATCTAGCAGCTCTTTGATGGATCGATTCAATGTTGTTGAATAGGGTTGTAGCACAGTTATCCCAGACTTGAATCCCATACAGCACTGAGGGAAGAATACCTTGGAAGTAAACTGATCGGATAGTGCTTGTTGACAACGATCTCATTTTGTACAATTTCTTTACTTTGCAGCTGAATTTGCGACATAAGCTGTCAACTTGTACTGACCAGTTTAGTTTATTGTCTATATGAAGACCTAGACATTTAGCACTGTTAACCACTTTGATGCTTGCATTTCCAAGACCCACATCTTTTAATGGACCTATAAATGCTTTTCTCGACAAGATTAGAATTTCGCACTTTTCGAGATGAATTGTCAACGAGTTTGATTCAGAATATTCATGCAGTTTCATAATGTTTTCTTGAAGTTTAACCATAAGATTATCAATGCACTTATCGACTTCAGAGGAAGTGCAGTCATCAGCAAACAATTCGGTATCACAGCTTAAGTTATCAGGAAGATCGCTTACATTTAAAGCAAAACAAGTGGGACCAAGATGTGATCCTTGGGGAACACCATAGGTTACTTCGTCATAAGAGGAGCGCACCCCATTAACTTTAGTCAACTGTTTCCGATTACATAGGTAGTTCTCAAGTAATTCATATGAATGACCAGACACACCATGTGCCAGCAGTTTTTTGAGCAGCACTCTATGAGATATCAAGTCAAAAGCTTTTTTAAAATCAATGAATAAAACACCAACATAATAATGTGAACCAACCAGGTTAAATTAACAAGGAATAAAAGCAAAACAAAACGACAAATTTCTTTGACACATCCAAGTTTATCTTTGTATGACGTTTCGAGCGTTCAACGCCCATTATCAAGTACAGACTTTTTATACAAGGTATAGCTCTTTTATACAAAAATATAAGTGTCGTAAAGTAATAAATCTTTTCCATAAAAGGAACTAATAAATACAAAAACAATCTCAAAGGAGTTTAAATAAGTGAAGAAAATTAACAAGCGTGATAAAAAAAAGAAAAAAGGAAGCTAATTATAAAGATACAGTGGAGCAGAACGTATAGTCCGGTTTAGAACCGGATTTTCCCGTAAAATAAAAAGAGACTCTTTAAGTTCTAATAAATATGAACTATTGGCGTGATCAAGAATACTAAATGCATCATAACCAACCGAGTGTCCGGAAGTAGACACATGTTGGCGGATAGCAGTGAGAATTCCACTCGAAGTAGCTTTGCCAGTAAGTGCAGAAATGCCCATGTGCTCACTCATTCTGACTTTAAAATGGCGCTTAGTTTGGCCAATATAGGAAGCATTGCAGCAACCACACGAAAACTTGTAAACAATGCCAGAAATGAGATCTTTGCTAGGACGATCTTTAAAGTAGAAAAAATTAGATAGTCTGCACAAGGCTTTAAAGACTAATTTAACTTTACAACAAGATAAATTCTTTGAAATAATTTTGTAAAGACTAGTTCTTATTTGGTCAGAAATGGGACCAAGATATGGAAGAACAATGAGAAGTGATTTTTTCTCAGCTGTACTAACGGTGACTTTAGGAGTGTGAAACTTGTCTAAAAATGTTTTGATGCAACGGTCAATAAAGGAAAGTGGATAACCATTCTTCTTAAAAATACTTTTAACTTTTCCAAGTTCTAAGTGAAAATTACTGTAACTAGAGCATAATCGAAAACATCTATATATTATAGTGTAAATCATACCAAATTTAAACACTGAAGGTAAAAAACTGTCATAGTGTGTGTAAACGCCACTAAAGGTGGGCTTTCTATAAACAGATGTGGAAAAGAGTTTGTTATCTCGAAAAATTTCAACATCTAAAAAACTCATCCTATTATTCATTTCAGACTCAGAAGTAAAAGAAATACTATCATGACAAGTGTTCAAATAATTTTTAAAAAGGGGCAAATGATCAGCTGACTTAAATAAAACAAATATATCGTCAACATAACGTCGATAAAAAACAGGTTTGAATTCAAGAGGACAGTTTTCCAACCATATCTCTTCATGGTGTGCCAAAAAGGCATTAGCTAGGGTGGGACCTAGGGGAGAACCCATAGCCACTCCGTCAATCTGTTGGTAAAACTCATTATCAAACATAAAATGAGATTCTTTAGTAGCTATTGATAATAAAGATTTAAAATCACTCTTTGATAAACCATTAACTTTCTCAATATTTTCAAAAAGTTTGTCAGTACAAATATCAATAGTTTCTTCTAGCGGTACATTGGTAAATAAAGAATCAACATCTAAACTGCCCATAAAAAGGTTAGAGTCCTGTGCAATTATTTCTGAAGAAAACGAGAAAGAGTCTTTAACTGTGAATACGTTGGTAGTTATACCAGATAGCAAAGGTACTAAAAATTTGGCTAATTTGTAAGTAGGAGTGTCGATGGCTGATAAAATCGGTCGAAAAGGTGGACATCCATCAATCAGTTTCTTATGAACTTTACACAAACCATATAAAACACCTGGTTTGGATCCTACAGGGCTTAAATCATTATACGTTTTAATAGACAAACAACCTCTACTTTTAAGAGACTTGAGAATTTGCTTAACTTTCTTTTCTTGGTTAATAATGAAATTCAATTCCTTGCCAAGCTTAACAGCAATAGGTTTAAACTTGGTTCGGTCTTGAATCACACTTTTAACCCTTTCACAATACATGTTTTTATCGATGACAACTACAGAGTTTCCTTTATCAGATTTTTGTATAACCAAATTATTGTTTTTAGATAAACTATTAAGAGCCTTAATTTCCTCATCAGAAAGATTTTTAGGCACTGCATTGTTATTATAATTGCGAAAAGATGTGAGGGGCAGTGTCTTTAATTTGAGTTTTTATGAAATCTAAATCTTCTGGTGATAACACTCCTAAATTTTTAATATCTCGATAAAAAAGTTCAAAATTGACGAGATAATCTCCATAATTGAGTTTTTTAGGAGGTACAGCAAAATTAAGGCCCTTAGTAAGAAGAAGTTTTTCCGATTCTGAAAGATCATAACTAGAAAAATTAAAAATTACTTTTTTAGGATCGTTAGATTCTGTTTGTTCCCGTGCCAGCATGAATAACTTCTTATCCTGAATATATTCGTGAACAAATAGCTTCTTATCATTTGATGCCAGAAATAACGAAGAGACATGAGTGAATGGTACCTCCAGGAAAAGTAAATTATGGAGCACTACAAAAACATTCGATGTTTTTACGTAATAACAAGAAAATATTCAAAATTCATGACTCGTTTTGTCTCTCAGTGACGACTTTAGACTCCAGTCATGCTATGATTTGATTGGTTCCTTTCAAATAAGGCTCTTTTTGCCTTCGAAAAGCAGTACCAGCTCTCCAACCTATTGTCGTCACTGTGTCCTAGGCTCCCTTCCCTAAAGGTATATAAAGATGCATGAAATGTTCTAATGTTATTTACGTCTTGTCTGGTGAACAAATGCAGCAACTTCTTCGTGATCGCATGGCTAACTTCAATCTGGATAACTACCTTTTCCCACCGATGATGGAAAGTCATCCATTATCGCCAACAGAAAGAGAACAGTTCGAGTTCCTGAAGCATTATTTTATTGAAAATGAGCGTAAGCTTAGAGAACAAAGCAAACAAGAAGGAGCGCGTCCGCAAGAAATGACTCCACGACACACTTCAAATTATTCAAGTGAAAAATATTTTGATCGAGAAAAAGGAGCGCATAGGATTTTAATGGTAGGTTGCAATTCTACTAATAGTATTCTTTAATCTAATCTTGGACATGACATCAGATTTATAATGATGATTAACCCTGAATTTAGAATGCAATTGACGACGAAATCGAGAAAAACGGCCTTATGACTGAGGAGCCTTCAAACAGGTGTTTGACGTTGAAAAGAAGGGAAGATTCTGCCACTTTCAGTAAGTCTACTTTTTCCACGTCTGTTTTTCCCTTTGCTGTTAAATCACGTTGATAACTACTCAATTTTTATATCATAGATTATAAGGACATTGAAGTTGATCGATTCCACACCAACACATAAAAAAATAAAAGAACGGATAAGCCTAAAAGTTCGACGAAAAAGATATAACAGAAAACTTGAGTGAGTACAATTTTGATTTTGTTATACCACGTTAAACCAGACGCATAACGTAACTATGACATCACAACAACATTGAACTAACTATAATGTTGTTTTGACGCATTTTAACGTTAAGTTGTGGCAACTAAGAAAAATTGACTATCTTTTACAAACAGTTCTCGTGAAATTGACAGTGCTTATTAAAACTTAACTAGTAATTGAATTATATTTTATAGTAACGAGCTGGAATCCGCTGGACTTAAAAACAGAAGTCAGTTGATCCAACAAAAAAAAATGTCGCGGAGACTGCTCCCATTGAAACTGTGACCATTGAAACTGCGACAGTGGATAATGCTACCGTCGAGACTGCTGCTGTAGAATGTCCCCAAACACCATGTGTCCCAGAAGCCAATGGTTTTGATGAAATTTTGGAATACCAGAAATTACTGTTTCAAAAGTTTGACAATATGTAGAAGAAAAAAAGAAAAAAAGTTAATGTCTATTTACACAAATTAATTACTGATTAGTCTGTTACTTACACTGCTTACAGGGATGGCAAAAAAATAGTATAGCTTGGAACTTTGATCAGTTGAGGTATGCACGTATTTGTGTTGTTTTTATTTGTCTAGTTCTGTGAAAAATATGATATTGAATGTTTCTATGTAATTCATTTTTATTCAGAGTTCATAGAATATATATTTAACTAGTATCTCGCGTAAAAGTTTTTTACGACTTTAATTTCGAAAAGAATCTGCAGAAATACGACGCGTTTGTCCGTACCCGGTGACAAAAATTTTAATTACGGAATTGGAAATGGAAAGTGTACCCATGCTGTAGAGCTTGAAAAACTGAGCAAAAAAATGTATGGGATTGTTTCGCTACGACTAACGGTTGCAGAGATATCAGCGGTCAAAGATTTTGATGACGTCATAGCGGCAGTACCAAATAAAATTTAGGTCCAAATGTTGCGTCACCCCATCACCCGTATTGGCGACCCTTAAAAAAATCAGTTATTCCTATTGGTTCTCGAGATATTTCCCCAAAAACGTCGCGTTCGATTGGGGATGCAATACAATGAATCAGTCGTGATAAGGTAAAAAAAACTGACGTCGCGTCGTGTGCTATTATACCAATCGTCAATTATCAATGGTCTAACGAAAAAATGACCACGATCAAGAAGATTTTGACCGTAAATTTTAAAAAGACACAACACTCTCTAAAATAAAAGTGGTATGCACAACGCGGATTAGTATATACTAGTAACCCGGGTAAAAACTTTTTACCGAACTTAACTTCGAAAACATTAAGAGGACGATGACCAAAAAAATTAAACAAATATATCACTCTCTAAAATAAAAGTGGGATGCACAACGCGGATTATTATAATAAGATATTCATTGGGAGAATAGCCATGTAAATGGATTACCCTGAAATACATTTATTATTATTCATTTTCCGCGCTTTTAAGCTTAGGAAATTGTTTGTCTATCTAACTATCTATCTGTATATGTAACACTTTTTTGCCATTCCGAATAATAAATGACAGACTAAAAACTCTATGCTAAATGTAATACAAAGAAGCCACTTTAAACATTGATTCACAAAAATGTTAACTTTTTTATACTTAGTTATTTTATCCGTTTTATATTACAAACTGCCAATTCAAAATTTATCAAGTCCGTAAAATATACGCAGAGAGTATGTGAAACGTTTTCTAACCGATTTTGAAGGAGAATTTAAGAATTCTTTCCTGTCTTTATTTAATATTGCAATCAAAATATTATCATGAGAACATTCCATATAGAAGAAATATTGATGTTTAGTTGACTTTGTGAAAAATTCTTGAAAAAGAAGATGAAGATTTGATTTGAACAAAACTGCCGTGAAAAAATCTTTCAATATAAAATCAGAAATGTATGTATCAACATTACTGGTACATCTTATCAATAAATGCATGAAACATGTTCATTTTATTTAATAAATATTATACTCAAAGTTGAAGATATTGAAAAAACTAAACAAATGAAATTGTCATAAAGCACACAAATTACTTCAACACTTGTGTGGAGAGAATGTAAAAGCATGTATTTCATAAAAATTTAAGATGCATATATACATAAAAATAATAGCGACATTAGGTATGTACTATATTCTAGAGTAAATTAAAATCATGACAGCACGCTATCATGAACAATATCAAATTCCTCGACATTCTTGCCCGTATGTTTGGTAATGGAACGACTACCTCTAACACACATAAGGGAGGAGCGCAGAATCAGGAACGAGAGCTTGCATTTGATGAAGGAGAGGACTTTTGCATAGCGGCATCCTGTTTTACTAGCAATTCTTTCTGCAAGGTGTTTGTGAAACATCGAACACTCTTTGGCCATACCCCCGTTAACCGAGTAAACTAATGGAGTAAAAGAGCCGTGCTCAATGTTCATGATCCTTCGATTGTATTGCCTCTTCTTCTCTGCTTCGTGTTTTCTGAATATCTTCTCTGTGGTCATATGTGCTTGACTGCTAGCGTTAGTGTTCGTAATTCTAACGTCAAAAAAGGCATTCTGACCATCCCGCCAGAATCCTCTTGCACGTACGTCTGGTTTTGCGTTATCTCCTGTCAGTCCTTCCACAGTTTCACCGTCAATGGGCTGGAGTTGAGGCTCGGTTTCTACGTCATTGCAAATGATTTTTAGCAATTGAGATTCAAAATCTCGGACATTATTGTGTCGTATTGTGACAAATCCTCCAGTTTTGCAGTTCAAGGCATGCGTTACACTATATGGTTGATCACAGGGACATTTCGAAGGTAGGCCTTTCAGTTCTTGTCCATACCGTAAAGCAATGGCATCCCTGAACTCGGATTTGTTCAGGACAAAGCCATATTCTTCTAACGGAAGAGCCGAAAGCCAGTTTGACGCGCCTGGCTCTCTTGCATCGTTAACGGCTTTCAATGTCCGTTGATCAAGACTCTTTTCGATTTCTTTCTCTTTTTCATTGACATAATCAACTCGCTCTTTAGCTATTTCGGATTTCAGTGTTCTTACCACGCTATTGTCAGGTATGTCTTCGCCTTGCAGAATCATCACGGCTACGAGTGGTGCTGTGACTTTCAAAGAGCCGTGATACTGGTTTTCAGAAACATCGGATAGAATAGGTGGAGAGAATTGACCCATCTGTCTACACACTGATACAAGCTGAAAGTATAGACATCATCCGCAAGGTGAACGATATGTCAGACTGTTATTCTGGCTCCGAAACATCATAGTGAATTGCAAAGTGGTTGAGATTAAGTTTTAGTCACTTTTGCAGATTTGATCATAAATAGAGGAAGTCTTTAGTTTTTAAACCATTTGGTTGTAAAAGATTTAATAGTATTGAGAGCAATATAATTTTTTGGTTCACTTCTATCAAATATCATTTTATTCTCCATGTAAACCACAAGTTATATTTTTCGAATTGTGATAGACCTGTTCTCACATTAGCAGCAAGAATAGAATGGGTAGTCATTCAGAGGCCAAAGCAATTCTCCGGCCGATATGGCAGTTTAGAGAGACAGTCTAGAGACTGCGAGACTCCACTCATAATGCTATATAAATTTTAATGGAGGAACGCAACCTTCAAATTTTTAGATAATTATCAATAAAGCACACCACCTTGTTACCTTTCTCGTTTGTTAGCTATCTGCACTGTCTTTGTGCATCAAGGCTTTCAAAGATTTAACTTTAAAAAGCAGTTATTTCGAAAGCATTTTTGGTTTCATGAAGTCACAATTAAAAATTTTAATTTTTTTTTGAAGAGGGCGCATGTTTTTCTACATAACAGCCTTAAAAGTAATAAACATAAATTATACAGCCTTATGCATGCATAATTCTTTTGTTTCAAAAATTTGATTAGAAAAAAAAAATTAGACCCTATTTACACTAACTGCTCGTTTCAAAACATATTTATTGTTTGGCGAACATTTTAATCGTGATCTTTTCTCATTTTAAGAAAACTTAGAAAGCACTTGTGGAAAAATTGGGGTGTTGCTTAAAGAAAAATATTTAACCTTAGTATTGATAATGAAATTAACATCACGAGAAAAACAAATTGTATGAAGTTTGAAGTTTTTAAGGAGCGAAACATAAACAGTGTGTTTTTGTGATTCCAAAATGTAATGGTATCTTTGAGAATTATGATATCCACGTTGCATAATTTTGATGACGTGCTGGTCAAATAAAAAAAACAACAGAGACACCATAGTACTTTAAAAACACCTGGTGGAATAAATATTAGTTCTCTAAAAACACGCTGCTACCAGTTGTTTGTTTACGGAATTGAGCTATGGATACCTGATCAAGTCAGTGTAAGTTCAGCGGTTTAACCTTACTTGCATTTTAACCAATCAGAATAGATACAGCACAAAGGTACTTTTATGTTAGCCAATCAGAACAGAAGTAGCATAAAGGGACTATTGAAATCTAGATAATTAGCTTTTTAAAATTTAAATTTAAATTTAAATTTCTTTTTTATTTATGTCAATTTATTATTTATTATTGATGTTGTGGCTTTTGTGGACCGTGTGTCTCCGGTAAAATCAAATTCCTTTCAACTTGAATTGCAAGTTGGAGAGAATGCTGTCAAATAAGCCATCTGCTTTGACAGAAAGAAACTTCATATTTTTCAAAGAAAACAAGAGTCATGCGAGCCAATAAAGTTAGTGAACGCACTATTGCAAACGAGTACCAACGAGAGGTTTGCTGAAGTCATTATCAACTCAGCCACCAAAGTTCTGGAGCCAAAACATAATGATGTGGATTTTCGGCAAAAAGAGCACGTCATTCACTCAATTGATATCATAACCATTACCGAAGATATGGTCCATGAATTGGTCTCCATCGTATAAACATGGACCGATGTGTCGAAAAGAAAGTGGAGTGCTACGGAAAAGCTGTCACGATCTATGAAAACTGCCTTTTCTTAGATGCAACAGGAATCGATATCGGTTACCTTATGGGATGGTTGATATGAATATTTCGTCGATGAGTTACAGAGTGGAAACAGCGACTTTATGCAAAATAATTTGCAAGTGCTGTATTACAAAACGAAAGGTTTATACTTATCAACTTGCTCATCAACTTTTTTGAAATATGCTTCTGATGTCCCAGACGAAGTAGCTGGATTGCCACGATCATGTGGCAATCCAGCATGTACCACAATCAAAAGTGTAAAATATCTCTCTAAATACTAAATATTAAGTATCTTAGACTTAGTATTTATACTGTTTCTCTTTCATATTATAGTAACAACATCTTCCCAACATTTGTAGAGGATTTTTTTCCCTTATACAAACTATTCTGAGAAAAATCAATTGCATTTATTGAATTTATTCAATAGCACATATTTAATCTTTGTATGTGGTAATTCCTTTAATGCTTCACTGTCTTTCTTAGAACGAAAGGAGGCTAAAGAACCTACCTGTCGTAAGTTGCACAAATATTTCTCATAAAATTCATAATTGAATTTATTCTTGGAGATATTCATTCTCAGCGTCAATAGTATAATCTATCAATGTGCTAATTCCTTTATTTGATACCTATTTAATTATCTTAGTTGATTATCTAAATTCACGAAAAGATTTCAATATGTTTCGAAAAACTCACCCAGGAACGCGGTCTAACCGGGCGTTCTGGGTGTGGAAAACAATGGAGGGCGAGACGACGAAGGGTTCGCCCCCCCCCCCCCCCCCAAAAAAATCAAAAAAATCAAAATAATCAAAAAAAAAAACATTCATACCCAAATATTCGGGGTTGAATACAAATTTTTTCGTTGAGAATGTTTATTTAAGATAGTTGAGTTTTTATATGGTATGGAACTACCGTACATAGAGCTCAAGCTTTTTCATTAAATTAATTTTTCTGCGTTTTGGAAAACATATTTGGCTGGAAGAAATCTAAATAGTTGCTCCTGTGAATGGTTGATTAACGCCCATTGCCCATTAATAAGGATTTTTAAGTATTTTGTTTTTACTTAGATCGATCCTGTTACACAAGGTGTAGAAATTCCTTTTTCTAATAAGCTATATAGCTTCTACTAACAAGAAATGCATGGGGTAATTAATCAGTTATTCACGGTCAGTGTATGGTAGTTCCATACCATCGTTATTTATGTTAATGTTTGTTGTTTTTAGTTGAAATAAAAGTTGTTACGTACTTCCTTTGATCTTTATTTTGATCTTTATCTTTATCTTTATTTCACTATCCTGTAGCCTGTTTTGTGAAATGACATTACAGGTTATGGTTTAAGAGCCACTTTTTGTAAGACTCAGACTGTTTCTGTTCCTCATGATAGTGACCACCTCAAAATTGCCTTATTTTGATATATGTTGTTGTCTGTGTTGTGATTATTAACTGTGCCAATTATTTTGCCCTAAATTTGTCTTGGCTCTGAGTTACGCCTTCACGAAATTCGGGCTACAGGACCAGTAATCCAAGAAAAGCAAATTTGTATAGTTTTTGAAGGTCATTGTTTTTAAAATCAAAGACATGCACAAAGTTTTTATATTACTTGAAAACCAAGTGGGGAACAAGCATATGTAAGAAAATCAGTTTATCTATGATGGCGTTACTAAATATCATGCCTTCAAACCACACTTTTGTTCTGTGTGGTACCAACTTTAAGGTCTGTTATCTGGCTACGCCATTATGTTCATATATTCAATCTTACATGATGATAGAAACAAGCCTCTGGACAATTCATTTTTGCAATAACATTCATGTGCACAATTCCGATGACGAGGCAATATGGTGGCGAAGTTGCAAAAAAAGTTAATTTTGTATAAAAGATTTTGTGCCATTATGGATTGCGCCATTATAGCTCAAATAAGTTTTTTGCAAAAATGTGTTGCCCTTACATAGTTTTAAAAGTTTCAAGCAAAAAAAAAATAAACATGTGCACTGATGCTAGTTTCCTTAAGATCAATTGTAAAATTCAGAAATTTTAGGTCAAATTTAGGTATGGAATTCCTTTGAAAGAACGCCATTTGTGGTTGATTTTACCCATGATTGCTATATTCGTATGGATTGTTTTATTCTATGTTAAGAATCTGCTTTCCCTGATGCGATTGTTGCTAAGAAATACATTTACCTATGTTTTATTTTCTAGATATCATTGCTGGAAATCACATCAGTTAAATGAACTTTTAAACATAAAATCACAAACTTGTATCAGGTTCTTTACATAAAATAACATTAACTATGAGGAAACTACTATCAATATATAAGGTTTGCGGAGTGGGTGCGTGGAATCACCCATTCGCCAGCGAAAATATGGAATGCGTAAAAGCCGGAAATTCATTCAACAAATTCCGACGAGCGAGTTGAATGCATGAATACGCATCCATAACTGAAGGGGCGCTATTTCCTTTTCGCACCACCCCCCTAAATGGATCTGCCATATTTTTACTGTTCGCTCTTCATCATGGAGATAAATAATAACCGTAATCCTAACCCTTAACCCTGACCCTAAAACATCCCAGACGGAGACCACTCTGCGAAAAGAAAATGGCACCACTGAAAGAATATATGTAATTTTTGTTAGTTTTCTTGAAATGTATACTATCAATGTAATGTACAATTTAGTTATATTGCGATTCAAAGACCTTATTACTTTAAATGTCCAAATACCTAGCTGTGCTCCCTTGCCTCGTTTTGATGTGGTAATTTGATGAAAATTATCAGAAATTGGCCCATAGCAATTTTCAGTTATGAGAAACTTAATATCAAGTAGTGTCACAATATAAAAAATCAAAACAAGGTCGGGTTT
This sequence comes from Turritopsis dohrnii, assembly GCA_027922465.2. Lineage (NCBI taxonomy): Eukaryota > Metazoa > Cnidaria > Hydrozoa > Anthoathecata > Oceaniidae > Turritopsis > Turritopsis dohrnii. The sequence continues at coordinate 529,407 of BQMF02000112.1, read as the reverse complement.
GATAGTCTGATAACGTGTATTTAAAGATTTGATTTTGTGAATGTGGGATGGAGATGGAAAAGAGAAGGAAAACAAAATGCTTTATGAATCAATCATTTCCAGTTTTTTTATGCATAAGTACAGATTCAAAAAAATTCCGACATTCATAGTCGCAAAAAGAACATGAATAAAAATGATCTATTATTAAAAAAATAGCTTTTTCGAATGCATAAAGAAACACTAGGAAGTAAAACCAACAAGAAATACATAACAGACATCTTTTAAACTTTGCCAAAATGTTCAGGTAACTTCACCCAGATATAATGAACAACATCCAGTTTTATGTTGCAAATTTAAATGTCAATCAACAAAACTCAATTTGTATACATAAAACATTCTTGAATTGGTCACATGTTCCTTTCAAATGAACAGTAACCGATTTGAATCAATGTCTCTCCAACACAAACAAAAAATAAAAGTTCTCAAAAAGAAGTTCACAAAAGAGTAGTGAGTCAAACAGATTCACTCCCATCTCACGAAGAAGAGAAAATTGCTTTGGTTTTAGCAATAACCACGGTGTTTAGCATATGGTATATATTTCGCTGATCAGCGCATGTAGTTTGCAATTATAGTCGGCATTGTGGATACATGCTAACACTTCTAAACCCTGGCGTTTTGTTGAATTTTGATCGAAATGACGGTAACCTGAATGTCTCTATGGACCAGAGAAACCTGACAGTGATAAATCACCCAGACACAATGCTAACCATTCCACGATATATTCAACTCAACTGCGGGGAAATGCGCACTCATGCAAGTTTTACAACCAGAACATGAGAGATCTACAACCGCCGAAGTATATATGTACTTCCTCTCAGACGAACTGCGTGGGGTTCGAACACACGACCTTGCTGTTACAAGTTAGCGTTCTTATCCACTAGACTACGCTGATCTGTATGTTATAAGTATTGTTAGCTCATTTATGTTATAAAGTTTAAACTGCTACAAACTGCTTTTTACTACAATTGGGAATTTCCCTATGGACATTTTTTATGAGATATTTAATTGTTTATGAGTAGTTTGTGGTTATAATGATAATATTTAAAACTGCTTACGTGTTGTTATTTGAGAATTTTGTTATGTAATCAAAATTTAAAAAAATGCCATGTAATCAAAACAAAAGCTGAACACATTTCATAACTCGTATCGCGTTATGAAACAAAGGTCTTAGATGATAATATTAGCTATATTAGGGAAATACCCGAAATCATATGATTTCCCATGTTATGTTTATGAGAGAATAATTGACAGGGATTCTCGCTTATGATTAGGAGGGACACAATTTCTGCGCTAGCATCCGCACTTTCCTATCTCTATTTATTGGACAATGTAATGGTATCAGTGGCTGGTTTAGCAAATATTTGTAAAAAGATAGTTAGACAAAGATAAATAGATATTTTTTTCTTATTAGCATTTCAAATTTGGTAGAAATCATGCTACCTTCAGAATATTTCAAGAAAACTAATGTAGTTCAAGAATTTTTACCATCTCTAAAAATGCTTATAAGAACATTAAACATGTATATTAATTTACTTCTAATCCTAATGTTTTTTGCACAATCTGGACAGTACCATTTCGTTTCTCAGCAGGTTTTCTTTTTACATTTACACATGAATAATGAAACTATTCAATTTTGCAGGAAACACTGTCACACACAATCATAGGTTTGATAAATGGTCTTCTACAAACACAATACAGTTTCTGAAGTTCCTCATTGTTTTGATCGTTTTTTCTCGTAACTAATTCAGGTAGGATGACTCATAAAGACTTGTTTCAATTTTTTTTGAAGATTTTGACAGAAAGTAATGGTTTGAGGTTTGCTGCCTGTTTTTCCTTTAAGCCAAATGTAAAAGTCACAAAAGTTTCTTTTTGTCACAAGCATTTGTAGTTGTGATTGTGTTTGAATTTATTGTCTTTGATTGGGCATTTCGGATCATTTAAGTATCCTGTCAGTGACGTTTGATGTTTTTATGGGCATTTTATTTCGAGCAGTCCAAGTTCTTTGCAGCGGGAACAGTAAGTGAGTCCATCTGGACTTGCCCCAATGTATGGAAAATCTTCATTGATGTGAAGCCCAGTATGACTAACAACAAAGTCTTTGTGTGACTTTTCACTTGAAAGCCAGTGGCTCGGATGCTTTACCATGGTCAATGGCTGCTGATTCTATCAGTTTTCGATTATATTGCAATATTGCTTTTATTGTTGATATCACAGGTTTTTCGAAATTGAGAGCAAATGGACGTTTGCAGTTCGATGATGGAATTCTTCCTGCTCGTTTGATCATCCATTTTTCTAATGCACTCTGACCTTTTGTTATTTTTGTAAGATTGTCATATTGTCTACCAGTGTTACATTTTGTGTAATTTTCATAGAGTGATTTACTTGATTTCTTCCATTTGGCTTTTCAATTTAGCAAAATAGCTTCTGTTTACCTTGGATCATGAACAGTTACAGCCATTTTGATCTTTCTGTTGTTTTCATGTGCGCACAATTTATTTCTATATCGTATCGTGAAAGGATTTAATATGAGTATTTTTATGTGTTTCAGATCTTCTGAGTAAAAAGATGTTTATGATGTGCATTGTTGACAATGAACAGGTAAAATGCTTTATCTGGAATACCTGATTAAAAGGGTGAGGAGTACTTTTTTCCATTTTGACGTTACATTTTTTAATCATGGGGAACCATTGCATTTCGTCTCGAATCGTACAAAGCGGTTTTCGAGAATTACATTTTTGATGGTCCGCGCAGGGCTGTGATATCTCGGTAACGGTTACTGTATTTTTCAAATCAGTTGGATGTACTTTCTCAATATCGTTCCGTGATTAAAATTTTTGTGGCAATTTTTTGAGACGTCATTTTAAAAACCAAAACACGCAAAATATTTTACACAAGATGTAATTTATTTCAGAGAGTGGAAATAGCGGATGCACAGCGCGTATATATTATTTTTGATGGGTTTCAGATCTTCCAAGTAAAACAATATTTTTGTTCTACGCCCCAGTGTTGATTGCAAACTTGGAAAAATGTTTTATCTGGCTAGATAAAACATTTTTCCAACCTAGGTTGTGTCTGTTTAAGTGGATCTTTAAAATCAGCGGAACCATCGCATTGCCTCCTAAATTAGACTCGAAGTTATTTGGAAAACATCTTTAAAACGTCTAAGAAAATAACTGGTAGTTTTATGGTCCGCGTTATTGACGAAGTGGTGACTACAACACTAACGCACTTTCTGTTTGTCATTTTGTAAAATTAATTTTTCGACACCATTTTTGAGACGTCATTTTCAAGAATTAAAATCCGTAAAAATTTTTTACACAGTTACTATTAACCAATAAAGCCAGCAGCAAAGAAAGGAAGATGAAACAGTCCAGGCATTGAACCTTCTCTCATTGTACGTCACTCACTATCGCTGGTTTTAAGTGCGATAGTTTTGGGGCAGATATTTTTATTCGGGCTCCAAACTTACAAAAACTTGGAACACTGGTTGCCGGACTGGGACACCCTGAAAATAGTTAAGATGTAACACTGTCTGCACGCACACCAGAGGCTGTGAATTCGAATCTGCCTCCGCCAGACCACAAGTTTTACGAGCCGTCTATAAGGAAATATGACGTTTATTGAAGTCAATGGGGTGATACAGGGCAGGTGGGACATGCGCGGCGAGCCACGCCGGCGGCTTATTTTAAAGAACGTAGCAACTGCATATGATATCTCATCATCATCAGAAATTGGTCTAGTTGCTTCGGCCGCACAAGTTACACTCTCGACAAGTCTTTTCCAATTTCAAATTCCAATCTCTATTCGTAGCTACTTCTCTCAGTGTGATTAAATCGCCATTTGAACACAACAGTTCTGAATGTTTACGAATAAATTTGAAATCATTTAATAAATTTGGACATACTTTTTTCGCTCTTTCAATGTCTCTATTCAGTGTTGTTACTATTGTTGCACGTTTACCTCCTTTAAAAACTTTGTGTTCGACTGCAGGTGCAAAATAAAACTGCATTGCTTTGTAAGCAGGAGTTTCCTCATTAAGTCTGAGAATGTGTCCAAATTTTTCCCAGCGCCTTTTCGTAATGTGGATAATTATTGGTTTTGTGTTAGTGTGTTTATAAATATTTTTATTGCTGATTGTATCAGGGTATTTTTTACCGATTGTCCTTCTTAGTTGTCGACGATGAAACGAGTCCAAATTATTTTCATCTTGTATAGTCATGCCCCAACACTCGCAGTTATATAGAAGAATGGGTATGACGAATTTTTGAAACAGATCTAACTTTATCTCCTCTCTTACCCTGTTGTTTCTAAGCCAGAGTTTTTCGTATCTGTTCATAGCAACAATAGCTAGTTGCTTCCTCCGTTGAATATCTTCTTTGTCACCAAGTAAGCTGCCTAGCTTTTTGACAGTTCTCCATTTTTCCGTGTCGTTATTTCCTCTTTCTATGATAGTCCTTTCAGTTTTTGTAATGTTTGCTTTTAGGTCATCTTTTAAAAGAATGTCACTAAATATTTCATTTAATTTATCATCTCTTTCTTTGTTAGTTGTTATGAAATCGCAGTCATCTGCATATATCGTCTCTTCTGGTGGATTTTCATGTTTTACATATTTATTCTGTATTGGATGTGTTGCATCAATTACACTTCTCAATTTTTTAAGAGTGTTTTCGAAATAAACAATGAATAGAACTCCGCTGAGTCCATCTCCTTGTGGAGATCCCACATTCGTTTGGAAGGATTCAGTAATTACATTTTTCATATTGATTGTCAATTCCGTATTTTGTAGTAAATATTTAACCATCTGAAGTTCATCTTCATCTATTATGTGTTCTAATATACTAATTATCTTCTTTCTATTAATCGTATCGAAGGCCGAGCTTAAGTCTATTCCTGTAACATAAGTTTTCAGTTTTACATTTTGAATTTTCGCAATTGTCCATCTGTAGGCCCAGACGATATCTCCTGTACTGCGTGAACTTCTATAAGCACTTTGTGAATGCGATAGATAGTTATTTACTTTCTCTTTTACTCTGTTTAGAACAACATTTGATAGGATTTTTCTATTTGAAGGAAGCAATGAAAGTGGACGAAGGTTGGCAGGTGGTCCTCTTTGCTTGTTGGGTTTTTGGATGGCATTCAGGAGGCTGACTCCTGTTTCCATGTCTGTGTTCTGTTGAATACTGTTTACAGCTTTGATTTCATGTTTAATTTCATTTGGACAGTTTTTCAGCATTTCAGCAGAGACATTGTCAAAGCCTGATGCTCTGTTATTATTTAATTCTGAAATACTTTTATCAATTTCATCAAAAGTTATTTCATTTTTGAATACATAAGGTTCACATTTTATCAGTTCATGATTTTCATTATTAAATTGTTTTTGAAAATGACTTTTTATTGTGTTGTGTACTTCTTGTGGTTTAGATATAAACTTTCCATCTTTGCCGTGATATCTGGTACCCAACATTAGCCTGGATATTTCTGAAGTAGTGATACACGAAGTAGTAGCCATCCGACTTCATGTTTGCCATTGCTACTACAATATGAATTTTATATTCAGTCTGCGCTGTGTCATTCATTCATTCAATAGGTTATTGGATCAATATATAAGGTTTGCGGAGTGGGTGCGTGGAATCACCCGTTCGCCAGCGAAAACATGGAATGCGTGAAAGCCGGATATTCCTTCAACAAATTGAATGCATGAATACGCATATCCATAACTGAAAGGGCGCTATTTCTTTTTCGCACCCCCCTCTTAATCTACCTACCTTAGGCCGACTTTTTTTGCGTCAGTAAAATTTTGTGAAAATGGATGAACATGGATTTAACGCAACCTAATTTTAGCGAATTACCCCTTAATTAAGGAGAATTGCCAGTAGGTAAAATAAAAGTTTTGCTAAAGTTAAATTTTCCGCAACTTAAATTTAGCGAAAATATGCTCATTCGATGCAAAAACAGTCGGCCTAAGGTATCTGCCATATTTTTTTACTGTGTTGGCTCTTCATGATGGAGATAAAAAATTACCCAAACCCTAACCCTTAACTCAGACCCTAAAACATCCTGGATGGAGAATGGGGGTGCGAAAAGGAAATAGCACCACTGAAAGAATATATATATATGTAATTTTTGTTAGTTTTCTTGATATTGTATCCTATAAATGTATCCTATCAATGTAATGTACATTTTAGTTATATTGCGATTCAAAGGCCTTATTAATTCAAATGTCCAAATACCAAACTGTGCTCCCTTGCCTCGTTTTGATGTGGTAATTTGATGAATATTATCAGAAATTGGCCCATTAGTAATTTTCAGTTATGAATAACATAATACTAAGTAATGTCACAATATAAAAAATCAAAACAAAGTCGAATTTGATAATCTGATAATGTGTATTCAAGTATTCGATTTTGTCAATGTGGGATGGAGATAGAAAAGAGAAGGAAAACAAAATGCTTCATGAATCAATCATTTTCCTATTCTTTTGTGCACTGCATAAGTACAGATTCAAAAAATTTCTGACAGTCATAGTGGCAAAAAGAGCATGAATAAAGATGACCTATTCTAAAAACCCCAGCATTTTCAAAAGCATAAAGAAGCACTAGGAAGTAAACCAACAAGAAATACATAACAGGCATCTTCTAAACTTTGCCAGAATGTTCAGGTAACTTAACCCCAACTTTAAAATGTCAATCAACAAAATTCAATTTATATACATTCTTGATTCTTGAATCTGTCCATGTTTCTTTCAAGTGAATGATGAAAAACATTTTTGAATGTTTCCTGATAGTATTAGTCTCTAACCACTGGAAATGCCAGACACATCACACTTGTTACTCCTGTCTTGGTTCAGCAGTTCCATTGTTTCAAGTATATACAGCAGATATTCCACGACCATAATAGTGATTCGTCTTTAATTCATTGATTTCAATTACTCTTGATAATGCCTTATACACCTAAAATTAGTAAAACCAACAAACAATTCATTCATTCGCGATACTGAAAGTAATCAAAATCATTTATATATATTTAACAATTATGTAATTATATCATAATTATATATATATTTTTAGAAATAACTCCAGTATATAACATCTAAAGTTATAACAATTACACAAAAACATATGTAGCTCCACTCCTTGTAGTGGCTTCGGCCTTGAGTGGGGTGAGTGATTAAAAAAAACCAAAAAAAAATCAAAAATTAACTGATTTATTTCTTTACTCTTCATTGTTGTTTATTTTTAATTATCTTATCCAATTAAAGAATTCGTAAGCTGTATATATATATATAGCTATTTTACCTTCAGTTATCTCTCACCCAGGCACATGTATAAATTAAATGTAAATACTAAACAGAGTTTACTGATATTGAATTCCAAATCAGAGAATATTTTTCAGTATAGATGGATATATATTGTTTACATTTTTTGTTGTTAAACATTCCAATTTGATCACAAAAGGCAACTAAGATTGTGTATTGTATATACTCTTTTAAATAGACAAATTCCATGTTGACGTATACTCTGTTTTGATGTCTCATTGCATTGATTTAGACATTATTAAAAATTATCAAAGCCAATTTTTTCTGCACACACATTCCCTGTCAGCATAAAAAGTTTATACGAAACATGCAAATCATTTTCCATGAACAATAATAAGCTTGCAATAAAGAATTCAAAATGGGTAGTAAATCTCTAAAAGGGCCTATTATTATGAATAACATTTTGTGGGACGACAAAAGTAACATTAGATTTTATTATTATCATTGGGACTTTTGTCTTGTTTTGTGTTGTGTGTGGAAATAAAAACAGTTAAGTGGGTCAAAATACAACACCAACTTGAATAAACATGGCTTAAAGATAAAAACGAATGGAGAAGAGATAGCAGTTTTTTATTTTATTCCTCACAGATAGATAAACAGTTTGTGAGTAAAGATGCACAACTTTCAGAAGCTTTGATCTAAATTTAAATTTAAGAAGTTCATGACAAACTTCAGAGCATTCGGAATATTCCCGGGGAAAAATGTCTACTTAACTCAAAAAAGCAACTACTTTGGCCTTCCCGCTACCGTACACATCGACAATTCACAATTTGCGAAAATTAAAGGTAAGCGAGAAAATTTTGATTTTTGGTATGCACTGTAAGAAATTTCAGCGATTGATGGCAGCCGAACGCATCTCTCTGTTAGTATTTTGATGACAATATTTGATCTTGCCAAATGAGCTCCGTTCCGCTAAAAACCTACACTCCGCCAAAAATGAATTTTCATTATCAAACACACCAAAATCATTCTGGTCAACTGTTAAGAAATATAGAGGGGAATATAAACGTCAGCACATTGGTCCACTGAAATCGAAAGAGGGTAAAATTGTTACTGATGATTCTGATAAAGCCAATGTCATGAACAATTTTTTTGCTTCAGTTGGGAAAGAACTCTCGGAGAAACGTGAGATAATCAATGAAATCGATGATGAAATCGTTCCATCTTTATCAGCCATTGACATAAACTATGAATCATTTGCAAAATCTTTTAAAGCAGCTGTCAAGCTAGGTAAAGCCTGCGGTGCTGATAATATCACTGCAAAGGACCTCAAAATTCACGAAGTGATATCAATTACAAGTCTACAAGGAGTAGTAGAGCGCAGTGTTTCTACAGGCAAATTCCCATCAGATTGGAAAGTAGCTAAAGTTTCCTCTCTCTACAAAAACAAGGGATCAAAAATGGACTGTTCTAACTACCGACCAATATCCTTGTTGTCAATTCCTAGCAAAGTAGTTGAACATCTAATTTGTACACAACTTAGCAACCATCTAAACAAGCATAACCTACAAAACGAGCATCAATGGGGTTTCCGATCAAACAGATCTACGGAGGACATTCTACTCTACATGACTGAAAAATGGAGGAAAGCAATTGATGAAGGAAAGACCGTTAGAGTATTGTCTATCGATTTTAAGAAGGCGTTTGACAGTGTGTCACACCAGGTTTTGCTGAAGAAACTAAATGGAATCGGTGTATCAGGTCAATTCAAGGATTATCTTGAAGACTACCTATCAGACAGGAGACAGTTCACGATTGTAAATGGTGTACAGTCGAGTAAAGCAGAGGTTGAGTTCGGTGTTCCTCAAGGCTCTCACTTTGGACCCCTTGGTTTTTCTATTAATGTTAATGATATACCGCATTGTGTGAGCTGTGATCTCGACATGTTTGCTGACGACTCAACTGCTGTTACTATTAAAAACTCTGGATGAAGTTGTGAACGACTTACAGAAGAATGCAACCAAATTAAATAATTATGCCATACAAAACTCACTAATTTTACATCCAGATAAATGTGAGGTACTTATAATCACTAAAGAGCACCTATTGTTTGGAATAACATTCCTATGGACATTCCTACTAAGCCGACACCTGAGGTCTTCAAAAGAGCCTTGAAGAAATCGAAGTCAATCGACAAAATAAATTTTTCGACCACCGGTAGAGCATTGCATCATGACCATTATATGTACTATTAGAATTTGTTAAACCGTAGTTATCAATAATTATATTTAATGTAATTTCTCTACGATGGTTTTCTGTAGTCATGGGCTTCTATAGTCAAGTCTGATTCAGTCAATGGCCTTAACAGGCCAGTATCGAATGCATTTTGCCCAATAACTTACTCCCAGTTCGTAATCTAGCCCTAAATTTATTCGTAATCTGCTTCCAAGTTCAGTTTTCCAGGAAGATATTCTACAGTAATCATGATCTGTCTAGAAAGAAGATACTCCCAGATCTCTTTGCTTAGTAGAGAGAGACTCTTGCCTTGGAAATTTTAACAGAAGACAGTGTCCCTTGCTTAAATACAGTACTCCTCCATCCTTTTTTGGTACCAGAAATATTGAACTCAGAAAAAGATCCTGAGAATGCTGCACTTCCTCTATTGCTCCCTTATGTAGCATTTCCACTACTTCCAGATCTACTAGTACCTCTTCTTTCGACAAATTTTTTGACAAAGGAATGTTGTGTTGAAGAGGGTCTCATACAAATGGAATTTGAAATCCCTGCACCGCCTGAAGTACCCACTGATCTTGAGTGAGTTTTTCCCAGTTTTTTATAAAATACTTTATTCTCCCTGCTGGCTGTAGATCTGGAACAACAGGAGTTAGAAACATTTCCTTTACAACCGGGTGCACATTTGGAAAGGTTTCCACTGGAAGGTAGTTGTCTACCAGTTTTGGTGTCAAAGAAGTTAGAAGAAGAGATTGTACTCTTACTTCTTTGGTGTGATGCTGTTGACCCTCTTCAAAAGAAACGCCCCCTGCCTCTTCTGTTGTTGGACAGGGGGCCTCCACGAAAGGGTTGACTATGAGCCTTCCCTGACTCCTTTCTGAGGGCAGTAAACATCGATCTTGACTTTAGAGGAGCTGTGGATTCTTTACTGAGCTTGTCATCGAAAGATGCTCCAAACAGACATTTATTATCAGAAGCATCCAGTTCAGCAGATTGATCCTTCAAAATGTCTTTAACTTTATTAGAGCTGTTAATTAAAGTTGACAGAACATTCATTCTCCGTTGATAGTTTATTGAATTAAATGCTTGAGCAACCAACAGAACACTCTGTTCGAAGAGTGATGAAACTTCAGAAACCTCTTGTTCATTATCAACCTCGTTGCTAGAGTGTTTGTCTTCCTCCATCCAGGACCAAAGGCATGATAATGGTCCTAAGATTCCTAAGATCTTTTCCTGGAGAGCTATCAACAATTTATCTTGTTGCACTGTGGCAAATTTATTGTTTTCCACCAAAATGTCTTTTATGTAAGCGTTTGGTACTTGTTTTATGTTCAATGGAACTGTATTTAATTGCAGGATTTTATCTTTAACTTCTTTATCTGAGAAGTGTTGGGACATGTATTTGTGGATATAATCTTTTAATCCATCAGGTAAATCCCAACTACCATCTCCTTCTGCCCCATTAAGTTCGAATCTAGCGACTTTGTTGTAAGATTCATCAACGTGATTTTCCTGCAACTTTCTCTTTCCTCTGAACGGAATCTCAGGGTCAGAGTTCGATGTCCCAGGGATATCAGAGGTCATGGTATCGACCTCTTCCTGGACAGTCTCATAAGCATGCACGTTGGCACTTTTGGCTCTACGAAAGAGGCAAAAAAACATATCAATATTGGAAGTATTGATCACGAATTGAAGCTGATGTACTATAGTATGTTTTCAGATTGTAACACCTCTCAATCACGTAATGATTGCGGTTGTTATGCATAAAAATACTGACATTAAAATATACTATTCTAGTCAGTAAAAGGTCCACACAAAAGTCTGGATAACTCTGTACAACAAAAGCAGATAACTCCAGGGAAGAGAGAGCACCTCCTCTATTTTATAGATGAAATACTACCAAAATGGTGCAAAGCAATAATGGTTATCCAGAACTGATCAAAAAGCTGAAAATCCAAGGTCTGAAGTGTGCTCATATCAATGTCAATGGTTTGTTCAACAAGCTGGATGAAATCAAACTGTTGTTGGAAGAGACAAAGCTTGATCTTTTGGCTATCACAGAGACTCACTTAGACAAGGACTTACACAGCGACACTGAGATAAGTATTGATGATTATTCTTTTCTGCGAAATGATAGAACTGGAAAAAAGAACCACTGGGGAGGTGTACTAGTATACTACCATAATAATATTGATATTCAACAGTTGAAAATCGATATTGACATTGAATCAATTTGGATGGATTTAACCATAACTTCCCAGAAGCTGCTTGTCGGTTGCATATACCGCCCACCAAGTGATAAAAAATTCCTCCAGAAATTCAGTGTTATCCTAGACAGCATATCCCACAGAGCCAACATCTTACTGCTGGGTGACTTTAACATTGATTTATATGATAACGAAAAAGCGTTAACAAAAGACTTCAATCAAACCCTTGCTAGTCACAATCTTGTTAATGTTATATATAAACATACTAGAATAACTGATTCTTCCAAAACCCTCATAGACCTTGCTATAACCTCAAATAAATCAAAAGTTCTGAAGAATGGTACTCATGGCACAGGCTTATCCGATCACGACCTTATCTATGTTGTTATGGATCTATTTCGGAAAAAAACACCACCAAAACTGATAACCGTCAGGAACTATAAGAATATAGATACCAACAAAATCCATCAAGAACTCGAAATGGTACCCTGGCATATCATCAGCCTATTTGAGGACCCTGATGATTCCCTATGGTGCTGGCAACACCTCTTCAAAAAGGTTATATCTAACCATGTAAAGACCAGAAAGGTCAAGGTCCGAGGAAACAATCAACCGTGGATGACTGGTGAAGTCTGGAAACTTATCAACCATAGATATAAGCTCTTAATGAAAGCCAGAAAAACACCACGAAATTCTAAGGAATGGAAGGAATATAAAAAGGCAAGAAACATCTGTACAAGCCATATTTGTTTTACCAAAGCTAACTATTGGAAAAACAAATTCATATCTTCAGACTCCCCTAAATCGTTTTGGTCACTTGTTAAGAAATACAATGGATACAACTAAAAACATCGTATTGGTTCCTTGAAACATGAGAACACTATCGTGACTAATGACATTGATAAGGCAAACACCATGAACGAATTCTTTGCTAATATCGGCAAAAAACTTGCAACACCCATTGTTTCTAACTTGGATATGAACAGCTATACCTATCGCATTGCACCGTCACTGAGCAACGTGCAACTGTCAACTGATCTACTGACTAATACGTTCAAAGCAGCTGTTCATGAAGGCAAAGCTTATGGCCCAGATGAAATAACAGCAACTGACCTAAAGTTACACCCTGAGATTTCTATTACTAGTCTTTAGAAGGTTGTTAAATGCAGCCTTTCTTCAGGAAAATTTCTATCGGAATGGAAAACATCCAAAGTCACTGCTGTACACAAAAAGGGCTGTAAATCTGACTGCTCTAATTACAGACCAATCTCCCTGCTCTCTATACCCAGTAAAATTGTAGAACACCTTATCTGCTCACAACTAACAGCCCACTTGAGAGAACATTCCCTGCAAAACGAACATCAGTGGGGTTTTCGACCACGAAGATCTACAGAGGATATACTTCTGCATATGACGGAGAAATGGAGAAGAGCAATTGATGCTGGCCAAGTAGTTGGCGTGCTGTTCATAGACTTTCGAAAGGCGTTCGATAGTGTTTCGCACTCTATCCTCATGAAGAAAATGAGTGCTTGTGGTTTATCTGGTGACTTTTATGTTTACCTGGAAAACTATCTATCAGATCAAAAACAATATACTACAATTAACGGTATAAACTCGAGTCTTGCAGATGTGGAGTTTGGAGTTCCTCAAGGATCCCTGTTTGGTCCAACAGGCTTTGCTGTTAATATAAATGACATGAATGATTGTATCGATAGTGATCTGGACCAATTTGGTGATGACTCTACTGCCCATACGATCGGCCAAACAGTAGATAGCGTAATGATTGACATCCAGAAAAGTGCAATCCAAATTGAAAATTACAGAAAACGTAACTCTTAATCAATCCACCCAGATAAATGTGAGATTATTATTCTATCCAAAAAGAAATTTGTTGGTCCACTCGTCGATGTTAAATCAGCGGGTAAAAGTGTCAAGGTAGTCGATTCTTCAAAATGCTTAGGAATTACTATTGACAATGATCTAAAATGGGACTTGCACACTCGAAATATCTGTAAAAGTTTCAGCCAAAAAGCCAAAAGCTGTTTCAAATGAGGCAAATGCCAAAATCAACCTTATCAACTATATATCTTCAAGGAATCTTGCCTAGTGTCCTGTATGGAATCGTCATTTGGGGAAACTGTGCTCCTACATTGATGAACAGTATCGAGAAAATTCACACTCGAGCAGCTCATTACATCCATCGTGTCAAAAAGTCAACTCCCGACACTGATATTATGAAATTGGTCAAATGGTCATCAATTGGAACTCAGAATTCAAATTCAGAACTCAAATTCAGTAAATTCAGCTATTAAATTTTGTCTTCAGTGTGTGTGATACTTATCATGGCAATCCCCATTTGCCTAATAACATTTCCAGTTATCTTTTATTTTTAAGTTTTAAGCTCTAGTCTTTTTATCTCAATTATATATATACTAATTTATAATTTAATAATTTTAATTATATATATACTATATACTATTATTTACTGTTGTAGATTATTTATATTGTTTATCTCGCGTCAATTCCTGCTAATTTCGTCGTCTCTAAAGTCTCAACTTGATTCTCAAATTCTAACTTTTCTTAAATTTCAATTTTTCTACATTGAAGTTCTCATGTTCTCAAATTCGGTGCAATATTCTTGAGACGGGTTTTACTTTTACGTTATTTTTTACTGCGTAGGTCCACATCAGTGTTCGTCACTGCGTCCTATATATTGTATTGTATATTTTGTATATAATATGTATATTTCAAGACCTGCATTACTAAATAAATTAATAATAAATAATAATAATAAGATTTAACCACAAAATAAATTACAACTTACATATCATCCGCCATCTTTCATACGAGAATTTGGCGAAAGACGTTTTGAGTAATGATAAGGGCGGAACGCCAGTATTAGATCGGGTGGAGAATTTATGAAATGAAAATATGGAATGCGTGAAAGCCGGATATTCATTCGACAAAGACAAATACCGAGCGAGTTAAATTCGTAACTGTGTGCGTAAATGCGCATCCATATCAAACCAAAAGAATGTTACTTTTCTTGGGAAAAAAATTAATGCAATGTAAGCCTATACAATGTACTTTTGAGTTATATTGCTATTCAAAATACTCCCGTATATTATTTCAAATGTCGAAATTTTACCAATCCGTACTCCCTGCCTCCTTTTGATGTGATAATTTGATAAAAAATACACAATTAGCCCATAGCAACTTTCATGTATGAACACCTTATTATCAAGTAACTAGCATATCAAAATATAAATAGTCAAAATGTGGTCGGGTTTGATAGTCTGAAGGAATAACAAGATAAAACAAAATGCTTTATGAATCAATAATTTTCAGTTTTTTAATACATAAAGGCGTGGGCAAATGTGTCAAACTACTCATCAAACTCCATCAAACTAGCGAGTTTGATGAGTAGTTTGATGCATTTGAGTTGACCATCAAACTCATTTTTTTTTTGAAAAATGAAAAAACAAAAAATTTCAGTTTGATGAGGTTTAATGGCGAGCAAACTTTTCATCAAACTGAAAATTGGCTCATCAAACCAAATTTTGAGGTTTGATGACAGTTTGTTGCATTTGAGTCAAATTACATCAAACTAAATGCAAAAAAACACCATGCTGAGTGCAAAATCTAAACGTTGGAGGGTTTTTCGAATGTCTTAGGTATTTGAATTTTTAAGTTTCCAATGTTTATGTTCATAGACGGTTTCGGATATAGGACACCATTAGTAATATTTTATCGCGGTGGGGCAAGTTGAACTTTGGACTTTATTGGTTCACTGGATTTTCCGCATCATATTGGTGGAGAAGGTGAAAAGATAAGGACGTATTGTATTTTCTAACTCTATTTTCCTTATTTTAGTTTTTTTCGAAGCTTCAGATCAGTTTATTTTGAAACTTACAGGGACCACGGAAGCCAAGTATTCAAAAGTTTATTCATGATTTTGCCTTGCTTTTAACATAAATCGGATAAAAGAGCTGCTTTGTTTTGATCTCTGCCACATCATGTTGCCTCTATTTTGTGCTCATTTTAAGTTGTCTCAAATTTATTATTATTATTATTACTAGTAACCCGGGTAAAAATTTTTACCAAACTTAACTTCGAAAACAATAAGTCAAATCCACCATTCCCGTGTACATACCCCGTGACGAAAAAATAAATCATAGAATCGCAGCTAAAAAGTGTATCTATGTTGTAGAGCTCGAAAAACTGATCAAAAAAGTGTATGGGATCGTTTCGCTACGACCAACCGTTACAGAGATATCATCGGTTAAAGATTTTGATGACGTCATAGCCGCAATACCAAAAATAATTTAGGCCCAAATTTTGTGTCACCCAATCACCCGTATCTCGGACCTTAAAAAACGTCAGTTTTCCCTATTGGTTCTTGAGATATTTCCCCAAAAACGTCGCGTTCGATTAGGGATGCAATGCAATGATTCCCCGTGATAGATTAAAAAACTGACGTCACGGCACTTGCTACTATATAATAATCGTAAAAAAACGCATGGCCTAACGAAAAACATGACCACGATTAAGAAGATTTTGACCTTAAAATTCAACAAAATTTATCACTCTCTAAAATAAAAGTGTGACACACACTCGCTATTATATATAAGACTAGTATCTCGCGTAAAAGTTTTTTACGGCTTTAATTTCGAAAACGTTTTGCGTAAGTCCTGTGACGAAATGAGGTGACGAAAAATTAAACCATGGAATCGTAAGTGGAAAGTGTATCCATGTTGTAGAGCTCGAAAAACTGAGCAAAAAAATGTATGGGATCGTTTCACTACGACCAACCGTTGCAGAGATATCATTGAACAAAGATTTTGATGACGTCATAGCCGCAGTACCAAATAGAATTTAGGCCCAAAAATTGCGTCACCCCGTCACCCGTATCGCAGACCTTAAAAAACGTCAGTTATCCTTATTGGTTCTCGAAATATTTTCCCAAAAACGTCGCGTTCGATTGGGGATGCAATGCAATGATTCCCCCGTGATAAGATAAAAATAACTGACGTCACGCCGCGTGCTATTATACTAATCGTCAATTATCAATGGTCTAACGAAAAAATGACCACGATTAAGAAGATTTTGACCGTAAATTTAGAAAAAACACAACACTCTCTAAGTTAAATGTGTTGCACACGATTGCGAATTAGTATATATAGATAGTATCTCGCGTAAAAGTTTTTTACGACTTTAATTTCGAAAAGAATCTGCAGAAATACGACGCGTTCCCGTGTGTGTACCCCGTGACGAAAATTTTAATAACGGAATTGGAAATGGAAAGTGTGCCCATGTTGTAGAGCTCGAAAAACTGATTAATAAAATGTATGGGATCGTTTCGCTACGACCAACCGTTGCTGAGATATCGTCGATCAAAGATTTTGATGACGTCATAGCCGCAGTACCAAATAAAATTTAGGCCTAAATGTTGCGTCACCCCTTCACCCGTATCGCCGACCCCAAAAAACGTCAGTTATCCCTATTGGTTCGCGAGATATTTCCCCAAAAACGTCGCGTTCGATTGGGGATGCAATGCAATGATTCCCCGTGATCATAAAAAAACTGACGTCAAATGATGCCACGTGCTATTACACTAATCGTGAATGTGTCTTGCGTGGGCGAACTGCCGCTATATGACCACGATTAAGAAGATTTTGGCCATTAAAAAACAAAAAAACAAACACTCTCTAAGTTAAATGTGTTACACACTACGCGGATTAGTATAAGTAGACTAGTATCCCGGGTAAAAACTTTTTACCGACCTTAACTTCAAAAAGGATGGGTCAAAATCGCCTTTCCCGTGAACGATCCCCGTGATGAAAATTTCAATTTAGGAATTGGAAACGGAAAATGTAACCATGTTGTAGAGCTCGAAAAACTGATCAAAAAAATGTATGGGATCCTTTCGCTACGACCAACCGTTAGAGAGATATCGCTGATCAAATATTTCGATGACGTCATATCCGCAGTACCAAATAAAATTTAGGCCCAAATGATGCGTCACCCCATCACCCGTATCGCTGACCCCAAAAAACGTCAGTTATCCCTATTGGTTCTTGAGATATTTCCCCAAAAACGTCGCGTTCGATTGGGGATGCAATGCAATGATTCCCCGTGATCATAAAAAACTGACGTCAAATGATGCCACGTGCTTTTGGAATGATCGTGAGAAAGTGTCTCTCGCCTCTACGTGGTTTTACGCGCACATAAGAGGACGATGACCGTAAAAATTAAACAAATATATCACTCTCTAAAATAAAAGTGGTATGCACAACGCGGATTATTATAATAAGATAGTATCCCGTGTAAAAACTTTTTACTGTTGCATTTCTCAAAACGACGCATCGCTCACACCCATGTCGAACATTTATAGAAATAAAAAGTTATCATAATCGGCGCTGTGCATACCACTTCTAATTTAGGGAGTGAAATATTTAACTTTTTTTAAACGGTTTTTCCTACATATTTGACGTAAGGCTACGCAGAGGCGGCACTATTTTTTAATCTAACGTCATTATTAAAATGTCGTAAGATTTCAGTTCATCGTGAAAAGAGAAAGAGGTGATTACGAAACATAAAATGTAGATTTTGACACAGACACAAAAAAAAACCTCATGTCACGATGGATGAAGTGGCTGCTGTATTTGTTGGTTAAGATGGCGCATAGCAAAGGGCAATAGGTGGGAATTTTGTTCTTACAGCCTTTAATGATAATGGGTGGTAAACAAAGCTGCCTTGGCGTGTAGTGAAAAATAAAAACGCCAAAGGAAATATGAATGATAAACGGAATTATACCTGCTAACGTTGCTTCTTTACTCCAATAAGATTCGATAGCATTCGTTATTTCATTAGTCAGTTCTTTACCAAACACCCTTCATATTACAATGTCGAATTTATTTATTCTTTCATAATTAATTTTACCTAAAAAAGAAGATTTCTATTAATCATAAAAACATATTTAGCTACATATACGCACAAACAAAAGCAAACTAAAAGAACGAACGCAAACTTGAAGCAAACATATGGGTAGGAACAGGGAATATTTATTAAAAAATCATGAGTTTAGCTTCAGCCTACCAAACAGTCAAAAAAGAAATAAAAGATATGTTATGAAGAAGAATAAAAACGCCATATAAATGATATGCGGAATTATACCTGCTAATGTTGCTTTTTTATCCACTAAGATTCCATACCATTCGTTATTTTAATAGTCTGTTCTTTACCAAAACACTCAAGCATTTAGACTTGTTAAATTCTTTCGTAATTATTTTAAACTAAAAAAAAGAAGATTTCCATGAGCAATGAAAACCATATCATAATAAACAAAATGCTACACATACACACAAACAAAAAAGGAAAGCAAAATAAAACAAAACACAAACTTGATTTCTTATCCAAATCGGAAAGCAAACATAGAAAAAGTTATTAAATTATCATAAGTATAGTTCCAGCCTACCAAACAGTCAAAAATGAATTAAATGGAAAAAGACGAAAACAGTCTCAAAACTTTGATTTTTGATTCAGTTCTTCCGTGAATTTACTTACACTTGTTAATTCAATCTTTACGATACGATCTTTCTCCGAAAACGACTAACACAATAAAATTAAAGATCTTCGTTTTAAAAAAAACTATCTTCGTGTTCGTGAAGTTTTTTGTTTTTGTTTTTACTGCTACAAAATGATCGTTAACCAATTTCGAACGAAGAACATTGCATTGCTCGCGCTTCTCCATTGACGTTTTTCGGCAGATTTTCAGTGCGAAACCAAAAAAGAACCAAACGGAGGAGCATATACTAATCGTGGATGTGCACACAGTACACTCAGTTACTCACTTTCTAAAGATGCCGTATTGAATTTTCCATAGAAACATTTCGTCCCCAGTCTTTTTTCACACTTACCAAGTTAAAAACTGGATGCACAGCGCGTATTAGGATATAGATAGTAACTGGCGTAAAAGTTTTTTACGGCTATAATTTCGAAAAGGATGTGTCGAAAATAGGTGACGAAAATTTCAATTACGGAATCGGGACTGGAAAATGTACCCATGTTGTAGAGCTTGAAAAACTGAGCAAAAAAATGTATGGAATCGTTTCGCTACGATCAACCGTTGCAGAGATATCGTGAATTAAAGATTTTAATGACGTCATATCCGCAGTACCAAATTAAATTTAGGCCCAAATGATGCGTCACCCTATCACCCGTATCGCGGACCCTAAAAAACGTCAGTTATCCCTATTGGTTCTCGAGATATTTCCCCAAAAATGTCGCGTTCGATTGGGGATGCAATGCAATGGTTCCCCGTGATCATAAAAAAACTGACGTCAAATGATGCCACGTGCTATTATACTAATCGTGAATGTGTCTTGCGTGGGCGAACTGCCGCTATATGACCACGATTAAGAAGGTTTTGACCATCAAAAAAACAAAAACACAACACTCTCTAAGTTAAATGTGTTACACACTACGCGGATTAGTATAATAAGATTTTGATGACGTCATATCCGCAGTACCAAATAAAATTTAGGCCCAAATGATGCGTCACCCTATCACCCGTATCGCGGACCCTAAAAAACGTCAGTTATCCCTATTGGTTCTTGAGATATTTCCCCAAAAACGTCGCGTTCGATTGGGGATGCAATGCAATGATTCCCCCGTGATGCGATGAAAATAACTGACGCCACGCCGCGTGCTATTATACTAATCGTCAATTATCAATGGTCTAACGAAAAAATGACCACGATTAAGAAGATTTTGACCATTAAAAAACAAAAAAACAAACACTCTCTAAGTTAAATGTGTTGCACACGATTGCGAATTAGTATATATAGACTAGTATCTCGCGTAAAAGTTTTTTACGACTTTAATTTCGAAAAGAATCTGCAGAAATACGACGCGTTCCCGTGTGCGTAGCCCGTGACAAAAATTTCAATTACGGAATCGGGACTGGAAAGTGGACCCATGCTGTAGAGCTTGAAAAACTGGTCAAAAAAATGTATGGGATCGTTTCACTACGACTAACGGTTGCGGAGATATCGTGGATTAAAGATTTTAATGACGTCATATCCGCAGTACCAAGTAAAATTTAGGCCTAAATGTTGCGTCACCCCGTCACTCGTATTGCGGACCCCAAAAAACGTCAGTTATCCCTATTGGTTCTCGAGATATTTCCCCAAAAACGTCGCGTTCGATTGGGGATGCAATGCAATGATTCCCGTGATCATAAAAATAACTGACGTCAAATGATGCCACGTGCTATTATACTAATCGTGAATGTGTCTTGCGTGGGCGAACTGCCGCTATATGACCACGATTAAGAAGATTTTGACCATTAAAAAAACAAAAACAAAACACTCTCTAAGTTAAATGTGTTGCACACGATTGCGAATTAGTATATATAGATTATTTGTTTATTTGGTATAGAAGGTCGTATAAATACAATAGGCAGTGAAATAGCACTGATGTGGACCTACTTTAAAATAAACTAACTAAAAAGTAATAGCTATTCAGATTAGTAAATAAAAATATAAAATATCATTAATAATAACATATAAATTATAAAGTTGTAAATACAATATAAATTATTCATATATTCAGAAGTATAAAATCTAATATTTAAAATGTATATAAAACGATGACAAAATGATTAAGATTAGGTCGTGTGAGCCCACTCTGCTGACTAGATGTGAAAGGGGTGGAGTAGTTAGCCTATTAAGCGATAGCTGTAGACTGGGAATAAGGATACCCAAGTAACAAAAGTGAGGCACTCGATGCAAGACTAATCACAATTTAATAATTTGAGTAAGGTACTAAATTAAATAGTGTAAACTAGTAATATATGTATGTCTCTGGGTCACTTGCCTTTCTTGTAGCGTTATAGCCGAAATTTATCTGCTCTAAAACGTTAGACTTTGACAAGGATGATTTGAAGAGATCAATTGTGTTTTCTTCTCGTAATCGTGTTGGCAAGTTATTCCAAACAATAGCTGCTCTATAGGAGTAGGATCTCTTGTAGTTGGTATGATGGAAGGATGGTAGATTTAACTTATATTTGTTTCTAGTAGCTCTGACTTGGTCTGCTTTGGTAATGAGCTGTTGGAGCAATGGTGAAGATAAATTGTTATAAATTTTGTAGGTCTTGCAGGTGAGATGACGTTTGTAGTAGTAGTGGATTGGTTTCCAGTTTGCCACAGTGATAACTTCTGAGTCTGGGGTACGGCTGTTTATGCGCTCGATGAATCTTGCAGCTTTGTTGTGGATTTTCTCCACGTCTTCGAGTAGGTGGCTGGCACAGTTACCCCAAATGATAATGCCATACAGCACGGATGGCAATATACCACTATTGTAGATTGTTCTTAGAGTGGCTTTGTCCATTTGGTTCATCTTGTAAAGTTTCTTTAGCTTAACACTGAATGATTTACAGACACTTTTTGTATGAGCTTCCCATGTCAACTTTTTGTCCACTTCAACTCCAAGAATTTTTGATTTTTCGACGATTTTGATGGAGTGGTTGTTTATCTTTGTGTCCGGTAGTGGGCCGTTGAATTTATCTTTCGCGAGAATAAGTATCTCTGTTTTGTCTGGGTGGATTGATAACGAGTTTCATTTAGCATAATGTTTTCTTTTCTTTTAGATCTTGCATTTACAATAACATAATAATTTCTTTTTAATTGGATTTTGGACTTGACTGACATAATTTTAACTCTTTTGGACCTGGATTTATTGTATTACATTTTGGATTTTGGACTGGACTGGCATTATTTTAACTCTTTTGGACTTGGATTTATATCGTTTTTCATAATCATGTGTAAACATGATCGCTGTGTTGTTGGTGTTTGTAACAATGACAAAGGATATCCTGAGCGGATGGAAGTTCACAGTTAATGTTACAAGTGGAAAAATTGTGATGCATAACATAGAGCTAGAGCTGCTGCCTGGATTCATCAAGTCTCAACCCACCTAAATATTTCTATGTGCGCTCCAATCACTTTGTTGATGGTAAACCTACGAAAGAACACCCAGACCCAACGCTTTTTTTAACAGCCACCTGCGAAAATGTGGGTCGCAAGCCTCGTATAAGCACCAGCCATGCATGAACACCATGCGAATACTATTTCTGTGTTTTCGTTAGTTGTAGAATTTCTTATTATCCACAAGGTTTTATTTTCGTGAATAGCCTGTAAAGCTCTGACGTCACAGTAAATATATGTCATTTTTTCTTGGAAGATACTTCGTAAGTTTTTATCTCTCCGACGAAACCACTATCAAAAAAAGAGTAAGCCTTTTGGTCTTTATATTTTCCAATGTAATCTGCATTGAAATCTTTCTTCTTCAAAATATAGGAAAAAATGTTACCAAGAGTTATTGATGGCCATTGTGTCACATCACCACTTAGATTTTCTAATGGCATTGACTTGGGATCTGGAACATTAACAGCAGATATTTTTTTGCATAATTTTTCTCCAACATTTTTTTCTGTTCTTCAGATGACTGTATGATTCCTTTACCCAGTTTATTAGCGCAAAAAGCACAAGCTACGAGTTCTACTTTTCGCCATGTTGCATTTAATCCACGTACACTTAGGTAATCTGACAGTTGCTTTGAACTAAGTTCCAAAAAATCTTCGTATTTTGTTAATGGCATTCTAATGATTACTGAATCACGCTATACTGACTATACTGACTTTTTACACACGTGCGCTGAAGCTTATACCTTTTTCCACACTTGCAAAGATAGTTTTTTATCACCCTCCACACAGTAACAAAGAATTCTATGCGATGGATTGCAGTCCAACAAAGACTGCTCACCAGCTGCATATTCCATACTTTCTAAGGAAATAAAAAAAACAACTTTTCTTTCACTCGCAAGGTCGTTTGCACAGCGCAATCCTTTATGTTTTGCTTAATTTGATCGGAGGTCAAAGTCCAACTTGCCCCACCGTGAAAAAATATTCATAATGACGTCCTATCTCCAAAATCGTCTATTGAAATAGAGGTCAAAGGAGTTAGAAATGTCTTCGTTGGAAAGTGAAGAACTGGAAACTCAAAGATTTGAATGCTTCACCAGTAGCTAGAAACCTAAGTTTAGTGCAACCTTTTCATCTGCATTGATGGGATTAGTTCCTCGAAATCCTTCTTTTGGCGTAATTAGATGGAAAATCTTTGTTAAAATGGACTCAAAAGCAGTTATGTCCATCCGGAACATTTCTCTGAAACCAAATCGATCTTCAATTTTGAGATCCTTCATGATATTGTTGAAGTACCCCTTTTCCTTTCTTCGCTTTATCCAACCACGTGTTTTTCCACGACGAGGTTTTTCATCATCGGAATCCATGAGTTCATTCAGCACAACTGGCATTGCTATATTACCTGTCGCCATTTTGAATTTTATAGAATGAATGGACCACAGATGATTCGAATGTTTTGATAAAACTAGTTTGATGGTCAGCGCAAATGGAAAATTTGATTTCATCAAACAGTTTGATGACTTGCTTGATGAGTAGTTTGACGCATTTTCCCACACCTTACGTACAAATTCAAAAGATTTTGACACTCACAGTTGTAAAAGTATCCTGCGTAAATAATATATATACACACTCAAATATTGTCATATAAAGATGACCAGGAAGTTGAAACCAACAAGAAATACAACAGGCATCTTCCAAACTTTTTCCAAAAATGTTTACATTAACCTGAAATGACAATCAACATTCTGTTAATTGAAACTTTAAAATCTTTGAATGAACGTTTCCTGAGTATTATCTTTTAACACATGGCTGGACGGAAATGCCCAACACTTCATGTGACATTGGTTACTCCTGTCTTTGGCTCAGCAGACCATTTCAAGTGTACAAGATGTCCAACCTTTTGTCCTCATTCATACGTTGATATTGATTACTTTTGATTATGTGATAGATATATATATACACCTGAAATAGTAAAATGAACATATAAATTAAGAAGAGCATAAAATTTCCCATTCACAAAATGATAGTAAACTTATTAGTATGATTTTTCCTAAAAGTAAATTCATTTTAAATAGTAATGTTATATTATTAGAATGAACTCAAATAGTATACATGAAGGTATACAGTTATAGAAAAATTTAGTGATTCATTTCTTTGCTCACCATTGCTGATTAAGAAACTGTTTATCTTTCAGTAATCTAATTCATTTAAAGAATTTTTGAAAACCGTAGCCATTTCTCTACGCTAAATGTGTTGAAAAGTTTCACCTAGGCAAATGTTAAAAATTCTAATATGTATACAATGTAGTTGCTGTATATTGAATAGCAAATCAGAGAATATTTTTCTGCCATTACAGGCAGGTAAACGGGGTGTTAGCTAGGGTCCTACAGGCACTGTTAGACGGCTCTTTCCCAATCCAAAAAACTAATATGTTTCCCAATTGAGTCCAGCAATAAATTTATGAAAAGTTAGTAAATAAGCTTGCTGTTAAAATAAATGATTTGATTCTGCTTTGAAACATCGGCTTAAACTCATCACTAACATGTGTTTCCACTCCATTACAAAAATGTTCATCGTAGTTACTGTATAGTCTAACGGCCTCAATTGAGAATTTTTAGCTAACGCCCTGGTAAATGTTGTTTACAGTTTTTGTTGTAAAGGAGCAGTCCAATTAGATTACCAAAAGTGACAAAGATTTTACCCTTTCAAATTCCATCATGATGTATATTTACTGTTTTGATTTTTGCTGAATGGATTACATTAGAAATAATCGAGGTCAAAGTTTTTCTGCATATCCTACTACCCCAGACGGTAAAAAGTCTATATGCCATGTACTAATCATACATTTCCAATTAGCAATAAGAATTCAAAATCTCTAAGGACCAATTAACAAAATTTTGTAGAGTAAAAGTGGTCTCATTACAAATGAGATGAGATGATGATTCATCTACTAATTAATGTTTGTTGTTGTGTTGTGAAAATAGAACTCTTAAACAGTGCTATGGTTCAAAATACAACACACAAGGCTAATCATGGTTGAAACATAGAAGCAAAAGGAATGGATAAGAAATACATATGGATCGTATGGATATTCCTAGCACACAACAGTAGCTGTTGTTGAGCACATTTTATGATATGCTCAGTCAACAAATACTTTTAGTGTGCTTAAAAAGTTTAGAACCCTTCATTCGCTGAATATAAGAGATTGTCAAAAAGGTCAACAAACAACACATTCCCATCCACAATTTACATTGCTTTTTGAAGGTATTAGTTTTCCAATTGGAAGACAAGTCCAACAAACCACAGAGCAAAGCCTTACCGGGGAAAGGGGAAAATGTCTACTTAACTCTAACTGAGAATGACAACTTTGCATTTTGGTAAACAGAAACAGGAAAATTTGCCTAAAAGCCATACTTTGAAAATTTTTTTGCTCACGCATTCAAGGTGTTATCTGAGTGAATTCTACTTGGGAAATCTGATGTAAGTGAGCCAAATTGCACCTTTTGCATGACCCTGTAGGAAGCTTCATCAGGTTACGGCAACCGAAATGCATCTCTCTGTTAGGATTTTGATGACAATATTTGATCTTGACAATATTTGATCTTTCTAAATGAGCTCCGTTACGCATAGCTTAACTCCGCAAAAATATTTTACAGATTTTAATCGATGTGAGCTGAACAGAGACAAAGGCTTAGTATAATTAATTTAAGTATAATAAAGTTCCTCAATTGTTTGGAATGTAGAATGTTTAATTCTGAAAGTGACGTGTCAAAAATGGTGTCGAAAAATTAAATCACAGCATGACGAACAGAACAGGTATCCATTGCTATAAATACTTTTCGTTTTACTGGGAAAATCTTAAACCCATCAGAAATAAAAATACCGTGAGTTGGGGAGACATTCAACTCTGTGGGGCGAGATTCAACATGGCAAAATCAAGCTGCATCTGGTCAGCAATTTAGATACATTACATTTTTAAAACTAAACCAAGTTATACAACACAAAAAAGATTTAAAGCAATCAAAACATTTATGAATGATTACATCTAGCTTAAATGGCTCATGACATTTTAATAGTCAATCTCGTTATGTAACGGGCTTCAGACGTTTTGACTATAAAATAACCGAGCTGAACAAAACTTGTTTTCCAATGGGAATGTTGTTTTAGTTTCTCTGTGAAAAAAATATTTTTGTACATTTTTGTACAAAAGTTGTTATCAGAAATTAAAATTAAAATTTTAGGTTTTGACATCAGGTTAGTATAGTATTTCATAAATGTTTTTTTGTGTGAATAACAACAACAGACGCAACTGCTTGAAAATGAAAGTGAATGCCTGATTTCTACATTGCAAATCAGTTAAGTTGAACCTATTAGGATGAGTCCTAAAAAAGTTTCCTTTGCAACAATAAAACTCCTTTTTCTCAAGATTTATTGTCCAATAATTCTTTTATACATATTTAATGATGGTGCACTCAAGATGAAATTTTGCACTGCAACTATCACACACGATCCAGCAACTTTCACTCTCGTCGTCCCATTTTTTATTACATTTTTTGCAAAGCCATTCGTCTTCAGTTTTATTTTCAAATCGTCGGGTTGCAGGGCTCTTCCAAGAATGATTTCCTTCTTCCTTTTTACATGATTCGATGACGGCATTGTGCACTGCAAGTTCTTTCATCACGGCATCATTTAAGGAATTCTTTTGTTGTGTTGGAATATCTTCCTGTAGTAAAACATTAGTATTAAGATATCGCCACAAGCGAATAACTATTTCAATAACTAAACGCCATGGGATCGTTGTGTTTATTGTGTTCATGAAAACAGTTCGCAAACGTTATTTCAGAATTGATAAAGAAATATCCAAATATCCACTTTGCCTGTTAAAAAGAAATGAAGTCCTTCCGAGGATCTATACCCTTACCCTTAATGGAACTTTCGCCAGTAATGGTGCGGCGCACAACGGATGGATCTCACAGGTTCTGAACCTGTTTATGAGCGATATTGGCTCCATCGCATTGCTGACTGCCTTCACCAAAGATGAAAACTCCGATCACTCGGCCCTGGTGGAGTCTTACAATTGAAAGGAGAGAAAATGATGGTTAAAACATCAGTGCCGCTAGATTCTAATCTAATTAATTGTTGCTTGAGAGATAAGTATTACTAGAAGAAACTTTCAATATCTTTTTCTCTTGAAATTAATTTGAGATTGTAAAATTGCAACTGCAGAAGTGAGTTTTTGGAACATCATTTAAATAAACAGTGACTATTACCTTAGAACGCCAATCGGTTAAAACAGCTCTCCAAAGACTTTTCAACCCACAAAACACCGACACGTCAAGTGGCTGAGCCACATGAGTTGAATTTGGTGACAGCGGAATGAACAAAATATTTCGTTCAACACATTTCTGTAACAGATGAAATAACAGGTTTGTTAAGGAAGGAAATGACATTTTCTTAAGATCTAATTTGAAGTCATTTTAACTTGTATTGAATTCCAACTAACCTACCTGTATTATCTAGAACTCAAGTTGTCGCCTATCAAGCAGAGTTTCTCGTTTCCTTCCTTTAATGGTAAGAAATGCTGTATTAAGAAAAGGAAAAAGAAGTGATGAGTTTCGATTGTAATGAAAGGCATATTGAAAAGCTTTTTAAAAAGATACTACAAATAGCTGAATATTAAAAGATAATGTACCTCAAAGAACCATTTTTTAAATGTGTCACTATCAAACCAGCCAGATTCTGTGGCTGCGTAAAACGTCCCTTGGACACCATTTTCCGTCCTTTGCTGATAAACATGCGTGGCCTTGTACTTTCCCTCTGCATTTCCGCAGTACATCAGACTAAAATGTCAAGTATGATAAATATTGATATAGTTGTTGTTCAAAGGAGTAAATGCATTCACAACAAGATTACTATTGAACATACACGCTGCTGACAGAATTTTAATGCAATCTAACTTACTTGAAAGCTTGTTGAACATACTGACAAGGACATGTTCCTCTTTGGGGTTGTCTCTAAATTTTGTCTCATCGCAGTTGAATATCCTTGATGGGTGTAACCCTGTAATTGATTTTGTAAGATCCATATGATAAACAGTTACTTGTCTGAAAAGGGTGTGGTTAATACAGTGTGTCTGAATGAAAACAGTACTTTTTGTTTCATGACAAAAAACAACAGTGTAAAGATTGATTAGATTCATACTGTAAAACAAAGGCGAGATGTTTAAACATTTCATATTCTCTCGCTAAGCACATGGCATAACTCAGAACACTCATCTAATTACCTTTAAAACATTGGTACATTGAAACCTTTCACTCTTCACCTTGTCGCATTCCTCTCCGCCACGTTGTTCCTTTTTTTAAAGCTTCTCACCCATTCTCCACCAGATCGGTTGTTTTTGAAAATACTTTTTCGATCTTGCGCATTGAGATAATTTTTCACCATCATTGATAGCTGTTGACAGTTGACTGGTAGCCTCCATTGGGCTAGTGTGTTTAATACACTCACAAAACGGGATTCTTCTTCTTTTAAGAGCACTGTTTGCCCACCAATTTTCTTCCACTAGACGCCAAGGCGGCAGCGCTTGCCGCCCATGTTCAGCATGCGTTGTGTCACCACCTGCTGCAAATTATTGCACTTAAAACCGATAAGACTTAGACGAGGCGATAAGACTTCCTTTGCTGCTGGTTTTATCGCTTAATAAAGCTCGTTTGCACGTGAAGAGAAATATGCTTCTGGTGTATCAAATCTTGCATGTTCTTACCTCAGCTGTTCATTGTCACGGTCACATTTAAAATGTCAGCGGACTTGCTTTACACAATTCATTCTGAACGTGAACTTCACATGGTTTTAATTTGTGATTTCAAACCAATCAAATATCAGTTTAAGAATACACTCAAAACGAGAGAGAAAAAACTATTCAACTAATTGTTAGCTTTTGTTTTACGTGCTCTAACATGAGTGCTGTCAGAAGAAGTAGGTGAAAAAATGGTTTCTCTTAAAAAGATCACATGGGAGGAGAAAAAAATGCACGTGCTAAATGAATGAAGTGAATAAAAAACATGTTCGGTCAGATTAAAATCAATTAAAAGGAATTAAGACAACTATTAAGACAAAAGCAAAAAATTATTTTGTTTCATGATACTCTTTTTTTACCTATTGCTTTTTAAACATTTTGATTGCTTGAAAAAAAGTTCACCCATCTCAGACAGTCAGGCAAGCGTTAGGATACAACAATGGGAAACCCAACGCTACCATGTTATGCCACCACTGCTTGTTGTCCAAAATGTTTAATCAGTTGGTTTCTTTGTATCTAGTTGATGTACTGTTTTCAAAGCCAAGTCAATAGTAGTCCTTGGAATATAAAATTCATAATAATTATAATAACAAAACGATATCCCTATTGGTTCACCAGCCATAAAAAGCAATGTTTGATTAGGGTTGCAATGTATCTGTTTCCCACTGAGGTCGCACAAAAAAAAAAAAAAAGAAATAATTTCGCTCACAACCCAATCTACCATTTTGCGTGACAAAATCCGCTATTAATATATAGATGTCTTTCCTTTACTTCTGCGTACTTCTGTTTATGTTATGAACTTCAGTAGCCTTGTTCACGGTCATACTTATTTCTTGTATAGCTGCTAGAGCTAACTTCATGTCTTCCTCTTTGTAAGCAGCATATGGTCTACTTGTCATTTCTCTTTTGTAGTTACGAAACATTTCTCTAAAATAAGGATACATAAAAAGTAAATTGTTCAGTGACTTTGGAAGGGATTATATGAATAATAAATAAATTTTTCACAGTGATCAATCATCTCCTTCAGTTTGTTTTACTACATAGCTTCCGCCCACGCACCCCAAAATACGACCCGCGCATTAGTAACTTTTACAAACACACTTGAAAGAGCAAAAAGGTGGCTGGGCATCATTTCGTGGAAATCGTCTTTGAGAAATCCTAATTTGTATTTTAAAAATAAACATGCGCAGCTGTACAAAGTACTCAAAGGCAATTTACATTTGGCATTTGTTAAAATTTAAAAACTTTTCTATTGTAGAATGTAGTATAGATCACATCTTGGTTCAGATATACGATGTTGTTGTTTTGAAATTTTAAATTATTTTGTTGAATGTTGTGGTCTAGGTAATGGTGCTGTT
This sequence comes from Turritopsis dohrnii, assembly GCA_027922465.2. Classification (NCBI taxonomy): domain Eukaryota; kingdom Metazoa; phylum Cnidaria; class Hydrozoa; order Anthoathecata; family Oceaniidae; genus Turritopsis; species Turritopsis dohrnii. Next base: position 498,536 of record BQMF02000112.1, on the reverse strand, counting down.
GAATCTCACCCCACAGAGTTTAATGTCGCCCCAACTCACGGTACGTGCTGTGCATCCGCTTTCACTCTGTAAAATAAAATTGTACCGATTGAAGATGCAATGCAATGGTTCCCTATGATGAAAATATCTAACACCAATATGGAAGAAACACTTGTCACCCTTTTAATTCAAAATCTCTAGGTATTCCAGATAAAGAATTTTTAGTTCGCTATCCACACTGGAGTTTCGAAGAGAAAAACCTTTTAATCGGAAGATCTGAAACATATCAAAATATTCATAATACATCTTTCACGATACGATATATGCAGAACAAAAGTTAAATTGTGCTTACAGGAAAACAACAAAGATTGCATGGAATCCTTATCCCAACGTAAATAAAAGCCAGATGGTTGGGGAGGCCGAGAAACTGATAAGCATCTGGTCAGGGAGTCCAAATTTGTCAGCAATCTATTACCGGGTGATGTTGTTCTGACTGATGGTTGGTTTGATATTGATGAACTTGTTGCTGCAGTTCGTGCAAGTGTTAAAATATCAGCATTTACACATGGAAAGCATCAACTGAGTCAACAAGAGCTATTGCCAATGTACGAATTCATGCAGAAGGAGTTATTGGTGAAATTAGACAAAAGTTCACCATGCTAGAAAGTTTAGTCATGACAAGACCTGGACAAGATTTACCTATGTTAGATAAAATTACCACTGTGGCATTTGCTATCACTAACTTATGTCCTTCATTTGTTCCTAATGAGTAACTGGTTTTTGAACAAACTGAAACGGCTTTTTTTAAAACCACATATGTATAAAAAACATTAATGGTAACTTACATAATGATTGTGTCTTTTAGAAGTCTTTCGTTTACAGTTGCTGGTTAATTGGATCAAAGATGTCTAAAGAAAAATGGCTATTTTCATAGCCCACATATTTAAAAAAAACATTATTTCGGCAATATTTTATCAGAAATCAGGTTGGTTCGTGTATGCCCTGACTTGGGATCGAACCTGGATTACTTGTGGTTAACACAAGGGTCTTACGACCAGGGCCTAAGTATAGTAAGTTTAAATAATAATAGGTTTTTACTAAGAATAAGCCATAAGTAATGTTTTTCATAATTGTGGCTATAAAAATAGCCATTTTTTTATATTCACTCTTCCATGGAGCAAGGATAAGCATAATCATGATCGGTTGAAACAGTCTCCCGTGTTGCTTGTCTGAAAGAATAACAGAATTTAAAAAAGGTATTACATTTTTTCAAGTGACTGATCCATAATGGCTCATCAAATGGTATGTTTCTGTCCATCAGAGAAAAAGGCATGACTTGATTTTAGTGATAGCCATTTATGGTTGTACTTGAAAATAATATTGGTGATTCTTTTTTAAATTAACACCAGTTTCAGATTTTTACCGATAAAATGAAGATGGTAATTCATCAAGTGTATGGTGACGCAAGGTATATGGACATTTGATCACCAACAAATGATCAGGGCAGCAAGAACACTTTATGATTCCGTCTGGAGTAGCACCAAGGTATGGATGATCTGAATAAAGAAACAAACCACATGTGACGACATGTAGGTTGACATGGTTATGACTTTCCATATTAAGGTATTTCTTTATAGCTGTTTTCTCATGTTTTATTACCCCATTCTGTGTACTTTGAAGTGAATTTATATGTAGATGGACAGAAAATAGTTTTAATGAGACTTTTGGAAAGATTCATAAGAGATGTTGACATGACTGATTTAAATTTTCAATCTGTAATTCTTCCAGCACAGAACAGAAACCAAGAATGTGACTGACTACGAGTTTCTTCCTCAACAGAAGCAATCTGCTCTTTGGTAGCAGCTAATTTATCATGATGAGTGCTGCAATAACTTTCGATATCATTTAATGGTAACCCAATCAAACATTCGTCAAATAATTCTGCCAGAACAAGTGGAATTTTTCTGATAAAGTTTTTTGCTTATATTCATGACTTAATCCAAGGTAGACAGACAAAACAGCAGGTTTAGTTGAAAAATTAGTCAGCTGGTGCTTTCCAAACATTTTTTTGCCCTTTATTTGATGAAGATGATGATGCAGTAGTAGAATAGGGATCCATCACTTTATTATCCAATATTTTTTTTTGAGTAGCAGATGAAGTGAAATCAACATGTTTGGCTGCAGCATACTCAATTGATTTTTTTGATGATAGTGATATAAGGCCAATAAGTAGGTTCTTGGGTTGCGGTTTGTTTCTGTTGCAATCTCACTGCAGCCTCAACAAAAGCATAATGGAGGCTACATGAGAACGACTTTCACCCAAACCTGCCATACATGTACAATGGCAGCAACAGATTTCTCCATCGCTGTTGCAAATTATCCATAAAGACACCGGTTTCTCACTAAGGCGTTGACTATTAAGAAGCCTTGCTCCAATAACAATGAATGTTTTGTTTTCCGTGGTGTGTTGAAAAGTCTGAACCTTTTGAAACCATCTGGATAAGAAACTATTGTAGCAAACTTTTATAATTCTTGAAGTCTTTCATATTATAAAAGAGGCTCGATCGAAGAACAAGGTAATTCACCATGTCAATGTAGGTGAGAGGAGGAAATCAATTAAGATCAGAATTCCATTCTTGATCGGGGATTTGGTACGGATCTTGATTACCAATTAGTGAAATTTTCTCTTCGTACCTTCTGCGAGCAACAGGTAATAAATTGAAATAAGACAAAATGATTATAAGAAAACTTTCAACCAACATTACGTGACTACCAAGTTTAGTTTACAATACTGCAGGAGGTCTTCTAATTACTACCAAGATGGTGGATTTTCCTCATCATGTTGCATTATGGTCCAAATCGTAAAAGCCTCTATTACCCATCTTGTGGAACTTCTAAGGGAATTACAAAAGCAGTTAATTTCCAGAAGTCCCTTGTAGGGAGTTTTTGTTTTCGTCCAGATAAATCTGATACTTTTGAGGAGCTGACCTTAAAGCTCTCACCAAAGATTTCGTTATAGGAAGGGTATGGGGTGCTAAAGTATGTGAAAAGGGATCTTGTATTTAAGCTGTTTTACATCTTTATCAAGAAAGCATTTAAATTGGCTAAGAGCCTTATCACACGACTTAGGATCTAGCAGAAAGAGATTCTTAACAACTCTAAGAAAAGTTAAAAAACGATTGGTCAGTTTTCTATTAAAACTTCAGGATCAAACGCAACTACTGACTTAGTAAAGAAGACCCAATGGGACTTCTTTCAAACAGTTTGTTAACCATGGAAATGAGAAAATTACAAGCTTCCTTGTTAAATTCAGTTATTTCTTCAACAACATCTTTTGGAAATTTGTTCCAGAAATTGGCTAAAGCATCAACCACAACAATTCCAAGATTTAGACTTTGAGCAGTGATTAGAGTTTTGCCTTTTGACAGATCCAATTTCTTCCACGTTTGAGGTTTTTCCTTCAGAGGTTGCAAAATGTTGGCTTGACAACCATTTCTATAAAACTCGAAAAATCATCTCCTTTAAATCGTAATTAACAAATGGTACCAATTGGCTTGTCAGTTTGGAACTTCTTTAGATACGATGCAACAACATCAGCTTTGTGGCCAAAGAAGTGAAGTTTTGCAAGCATCAATTTGTCGACCAGTGCATTTTTAACCACAGAGTAGCTTTTTGAAGATGGCTGTTTGATTTGTGTGAACCATCCCAAAAATTGTAGACTTTCTCCAGATTATCCCATATTTCAAGAAACAACTTTGTTTTCAACCCATCTAAATTCAAGTAATCAAAGAAGTTAGATTTAATATAATAAAAGTTTCAAGAAAGTGCCATCAAATTATGAGTATAAAAAAATTTTTGACTTTTTCTTGGAATTTTCTTTTCAAAAATTTTGTGATTTTTTAAGAATCTCAAGCCTTGACTTTGTGTTCAGAATATAAGTCTGCAAAGTAGCTTTTTTCTAGTTGCTATAGCATAGTAAAAAAAGGTTTGAGTAAAAAAAAAAGAGATTACTTAAGCTGTAGAAAAAATATTGTACCACTTTTAGATGAGATTGTAGACTGGCATTTTGCGGTACACAAGAATATTAGGTTAAAGAAAAAAGTTTTTATTCAATTTCGGCAACTGTAAACCTTTCTTATTGAAACAATTGCAATAACATAAGAATATTTATAAATGAAAATGATATATGAACAACAATTAAAATAAAGTCGAATCACATTTTTTTTCTGTCCTTGTTTTTGACCGTTGAAAATTTTGGCGCATCAAATTTTAAAGATCCTTTTAGTGGATTGACTGCTAGCGGACCAGCAATAATTTCTTCGAAATCTTAATCTTCATCATCAGGTGGGAGGTGGGCTGGTGTGTCCTCCAAGATCGTACCTGATCCTATTTTTGCCTTTAATGACCTCATCTACTTATACTAATCCGCGTGCGCGTGCAACACGTCTAACTTAGAGAGTATTTTTTTTTGTTTTTTAATGGTCAAAATCTTCTTAATCGTGGTCATATAGCGGCAGTTCCACCACGAAAGACACATTCACGATTAATAGCACGTTGCATTTGATGTCAGATGTTTTATAATCACGGGGAATCATTGCATTGCATCCCCAATCGAATGTGACGTTTTTGGGGAAATATCTGCAAAGTCAATAGGGATAACTGACGTTTTTTAGGGTCCGTGACACGGGTGATAGGGTGACGCAAAATTTTAGCCTAAATTTTATTTGGTACTGCGGCTATGACGTCATCAAAATCTTTGATCAACGATATCTCTGGAACAGTTGGTCGTAGCGAAACGATCCCATACGCTTTTTAGATCAGTTTTTCGAGCTCTACAACATGGGTACATTTTCCAGTCCTGATTCCGTAATGGAAATTTTTGACACAGGGTTCGCACACGGGATTAGGGGATTCTTGCACATTCGTTTCGAAAATAAAGCCGTAAAAAACTTTTACGCAAGATACTAGTCCTAATTTTATGAACTGGCCCATCTTTGTCAAAAAGGAAACAAGCCAAAACTTTGGAAATATACAGAGCTTCACCATGTTTGCTCTTATAGCATACCGCGAACCATTTTCCAATTAAATCCTCCTCTTTATTTGGAAGGCTGAGAAATTCCCATGCCTTTTTCATCAATTCAATCTCGTCTAACTCATCTTCCTCTTCTGATACATATTCATCTTCATCATCATCATCATGGACACTTGCATCACTATTGGTATCGCTATCACTGATGACGTCTTCTGTGGAACCTTGCACCTTACCATTTTTTGCGGATGTGACTGTAATCATAATTGGCCTCTTCCCATCTTTAATGCAGCTTGATTTAGAACATCCAGATCTTAGGATGTCATGGCATGACGAGCATTTTTTCAATTTGATAGCATCACATTTTTCCTTTTCACAAATACATTTTTCTTTGCATTTATAAAATGTTTCTTTATCAACCTGTTTTTTACTTTTGCGATCTTCTTCGGCTTTTTCTTTCATTTGCTTTTCATCTTTAATCAACTTAAGCATAGGAATAACATCTTTCCCTTCAATTGAGCCATGTATTTGTGTTACTGTCGTGTTTTTAGATTGATCTGTTTTCGGTTTGACTCGTTCAACTGGTAAAAGACCAGGTATATCGTTTAGCGCAAGGCTTTTCTCTGAAGCATCATTAATTATTTGCTAAGCCAGTTGAAATTTGATCTTCCGGTACTCTGCTGTATTCTTTCGAACATGCTGTGGAGAAGAAAAAACATTCTCAGATACTGACGAAGATGTACATGGCTCATCAGAATTCAGGATACATTTCTCTGCTTGTTCAAATTTATCTGTTTGCATTGAATTAACATTACTTGCAATACCAACTTTTTTGCCAGCTTTCACTAGAGACTCCAGAAACCCAATTTGGCCACATGTTTCGTAGAACTCTCATAAAACCTTCTCCATTGATGGTATTCAGAGTTGTGTTGAACATGTCAGCTTTTGTGACCCTGTACTGTTGATGAAGGGCTTGATTGACTTGGTCAAGCAATTGTGTCACACCTGAAATAAGAAGTTAGTATGCACCTTTTTTTTCTTAATTACCCTCTGAAATGTGCCAAAAGGCTTTGAGACACAATTTCAAGGTAAACTGCAAAAGGCAACTATATCTGGCAGTTTCATAGCAGTTAAGATATAGAACAGAAAAAAGTTAATGTACTAGCCCTAGCTTCAGTCAGATTAATGCCATATGAATAATTAGCTTGGCTCTGTGACTGATACACAACCAAGAGGTTCCTTCTGGCAAGTTTGTATATTTTGAAAGTAATTCATTTCATTAGACTTTCTTTAAAGACATTTAAGGTAAGCTTATAACTTTGTAATATACAGTATAGAGAATTGTTACCTGTTGTATCCGGTGGACTTACGAATAAGCGTATGTCTTTACTCTGAAGAAATTGTAAAACATCAAAATCAAATCGGGATGAGTGACCATCACTAAGAACAACTACCGGTCGAGAAACATCATGCTTGGTTAAGTATTTGTCAAATAATTTATAAAATTCTGTAGTGGAAATTACAATTTCTTGCAAATGTCGTCTGTGCACTACATACATCCAGCATGTAGGTTATATTTAAAACCTTATTTTTATTAGTTTTATCATTTTTATCTTTCTATTTTAACTATATTAAGTTGATGTTTATTAGCTACTCGTTCTCATAGCTAATCATTATCAGACAAAATTATAGGACCAAAAAACAATGAAAAAGTGTAACTGGTTCTTTTTGAAAGGTAGTAAGAGAAGATTTAAGTGCCACCTTAATTATACCTGAAAACGACACAATAGGGTGGATAGTAACACATTCACGATTTTCACGTTGCATCTCTTTACAGCTACCCCCTTTCCTGCGTATACCAGTCCATAAGCTAACCCATCAACACCGTATTGGATGAATTGCGGGGTTTCATCGTGGTTAAATGTTCTGGTGAGGTCAATGTCACCCTCCCTAATGCCAGGTTCAATTTGGTTGCTATTAGTCATTATACCAGTGTTGATTAGGTCTTCAGCAAGTGAATCTGTAAAGATATAGGATAAAGTATTATCAGAATATCAGAATATAAAGGAACATTAGCTAGGAAAAGATTTCAAATGATATCCAGTCAAGATTTCCAAACTTATATATCTTATTATACTAATTCGCGATTGTGCATCCGGTTTTTATTTTAGAGAGTGACATATTTGTTTTTTTTCACGGTCAAATCCTTCTTATTTTTTCCCTTTTTGTTGTAAAACCACGCAGAGACGAGAGACACTTATTTTGATTTTCCGCGATTAGTATATGCTCCTCTGTTTTGTTATTTTTGGTTTGCGCAGTGGAAATCAGCCGAAAAACGTCTTTGGAGGAGTGCGAGCAATGCAATTTCTTCGTTCGAAATTTGTCAACGATCATTTTGTGAGCAAGAAACTTCGCGAAGAAGACGGGTTTCTTTTTGTATACGAATATTTCAATTGAAATTTGATTGTTTTAGGCAGCAAATCGACGAAAGAACTGACGAAGAAACACAGGTTTTGCTAAACTTTTACTCTTATTAATAAAACAACACGGGTAGCAAGTGGGTTAGTTATTTGTTTACAATGAAAAATCATATTTAGATATACAGAAGAAGTGCAGTGAAGTTTTTAAAAGATAAGCTGCAGAAAGATCGAACGATTAATAAAAGAACAGGCAGCAGCATGTGTGTAAGTGATTAGTTAGCAGGTAGCACACATGCGTAGGTGAGTTTTTGAACAGATGTTTGTTTTTTTCAGATGAAAACCAAACGAAGAACGAGTGGAAGAAAGTCGTGCTGATTTTAAGAATTTCTTTTTATAGTTATCAAATAGTTATGGGAGTGCAGCAGTACAGAAGTAGTGTAGATGAAGTTGAAGAAAGGATGATGTTTATTTACATTGGTGAAAATGGTTTTACTTTTTTTCGGTGGAAAATTGTTTGGAAAAGATATAAAGTAATATACGTAAGTACATGAGTCAAACGGATTTAATAAATACAGCGTTAAAAGAGAATAAAAACAGAGTTAAAACGATCAGATCATAAAGATGCAGGTCCTACACGAGCAGTTACTGATTTGTTTTGGTAACGAACTGTTCCTTATTTTATTTATTTCAAAATGGCTCCACAGTTATGAAGTTACGAAGAAAGCATTTTTATGTCTTTCACTGTATAAAAATGGTAGTGAAATTGCAGTAGAAAACAAATAGAAAGTGTATGTTTACAATAGGAAAGTATGCTGGAAAGTTAATCGAGTGTTATTAATTTGTTTACAGGTATGAAATATAGAAAGTAAAAGAGTTTAGAAGTGTTTGATAATGGCTACAGAACATGATCAATTATTGTTGTTTACTATCATGATGATGTGAATTGGTATTGAAAGGTAAAGTTAAAATAGTATCTATTTAGTTAAAACACAGTTAGTATTAGTGGATAAATAAAGGATAAGAGGGATGTTTACTGTTGTGTTTTGAATTTTCCAGCGCAGAGGAGGAGCTTTGAACTGGAAATAAAAAATGGCTCCACGAATGTTTTCATATGTTAAAAATTTTTCAGCTATACTAATTCTGTCATTACGTTTGTGTTTTTAATTATTATTTTTAAGGTTAATATATTTTCAAAGTTTCTTTTACTTTGTTTTGTTTTTCTTTAGATTTCGTCATAGCATGATTAGGTTTTTTGTATATATTTTTTGAATGTTTTCATCTGTTAAGTAGAAATGAAGCACATGATGGGTTATAATGTTGAGAGGGTTACTTAAGAGAAGAATGGATTATGTAATTTAAATGATTGTGCAATGAAACTATCCTACAACAAATAAGCGTTGTTGGCTGTATTTTTCTTAAGTTTATATTTTATCGCGTTTATGCATATTTTGTGTTATGGTAATCGTTTACGTACTATGCCTAGGTATATAACTTTGGCTGTATGATTTTATTTGTGACTTTTTATCTTCTGTGTAAATTTTTGTTCTTAGTTATTGTTTTTAGGATAAATGCGTACTTGAATTTCCTTTTTTTGTTGTTTTGTTTTTTTTTTATTTTCGGTATTACAATTGAAATATTATTCTTTTAGGCAATAATAAAAAAAGCACAAAGAAATGAAACTCATGGTTTTAATCATGATGTTGATGGTTTTGGGAAGAACTAAATATATCATTTCAAAAATTCATTAATGATTGCAGTCCAGTAGTAACTTTTGAACAAAAGAAAAAGTTGGAAGGTATCATTTTTGTAATATTATTCAATGTTTGGTTTTGTATGTCTGGGTTAACGGTTCTGAGTTATATATTGCGTTTTTTTACATTAAAGTTACTTCTCTTCTGCGTATGAATATATATTCTGAGCCATGTTGCTATTTGTTTCTGTTTTAAATTTTCTGAATGTAAGAAATGAATTAAAAAATTAATGCCTGAAAAGAAACTTTTCCAAGAGTTAAATTCTGCGACACAACGCATAGTGAACATGGGTGGCGAGCGACGCCTCCTGGGATGTTTTTGAGTTCCGATTCTATGATTTATTTTTTCGTCACAGGGTACGTACACGGGAATGGTGGATTTGACCTAATGTTTTCGAAGTTAACTTCGGTAAAACGTTTTTACCCGGGATACTAGTCTTATTATACTAATTCGCATTTGTGCATACCACTTTTATTTTAGAGAGTGACATATTTGTTTTTTTTTCACGGTCAAATCCTTCTTATTTTTTCCCTTTTTGTCGTAAAACCACGTAGAGGCGAGAACACTTTTTTTGATTTTCCGCGATTAGTATATGCTCCTCCGTTTTGTTATTTTTGGTTTGTGCAGTGGAAATCAGCCGAAAAACGTCTTTGGAGGAGTGCGAGCAATGCAATTTCTTCGTTCGAAATTTGTCAACGATCATTTCGTGAGCAAGAAACTTCGCGAAGAAGACGTGTTTCTTTTTGTATACGAATATTTCAATTTAAATTTGATTGTTTTAGGCAGCAAATCGACGAAAGAACTGACGAAGAAACACAGGTTTGTATGCATGAAGGTATTGTTATTATTATAAAACATTTTATTATCGTGTTTATTGCTAAACTTTTACTCTTAAGAAGAAGTGCAGTGAAGTTTTTAAAAATTAGCTGCAGAAAGATCGAACGAACAAAAGGTATTATTATTATTATAAGTTAGGTACATGTATTTGTATTTGTATTTAAATGTATTTAAATGTTTGTTTACGTTTTAGTTATCAAATATCGCTATACAGAAGAAAGTGTAGTGAAGAAATGCAGAACGAAATGATGTTTATTTACACAGTAAGGAATGGTTTTAATTTAGTTTTGAAAGATTAAATACTATAGCTTTAGTTTATACGCTACTGGATGAAAAACGAAGACGAGAGTAATTTGTTTTGGTAACGCGCGCTATTATTATTTTTATAGTTAGCAAAGAAGATTTGATTTGATTTATTTATTTACAGATCAATTAAAAATGGTCCCACAGCTATGACTGTTTTCCTTTCTCATGGCTGTGGAAGTAGGGAACGTGTTATACTGTCAAATTGTATCTATTGACAATGTTTGATGCTTTGTCTGCATGCCTTTCTGCCAGCCATTTATGCCTTTTGTTTTGGTTTGCTTAAATATGGTTGCAGTAGTAGTAAGTATTGTAGCTGTTCTTTACTGAAATCTTTTTCTTTTAGGTCAGAAAAGAAAAAGTGTAGCTATTTATAAACGAAATTTGTAAATGTATAAATGAAACACATGATATGTTGAGAAGGTTGTTTAAGAGAAGAATGGATTGTGTATTTCATTGCGATTGTACTACAAAAAAGAAGCATTGCTGGGGTAGCTATATTTTTCTTCAGTTTATATTTGTTTACGGCATTCATTATTTTGTGTTAGGTTAATTGCTACATACATACTTGCTAGGTATATAAGTTTAGCATTATGTTTTTATTTGTTGCTTTTAATATCTTCTGGGTATTCAATTATGGTTTTGGTGAAAGTAGGGCATTTTGTTGTTTCAATTATTTTTATTAATTTGATGTTTGGTTGTGTATGCCAGGTAAAAGTCTTTATTTTGTTCAGCTCCAGTGTTGAGTGAACCCGTATTGACTCACAGTATCGGTTGACTTTATAGACCAAATTTTGTTTTTAATTGTTATCTTTAGGATAAATGCGTACTTGAATTTTCTTTTTGTTTTTTCTTTCTTTTTGTTTTATTTTTTATTTCAATATTGTTAAAGCATGATTAGGTTTTCGGTATTACAATTCAAGTATTAATTTTTTAGGTAATAATAAAAAAAGCATAAAGAAATGAAACTCATGGTTTTAATCATGACGTTGATGGTTTTGGGAAGAACAGACTACATATCATTTCAAAAATTCATTAATGGTTGCAGTCGAGTAATAACTTTGGAACAAAAGAAAAAGTTGGAAGGTATCAATTTGTTTTGAATTAACATTTTGTAATGTTTGGTTTCGTATGTCTGGGTAAACAGTTCTGTGTTATATATTGCCATTTTTTTTACATTAAAGTTACTTCTCTTCTGCGTATAAATATATTATTCTGAGCCATGTTGCTATTTGTTTCTGTTTTTAATCTTCTGAATGTAAGAAATGAATTATAAAATTAATGCCTGTAGAAACTTTTACACGAGTTAAATTTTGCAACACAACGCAAACTGAACATGGGATGTTTTTGAGTTGCGATTCTATGATTTATTTTTTCGTCACGGGGTACGTACACGGGAATGGTGGATTTGACCTAATGTTTTCGAAGTTAAGTTCGGTAAAAAGGTTTTACCCGGGATACTAGTAATTATGATAATGCAAGTTTCAAGTTTGAACTTACCTAAATGATCAGTTGCCATCTTTCTGGTGCAATTCGAAGCCCTATTCATGGAAATTGTTCCCTGTCTTTTCATGGTGAGAAGAGGAGTGTTTAGCATCCCATCTTCTCCAAAATGACCTTCCAAGTCTTAAAGCAATAATAATCAAGATCATCCAGTTTCCGCACAAAAACCAAAAACATTTTAATGACATAATTTATATTTTTGAAAAATAAAACTTATTTCAAAAGTCTATAGTAATTAAGTACAAGGCATTTTATATTACCTTCCTTTATAAATTGCATCTTTCGCAGGTTTTAATAATGCCTTTAATATTCTTCCACCCTTGACTTTTTTGTTCAAATGATCTCGGATCTTCAAGATTTTGATGATTAATTCAGTTAGTGATGCTCTATTAACTCCTTGATAGGCTCTGTTCCTATTCTTCACATATTCAACAAGCATTTCTTCCTCTGATGGTATTAATATACTACAATAATTTTTCTCTTCCCCTATTAAGATTTTGCCATCTAGCCTTTTGTCAATTGTACAACGGTCTTTCACAAGTGGAAAAAGTTTTGATTTCATAGCTGAATATCCACGACAGTTGTGTTCTTTGCAACAGTTATCGGCATCTTTAAGTTGTTCCTCCTTTGTTCTCATTCGTTTTCGGGCAACTTGTGCCTCCGCTGCATTACTCGGGTTTGTGAACCGCCTTTTTAATGTAGCCGGCGTTGGGGGAGTTTTGGGCTTTATACGCAATGCAAATTTGCCATTGCGTGTATTCATGCTGTCAATACTGTTCAACTAATATTGGAACTTTCTATTTCTATTCTACTTTCTATTTAGTAGTATCTAGCTGAAATCAACAAACTTGAATTAAGTGCAATGACTAAAATAATATATACATTTAAGCTGATTTTTTGACTTATCTCAAATTCTTAGTTAAATTAAACAGACTTAGACTTACCATGACTTGGTTTTGGCTATGACTAAAATAACTTTTCGTACTTTTATCCTATAAGCAACTTTGACAAATAGAGAAACGCAAAAAATAATCAAAATTTCATTTGAAGCGATAGATTTTTCAAGAATTCAGTCAAAATAACTGGCATTCTGCGGTACCCACCAGCTTTCCCTTGAATATAACTCTCAGTAAAATACATTCAGCCCAAATTTTAGGTTTGTATCTCGATTTACTCAAAAGATATGGCCATTTTATCGGACTGGCATTTTGCGGTACACACGAGTAAAATTACAAAAATTCAAACTAAAAAAAATAACTACTACTGAAAAAAAAAAGTTTTTAGGTGCTGGGAAGAAATTTTATGACTACACACACAAAAAAATGTTTGAAAAACAAATTCCAGCTAAAAATATAGGAGATCTAAATTTCACGTACATTCTGCGGTACATACACCTGTAAGTTAATTTTCACATTCATCACCCTCACTTCATTATTTTCGCTCACATCATAAAATGACTTTAACTAGCCATTGTTATATTTTGACTATCCTTCATAACAATACACTAAATTGTCATCAAACATTTTATTAAAAAGCCTTTATTTAAATATACACAAGAACAAGGATGTATTTTTGACGTTAATTCTCCATTAACATTAACTGTTAGCTCTACCCTGACAATCAAAGGATGTGATAAATAAAGAACCTTCTAACTTCTGAAAATGTTCTTGAATATCTGACTCATAGATGAGACAGCAAGATCATTTCTACGTAACCCATCATTTAAAAATTCTATGGGATTGTCGATGTTTTTACCAAGCACTAATTGGCAAAGGTATTCGAATAATGGATACTTGTATTTTAGAGGTGAATAATTTCCAATTCGTTCTGCAATGTTCTTTTAATCAGACTGACCTCTTGTTTTTAAATGAGCACACCAAACGATGTCTTTCTTTTTCTTTCTTTGTCTTTCTTTTTCTTTTCATTTTGAATACAATGTAATTCTTTAATTTTTTTTCGTTTTCTATCCTTGTTTTTGAATTGTACTCTTTGTCTAAATCAATTCTCAGGTAATACTGTACAAGAAAGAAAATTAAGACATTCTATATGGTTTTATTCAGAATGATGCATGTTTTGTTAACAAGATTAAGCAGGTGCCACGCTACACATAGTTGTATAACTAGTTTTTTGTTGCAGGTTATACTTGTTTCGGATTGTTTGGTTTTTTGTATATAAGCAGAAGAATTTTTATATGTAGTTATTTCTTCTTACATGAAATAGAAAACAGACTTATTGTGTAGACTCTTAATTTTCTACAATTTTACGTGGGAGAAACAAATAATGCTCAGGTGCATCAAAGATTATGATAGAAGTTTTTATTGATGGTACAAACTTTATAACAAAACTGCAGTACGCAGGGTTCATACAGAGCCTGTTTTCCTGGTTTTTTCTCAGAGTTTAAGGTAACTTTTGATGCAATACGATGAGGAACTGATGAAGTATTTTCAGAATATGTCAGATTTCAAGGATGTAAATCAAGTAATGTAAATCATCTAGTTCCTATGGTTATGTACATTCAGAAAAGCTAAATATGTCAGTTTTACCTTCTTGAATCCTGGGGGGTTTTTTCCTGTTTTTTGGGGAAGAGGCTGTATGAATCCTGAGTACGTTTGCATACATTTTCTCTTATTATCGTTTCTTCTAGCAATGAAGGTTTTTAAACTGTTCACTTGATATTGTAACTGTCTTACAAAAGGATTTCTCCAAAATATTTGAGTGTTTTTGGTAAAAGGCATGACGATTTATTGGACATTTTTATCTCTATAAGAAATTGAAGGTTATGTGTATTTTATCATAGTTTCAGCCTCAGATTCGCAACAATAAATGTTATGCTATTGCAATTGATATGGAGAATACAAAGAGGACGCTGTTGAGCTTGTCCATGTCAGCAATGACCATTTGAAACAAAGACACGTAAATTCTTTTACACACACTGATTACATGGAAGCTAATATTAGAATGCTTTACCCTTTCTATGAAATAGGTTTGCACTGTAGTGTCATCCCCACTCTTCCATTTCGGAATCTTGATGAAGGTTGGTTCAAAGCCAAAACGGTAAATTCATTAAAATTTATTTCATTTGTAACTTACGTCTTGCGCAGGTTGGACTTCTCATGGTTTTGTATATTTCATTTCTCCATGCGACTCGATCGTTGTCCAGGTTTTGAGGGATGCAGGCAGTTTGTAGGTCTCTTTTGATGCATTCTGACAATGACTTTTTGTGTCGTAATACATTTAATCCAGTGTTCGTTGCGCTGCACATGACCAAACGATCTCAGACGGTTGAGTTGAAGGGCTGACTCCAGGCTGTGCAATTTCAACCTTTTACTTAATTCACAACCACCACTCAGGCTTATCATATCACCCACATAACAAAATGACTCAACAACATCCAATTTTTCATCACCAATCATTATGCAATCAGGTACCCAGACATCTCGAGCATCTAAAATTTTGGTTAGCTACCAGTCTGCCTCTTATGCCACTGCATTTCTTGTGGACCCAATGGTCGCAGCCCACACACAAAATCGAGTTGTTGCCTACGCCTTTAAGACACACACCACAGGATTTTTTCAGACTGTTTCATACAATCAAGACCCTTGGAACAAATCATAATTTTTGTCTTTTTCATATTTACTCGGTTGAATCATTAAGTCAGATATCATATGCTATTTTTACTTAGAGAAGATAGAAATTTTTTGTTGTAAAGTTAGCTGTAGAAGAAAAGCAAATCTAATTCCTTTAGCTATTTTTTGCTAATAAACATCCATTTTACCCCCAAAATCAAGCTTTTAACATAATAAGTCAGCTATTATCACTCAAACAGTGATTTAAGTTGTGGAACACACTACAAAATGACTTCAAACAAGGTGAAAACAGGCTGTTGCTATGAGTTATTACGCCGTTGCTAGGGACTTTTCGAAGACCAAATTTTAGCTAACAAGGCTTATTTAAAAGGGTTATGGAGCCTTACTGAGATTAGGACCCATGGATTTCTTTAGAAATATGGAAAGTAGAAGGTTCAGACAATCTAAATCTTGTAACAACTTTTAGTCTGAGTGAGTGCCACGCCCATTATGGATTCCCGAAAAGAAGACTTCTTGGACTGAAAAGGATTTTAAAATGGCAACAGAGCCTATCGCCTTCACTGGCTCATGGATTTTTTTCTGAAAAATGACAGTAGGGTCAGATATCTTTCAGAAAATCTGAAAAAGCCCATGTGAAAGTGAAGGCCATAAGAGATATAAGACCTCGAAAATGGCCAAAAAATGATAAAAGCGAGGTTTCGGGCTATGGTTTCTGGACTTTCAAAAGATTTTCAGGTCTGGTTTCTCATTTTTGTTGTAGAGCTTGTTCCATATTTTCATGAAATATAGAAATGATGGCTTCTATTAAGCTTAAATGAATAAAATATAGCATTAAAGTTGCTATTCCAGTTGAAGTGACCAAATTTGGTCAAAAAAGGGCAATTTTCAATGAGCGATATCTCTGGAACGAGAGCGAATTTTTCTAAAAAATTTTAACTGGACACGTTTTTCATTACTAGCCGCCAAGGCGGCGTCGCTCGCCGCCCATGTCCACTGTCCATGTATCACTGTATCAATAAACGTAAAATTTCCTTATAAACGGCTCGTACAACTTGTGTTCAACCAGAAGCAGATTCGAAGTCACAACCTCTGGTAAAACCGATCTTTTATCAGTGTAACAATACACTCAAAACGTATAGAGAGAAAACTTCAACTTTTTATTAACTTTTGTTTTAAAAAAGTTACGCGCTCTAACATGGGTGCTATCAAACGTAAGGGGGGAATGGTTTCTCTTCTTAAAAAGTTCACATGGAGGAGAGAAAAAAGGCACGTGCTAAATGAATAAATAGAATAAAAAAACGTTCGATCAGAACGCTTAACAATTAAAAGAAGAAATTCATTTATTAAAAGAAAAGCAAAAAAAAAAAAAAAAAAAAAACAAAACATTTTTTGATATGATACTCTTTTTTTACCTATCGGTTTTTAAACATTTTGATTGCTCAAAAAAAATGTTCACCCGTCTCAGACAGTCAGGCAAGAGTCAGTGGCAAACCGAACATATGCTGCCACGTTTTGCCACTGCTGCTTTTTGTCCAAAATGTTTAATCAGTTAGTTTCTTTGTATTTAGTTGATGTACTGTTTTCAAAGCCAAGTCAACGTGGAATATAAAACTAACAATAATGATAAAAACAAAACGTTATTCCTATTAGTTCATCAGCCAAAAAAAGTCACGTTCGATTGGGGTTGCAATGTATTTGCTTCGAACTCACGTCGCACACAAATTAAGAAATAATTTTGCTCACAACTCAATCTACCATTTTGCGTGACTTACAAACAAACGGAGAATCGGCTATTAATATATAGATTTGGAGCAATATATCAAAAAATGAAGAAAATTTGAAGACATCACTTCCACACCATGCCCATTTTTGCCTACTTTTCTCAGAAAATGGCTCTTAAGTATTGAATTTTTTTTACAAAAAGAAGATCGAGAAATACCGTCACTTGTTGATTAGTAAATCAACATTCAATATACCGAACAGTAAACCTATTGCATAATAGTCATCTTCCAAATCGTCTCTCAAATCTTGCTGAAAATAAGTGTCAGCTACATGGCGCATCATTACTAAGAAAAATTCTTTTCTTGGACCACCATAGTCTTCAGCAACCTATAGATTAAGGTATGCTAAGAGATAGTACCACATGAAGGTACTTAGGGAAGATATTTTTGTGGAGAAAAACGAAGAAAATTCTGCAAAAATAAATTCCAAAGAATTTAAAAAAAAAATCTTGATTCACAAAATTTCTTTCCTTAAGGTATCATGATGCAATTTACATCACAAATTTTAACTGAAGGTACATAATTCAACTTACTTCTCCATAAAACTGTACTTCAGGTGTAACAAATTTATCTTCCAGTGTCACCAGTTCTTCCAATCCTGTTCTCACTAAACTACTGCGATCAACCATAATCAAATTGGTATGACCATTTGTGCAGGCATTTGGATCGGTCACTTCAATAGGTCTACCTTTTATCAATTTTGTCTGCATATACTTTAGCAATGTTGTTGGGTTCTGGAAACTATGGTTTTCTTTGCACTCATCAATGATTGCTTTTATTATGTCCGAAGTATCCTCATAATTCACAGGTGAGCACAGTTCTGTATTTTCAGCTAATGATTGTGGAGTTATGGATTGTGTGGTAATGGTGGTTGAAGATGAAGTTAGATTAGAATTCCCAGCAGACGATGTTTCAGAGACAGAAGTTAAAATAGAATCAGTTAAAGCTGTTGTGTTGCTTTGTGCACCAGAGTTGCTTAGATAAGGGTTACTCTCAAACGGGTTGTATTCAAGTAACTCATCATCAGAATTCTCTTCAGCGCATTCTCTCAAGTGCTTTCTTAGTTCTGATACCAAAATTAAGCATCCGCAAATTTTACAAATTTCCTTTAAAGTACTGTTGTTAACTTCAGCAATTAAAGGCTGGGTGCATAGTGAATGCTGAATGGGTCTAAGGTATATTTTACTTTGACTGCCACCAAGCATGTTTTTGATAGCTTTTGCTGACATTGCACACTCCATAACCTCTAAGTTACGACAATTAGCAATACACCGCATCAGCTCGAACCCTCCAGTTTCTTGGAGCTTTGGAAAACCAATTGGTGAATCACCAGGTCTTTCACTCTCACCAGACATAATTTTATTTCTTACTGATCTTTCATCATCTTCCAAGTCAAGCTTAATTTTTTTAAACCCAAGACCTGCTTTGGCTAACACACATTTTTCTTGGCCAGTAGGTACTTTCTTTGCAAATCTATCTGCCAGACAAACCATGTTGGCAGTCCAAGTGTGCTTGGCCAAAGAAGAATGTTGTTTTTGCCTACGTCTGTTGCTACTGGTAGATCCTCTTGGGGAAAACAATGTAGTTCTTTCACGTAACACAGCTGCAGCTCTTGAACCAGACCGGCCTGCTGATGGGTCTGATGATGTACTGGTCATCATGACTCTGTAAATCTCTTTAAAGCGAACTCTGTCACCCAGGGTCTCCATACCCAACTTTACCAGGTCTTCATCAGAGATAGAATTGACCATTTCAAAAGTAACTCGTTGCTCCTGAAATTTGTGATGCAAATGTGATAACCCAGCATCACGTAAAAGTCTCATCAGCTTCACTCCATCCATATTATCTTTAGTCATTCTAAATGTGGAAATTATGGTTACATTTTTAATGTAATAACATTCAAATTTTCCTGTAAGCCTTACCTATGAGAATGATCTCAGTACAGTCAAACCTTTGTCAAACGGTTAAAACGTAAAACGTAATGTACAGAATAACACATACATACATATCATTGGGTCCCACAGGAGGTCCCAATACAGGTTAGACTAACAAACTCGCTTGAAACTGTGTAAATACTTGCCAATGCTATGTAATTAACGACTTGATTTAAATTTTTTTAAATGTCCAGGAAATATTGTTACACAGTCTAAGCTGTATGTGACTGTCCAGGGGATTTTGATAACAAACCATAAAACGTTTAAAAACGTTTAAACGTTTTTCATTTTGTTGAAAAACGTTTTTTCATTAACGAAAAAACGTTTTATTGTTATGTGTGCAACGTTGTAAACGTTTTCATAAAAAACGTTTAAACGTTTTTAAAAAACGTTTTTAAAAAACGTTTTAACATTACTTTAACCGTCCAGCGGATTTTGGTATCGTTGGATTTCCCTGCAGCAAGTTTCGTTTGAAGAAGTTTCTAGTTTGTTTATAATTTTTCACATTCGTATGCGCCATTATTGGAAAGTTACAATGTGACCGGGGGTACTTATTGAATCTATTTCGCCAAATAGAAGTGATAAGTTTCCGAAAAACATTTTTTATTTTGTCGATAAGGCCACATTATTGTTTTACGTTTAACATCAGTTTTGTCTTAAAAATCTCTCCACGGTGTTTTTTTGAATCTGAACAACTATTGTCACCCTACAGCCCATCTTAAAATAACTTGGGTTTCCCTGTGCTTTGCGATGTATCAAGTGCACGATTTTTCTCACATGGGCTCTCTTCGAAGGCGGCATGGCATGCAGAAAAGATCGTAGCGTGGTAGGTATCCTTTTAAATCTTTTAATTCGAAATGTTTCAATACTCAATTTTGTGTGGAAACATAACTTTTCTTACTTAAATTTTGCATTATCTCAAAATTTCTTTAAACTGACATGTTTTTGTAGGCCTTACCATCTTCAAATTTTGCAGGATATTCTTTATGCTCTCGTAAGTGTAATTACCATTTTGACTAAGAAAACAGATTTAGACAGCTGTTGCTATTAGATAAAGGCCCTCTGTGATCTCATTTTATCTATCTGAGTTCTCTCATCTTATGAAGGGGATCCTGTGACGAGTTTCTAAAGGTCGGCGGGAAGCACTGACACTTCAATTTGAAATAGGATTTATCCAATCCAATAAAAGTGGTATATATTTACTTTTCTCCTCAATAATTACTCTTGGGCAGCTAATTGTAGGTCTATTTGCAGTTTTCCAAAAATTTCACCACCCATTTCCATTTATTAACTCCCATTTATGATTTTTTTTCAAAATGTCAACCTCCCCTGTTTATTGACAACCCCACCCAACTAAACATTTCAAAAGTGAGAAATAAAAAGTTACGTAATGTATATACGTCATACAGTATGGGTTTTTAAACAATATGCAGCATATTTGTTCTCATATTCGAACATTCAGGAAGAAAAAATCTATTTATTTGTGAAAAATTTCTTAACTGAAAAAAAATAATCCTTTCCCCCTAATTATTACTATTACTGACCCCCCCCCCCCCCCCCCCCCCCCCCTCATTTCCATTTATTATTATTATTATTAGCTGCCCAAGAGTACTGATTGTGTATAAATAAACTACAAACATCACTATCACGTCTGTTTCGCCTAATATCAAGGCTCATCAGCATGCCTAGGCGAATATTGCCAGACATGGACAGACACAACGAACGGGTTTACGAGCAAGTGAATGCTGCGCCAGTGACCCTACAAATACAAACTACAGACATAACGAACGGGTTTACAAGCAAGTGAATGCTGCACAGTGACCCTACTTCTCCACTTCACTATCGACCCCATTTCTGAGGTGGGAGATGAAAAAAATAAAGAAAATTCTCCACTTCACTATCAACCCCATTTCTGAGGCGGGAGAATTTAAAGGCTTTAGCAAGTTGCTTTGTTTTGGTAATCTGGAGCTGGAGCTGGAGCCACAATATCTTCTGTCCCGGCCACACAAAACTGCGTGATCTCTTTGTAGAGATATTTTGACCTGTCTAAGGAAAATCCTTTAGGTACAATCTGCTGTGGGAGTTCTGCTGTGATGGATTTTTTTTTCAGCAACTGAAATTGTTCCCACTCAGCCTCCAGTGAGGGTCGACATCGAACAATTCCGGGCTTACTTTCGTCCATGATGAAATACTGATATTGCACGATGTTGTCTATTTTTACGAAGAGTTCGCTGAATTTCTGGACCCAGTCGTATGTTGGAACAAGAACTTCGCCAGTATGTTTGCCTACAAGTTCAGCATGGTTGCACGACCCACTTTCGTTGCAGGCATTGGCGATGTCGTACAGTGTCCACAACGGTGTACGTTTGGTTTTTTTCTTAAAAACCCCAAAACAGCTAAAAAATAATAATTAGAAATTAAATTCTCTTTCTTTAATAGGAAAGTATCTATAAGCAATACAATAAAGATGATATACCGGTCACAGCTGAACTTGGTGTGTCTAACTGTCATAAACGAATATTCAATTTGCTTATGCAACCCCACCATCGTGCGCCAGAGCAAATACCAGACAAAGAAGTTATTCTTGTTTTGACCTGTTAAAAGAATCAACTGTAATTAATACCAATTATTATATTTTAGTTTCATTTTGACTTCAGATTTGACCAAATACTTACCTACGCAATTGTCAGCATGAATGTGTGCAACTGTTTCGCCAAAGCCGTGCTGTTCGAAGAAGTGGTGCACGTATGAAATGGTAGCGTTTGCACCTTTTCCTGTTGTCACGATTTCGTCAATCAGGTAATTTGTTTGAATGTTGACGCTATCATTACAAACACCAAAAATTGCACATTTGCGCCCTGTTTTAAAATAGATTGGACCTGGCTGCAGAGGATCTTGAGGATAATGAAGCTGTTGCGCATAGTCCCAACTATAATGAATGGACGTATCAAGTGAACACGGTGCATGTTGCTCCAGAATCCCAAAGTTAGCAAATTTCTTGATGTTATTTTCTGCAATGCTGACTTGATTTTTGTAGAAATCTATATCAGCCTTTGCTTCTTTTAGATGCTGCAGCTGTTTTATCAAAATCTCCGATTTGGCATCAACACTTTCGTTGGTCGTTTTAAATAAGAGGTTGTTGTTATTCTGGCACCTCCAGCATAAATCCGTGAGGGGTTTAGCCACAACAACCCATGGAATTATTTCTAACCACAACTGACAGAAAAGGCTGTGGCTAACGAAAGGCTGTTTCGATTTGATACAGCTTTCTTTGTAATAAAACCAGATTCCATTTTTTGATTCGGACGATGGAATGAGGGATATGTCTTGATCACGATGACCAGGTATCCGTCCTGGCAGGTGGACACCATTTTCCTCTGCAAAATTCTCAATAAAATTTTTTACCTCCTGCTTCACATCGTAATCGTAGGCGTTGGGTGGCATGCGCCTTTTATTTCCATGCTCTCTAGGTTGTAAACCGTTTTCATGGAAATGTTTACACAAATAAGAATATCTAAGGTTGAGGAAATAAAATGTTTTTTATGTTTGGAATTTTTTTATGAGCTTCAGATTATTATGAATTGTGTTTGCTAAATATAAAGTATTTATATACCTGTGTAATGACATTTTTGCCAAGAAAAGAAACATGGATCTGCACACTCTCTTCCCATACATTTGGTACTTAAGCGTCACATCTGCTGCTGCTGGTGCCTTTTGAATCTGCAGGAAACTTAATACGAACATGTCCTGCTGATCGTTTGTTAACTCCTGCATTGAGTCGCGACAGTTCATCGTTTCTTCAACAGAAAATTGTTGACTGCAATTTCCAGTTGGCCCTAATTTACATCCGCATCCTTTTTCAAGGAATGCACTCACGATTAAAATCTCGTTGGTTTCCGCCATTTTATCGTTAAGTATAAACAGCTTTGAGCAGCTGTTGCTAGGCTTAGAATTTATTTCGCAGTTCGAATTTGAATAATTTACGTGAATGACCAATCAGAAGTATCCCTGTCGAAAAATTCGAATGTTTCATGAACAGCGCGAATATTTTGATTTTCGGTTGAAGATTATCAAGCGCAGTGTTGACAATTGAGTGTTAGTAATTTTTTGCAAGAATGGCGCAACAATTTGTACTTATCCATTTTGATGTCGACGATATGACGTTGGTATATCCTGCCAGCAAAATAAAATGTGACGAGATGGAAGTCGGAGGAAAGTGTAAGGCAAAGTTCTGTGGAAAACTTTACGAGGCCACCATTTTAGCGATTGAAGGTAAAAAAGAAATCTTCCTTTGAAAAAAAATCCTTCCTTTAAGACAATCGCATTTAACTCAACCCTCTATTTACACAGATAGTAAAGCAGCCTTGGACGAATGGGAAAGTGGAAAGCCCGGTATTTATACACATAACTGACATGTTGACATCTATTGTTCAATAATTCAACCGTATTAATATACAAAATTTAAAAACTAGGAAAAGGACATCGAGGAAAGCATAGACTCCCCAAGCACAACTGGAGAGGTTTTATTGGCAGTAAGTGTTATTAACACTTTTTACTTTCTCTTGGGCAGCTAATTGTAGGGGGGGGGGGGGGGGGGGGGGGGGGGGGTGGTGACAGTTCAAGAATATTTCATAAATGAGAGGGGTGTTAATAAATGGTAATGGGTGGGGGATTGAATGTTTCACAAATAAAACGATTTTTTCTGGGAGGGGTGTTAATAAATGGAAATGGGTGGTGAAATTTTGGGAAAACTGCAAACTGACCCCCCACCTACAATTAGCTGTCCAAGAGTATGTAAATTCGAAGAAAGACTTGATACAAATCAGCTTAAACCTGTATAACTGACACATGACCTGTTACTTTCATAGCATTCAACTATGTTAGATGAAAACCCTTCAGAAGGACACATTCATTCTGTAGAAAAAGTAAGTAAATTCTTAAATCACAAGAAATGCACTGTTACAAAAAGGTGGATTTTTAGGACTTGGATCTGAGTTATATACTTCTTAATAAAGTACAGAGTACCTTAATGTAGAAATGTTGACATGGATTTAATTTGGAGCCAGCAAATTTGGGGTGCTGATTTAATTTTGTGCAGTCGGGATATTTTTAATTATGTTGTGAATTTAACTTGGTGGAATTGTGACTTTTCCGTTAATTTTTTGGAGTAAAAAAAATTTAGTGTGGATTTAATTTTGAGCACTTCGTTGCAATTACGTCAAGTGTTCTCCATGTCAAAATTTCTGCATAATCGGTTTTCATTTGACACCAGTGTTATTTCACTCATATTTTTGTTACAAACTACAATAATATTTCTTTTATAGATACAGAGTTTGACATCATACGAGGAGTACCTAAAAAAACAAAAAAAAATAATACAAAAAAAACTGGTGGTCAAGGAACACAAATCAACACAAACAGATTTTGTATTATGTTGTGAGACTACCTCTTCCAGATTGGAAAAACTCGAATCAGCGGTTGCTGGGATAGCAGCAAATGTAGAACTGCTTCTACAAAACAACAACACACAAACATGTGATTTGCAAAGAGTTCCTGATGAGTTGTCGACCATGATATCTCACCACATATCTGCTGCTCAGCAGGCAACTTCTCAGCAATCTTTGTTTTCTCCTGAAGTACAAGGAGAAAATGAAGACGATGATGAAGGAGATATGTTTGAGATCACTGAAACTTTACCCACCCCTGGTCCATTCATGAAGCTCCTACAACAACCTCAACAACCAGACACCAGATCACCAGACACATTCACAGCCACGCAGATACTGTACAGTTCGAACACCATGTTGGATTGCGCATTCAACCTCATCAAAGCCATTTTCTCTGAACAAACACTGAAAAACTCAAGTTTATCAGGGAAAAAAGGAATGAAGCTGTTGGATCCAGAAAAAGTGAAATGGATAAAGCAGCAGGTCACTTCCCGTTTTGGGGAAAGTTGGGAAAATTTATTGCCCAAGTTAACCCAAAAACTTAGATTTCACAGATTTCAAATAACGAAGAAATAGATACAATCACTAAGATAACGTAATATAAGTTTTGTCAGAGATTTAATTTAACCACAAAAAATTCCAACATAGGCCTATTCCTTCATTATTTCGAATCTGTGAATCTAACAATTTTATTTTGCAATGTAAAGTTATATATAGTTAATTTGGAATGAACAAATGCAGTAAAAATCAGGTTAAACCTTTACGTACAATGTTGTTTTGATTTGAATCGACTAACTTCTTTCCAAAAAATTGAAGACTAATCCTCTTCTAAAATTACGAGAGAGAAAGTTAATTTTATTTTACATTATCAGGTCTCCCGTTGCTGAGTTTTGTAATTAGCCCTAATTAGAAAAATTCTTCTGATAAGAAATAAAAAAAATGTCAAGAGTTCCTCAGTAATATTGCTTACTGCACCTCTGAAAAAAAGAAAAACCAACATTTCCAGGTCTTCTTTCCAAGCCATGCTTCCTTTGAACACCACGCTTTCGAGAACGAGTCAGCGGTAGAGCGAGAAATTATATTGGCTGTCACATGACCTTATTTGCCCAATCAACTGCCGAGGTTAAGCCTCCCGAAAATTTCTTCAAAATTCGGGATTAAACGGAAGACTGATGTAAAGGCTGGTTTCTACTTCATTCGATGTGTGGCGCCCAACTAAATCAAAAAAATCAATTCGCTCATGCGCACGATCAGATTGAACGATGTGAAAACCGGCCTATAGTTCCGTCTTCCTTGATCAATGGCAGCCGAAGCAACAGCTCTTTAGCTTTTTACTATTATGACACATCGTTTTTAACAATAAAACGTTTTCAATGATAAAACGTTTAAACGTTTAAACGTTTTATAGTTAAAAACGTTTAAACGTTTTTAATGTTCTGCATAAAACGTTTTATAAAAACGTTTAAACGTTTTCTCTTTCGAATTCTTGAAACGTTTTTTAATTTTGGTAAAAACGTTTAAACGTTTTTATAAAAACGTTTTTAAACGTTTTTTTCTATTGTTTTTGCAACGTTTAAACGTTTCTTTGAAAAACGTTTTATGGTTTGTTATCAAAATCCCCTGGACGGTCACGTATATAATTTCCTGCATGTTAATTACATAGAATTAGCAAGTTTCAAGTCTTTTTACAATTATTTACAATAATGTGCATGTAATATAAAGACATTCCAAGGACATAGTTACAGTTTCAAAATTGTTTTATAACTTCCAATGCTGTTAAAAAACTGTGTAACCCAAAGTTATTATGTAGTTCGTCCTTTGAAATTGTTTGATCCAAGTGTGTGATGCATTCATGGGTGAGTAAACTATCAGTGGGGGCTTCAAAAATAGGTCTTGTCTCCTCACTAACGCTATCCATGACATCTTCATTTTGTAAATATCCATCTGTACAGGGTGAAGCAACTGGCCTGACACCCACAGTTGCAACGGTGTTGATTTAGCTGTCCGAATGCTATGTGTTGACCATGCTTTTTGCCACTTGAAGTTTTTCATTTATGATGGGCAAATAGATATAATGGAGAGCGGCTAGATGAATCTCATTAAGGGGATCTAATAGATTATTATCTTCCATAAAATAAAAAATATCATAATAAAGTCCTAAAACCCCATCATATACATCTCTCCACAGTCTCTCTATGTGCTGGTTGTGTGTGCTTTTGCCAGTTATTACGCTGCCACGGTCTATGCCTCTGTGCAATCATGTAATCTGCAACTTTCACATTCTCACGCCCTTCATCTGTCCTTTCACGGCTTGGCAAAATGTACTCTTTGACACCATCCATAAAACAATCCAAAACAGTTTCAGACTTATTGTTACTTCGACATTGTAGCACAACAGGAAGACGGCTGAACCCATCAATAGCACCAATAATGACAAAATACCACCGGATTAATTTATCGTTAGTGTCAAGGTGCCATAAATAATTTGGTCCTTGTACATTATATATTCTTCGATGCAACCTGCGCTTGGAACATTCTTGTACACCAATCGGATCTATTTTATGCAAGCTGTCTCGCAGTAAAGACCTTTGTATTCGAATATCTCTTTCTTTCAATAGTTCTTTAATCATTACCTCACCACAAAATGGGAATTCTGTCGTTATTTTCTCCACTTCTGAATCTAGTGCAGAATTAGATATATCAGAGAAATTGAGCTTCTTCAAGCCATATTCAGCAAGTCTACGATAAATATTTCTCTCAGAAACTGATAATAAAGTAGCTATTTCTGAAATTAAGAAACCATCTTCAATGAAATTTTCAAGCACATACTTTGGAATATTTAACTTGCACCTTCAAAACAACCTTGATACTTTTGTAGTTGGCATGAGCCATGCATAGCACATTCTGTTTGTAGTTTCATAATTGTTCCATTATCAGTCATCCCTAATGATGCAAAGTCTGTCAATGACAAACATGAAATTAAATCAGGAGTGACTTTTTGGTTTTCAAATGTATTAATGTAGCTTTCAAGTCCAAGTTTTTGAAAAATAGTTCTGATTGTGACAGCCATACTGTATTTATTAACTAAAACAATAACAATAAATTTCATAAGAATCAAAAAAAAAAAGAAAAACTAGCTAGTTTTTACATGATTAAACTGCATAAAAATAACACAATCCCATGCGCCAACAAAAATGGGTATCCTGTCTGTGCTGTGATTTATTCAAACTTTGATGTACTGGTAGGAAAGACAAAGAAAGATGTATTATTTTACGGAAACAAAAGCACATCAGTTGTAATCTTTGAGTGTAAAAATCTCGTACATGATTATTTCTCGTAAAGATATGACTTTAAAAACAAACTTTCCTGACAACTAACGACTCATGCAAGAAAACCAATATGGAAATGTTGCACGCACATGTGTTACAAAACTAAAATGGTAGCTATTCAAGTTATGTAATATAACCAGAATCATGGCAACCGAAATATCCACCACCTAACGAAATGTCCACCACCACCTAACGAACCCTAACCCACCTATCATTCTGATAACAGCGCCACATTGAACTTTAACCCCACGTGACGACTTGGCCACCACACAAATTGTATTTATGGCATTGTTGCATTGAAAGATCACATGTCAAAAGTGAATGAATACTGCACCACATTATATAACCACAAAACGAAATGCCTATGCTACCTCGCGTCATGCTAAGCGACCACTTAAGGCAGTTACTGCGTTCCATAAAAAATAAATAAATAAAGTTAAGGTTGAATTTAAAATCCGAAGTGTGCAGCTGACAATATATCTTCGAACAAAACTTTCATTCACAATTACCTTGACAATGCTAGCTAGACTATAGTAGATACGGTTATTCATAGGATACTGTCAAAAAAGGTTTTTCACATGAACTACCAACACCAAGTTGACCTCAATACTATACTATAAATCTAAAGAGTCTGAATAGATATAAGTTAAAGATAATGAATTATCATCGATTGTTTGTGTCAGCAGTTAATCAATTTTGTTAGTTAGGAAAGAAGATGTGATTTATTTATTTACAGTTCACTTTGTTATTAATAAACAGCTGCTCGTTCCCAGCCAATTTCTCAATTGTTCTATTTCTGCTGTCATCAGCATATTCCATTCATTATCCTTAACACACAAACAATAAGCTCTTTATCCTCAATAAACTAAATGAACTAACTTTTAGGAATAGTAATCTCTCAAACTGACAAAGAAGTTTATTCTTTAACCATAACCTGTAATGTCATTTCACAAAACAGGCTACAGGATAGCGAAATAAAGATCATAGGAAGTATGTAACAACTTTTATTCCAACTAAAAACAACAACCATTAACATATACAACGATGGTTTGGAACTACCATACACTGACCGTGAATAACTGATTAAATGCCCTATGCATTTCTTGTTAGTAGAAGCTCTACAGTTTATTAGAAAAAGGAATTTCTACACCTTGTGTAACAGAATCGATCTAAGCAAAAATAAAATTCTTAAAACTCCTTATTAATGGGCAATGGGCATTAATCAACCATTCACAGGAGCAGTTATTTAGACTTCTACCAGCCAAAGATGTTTTCCAAAACGCAGAAAATTAACTTTAATGAAAAAGCTTGAGCTCTATGTACGGTAGTTCCCCATACCATATAAAAACTCAACTATCTAAAATAAACATTCTCAACAAAAAAATTTGTATCCAATCCCGAATATTTGGGTATGAATGTTTTTTTTTTTTTGATTTTTTTGATTTTTTTTTAGGGGGGACGAACCCTTCGTTGTCTCGCCCTCCATTTTTTTCCACACCCAGAACGCGCGGTTCGACCGCGTTCCTGGGTGGGTTTTTTGAAACATATTGAAATCTTTTCGTGTCACCATAATGTAAGAACAAAAAATGATTACTAATGAACTAAGATAATTAACTAAGACTAGGCGCCAAGGCGGCGTCGCTCGCCGCCCATGTTCAGGATGCGTTGACTTCACGAAAAATAAAATTAAGAAATTGGCAACCGAAAGTGTTACCATGTTGTAGAGCTTGAAAAACTGATTAAAAAAATGTATGGGATCGTTCCGCTACGATCAACCGTTACAGAGATATCATTCTTCAAAGATTTTGATGACGTCACAGACCCCTCCCAAAAAAATTAGACCCAAATTTTTTGTCACCCCATCGCCTGTATCGCGGACCCGAAAAAACGTCAGTTATCCTAGAGGCAGATTCGAAATCAAATATCAAATATCAGTTTAAACAATGGTTCCAAAAAAACCCAAATTTCATGTGTTATTTATTTTTTAAAACAATCGTTGATCAGTACAACAATGCACTCAAAACGTAGAGAGAAAAAAACTTTTTATTAGCTTTTGTTTTAAAAACGTTACGCGCTCTAACATGGGTGCTATCAAACAGGGGGAAAATGTTTTCTCTTCTTAAAAAGTTCACACGGAGGAGAGAAAAAAGGCACGTGCTAAATGAATAAATAGAATAAAAAAACGTTCGATCAGAACGCTTAACAATTAAAAGAAGAAATTCATTTATTAAAAGAAAAGCAAAAAAAAAAAAAAAACATTTTGTTTTGATATGATACTCTTTTTTTACCTATCGGTTTTTAAACATTTTGATTGCTCAAATAAAAAGTTCGCCCGTCTCAGACAGTCAGGCAAGAGTTAGTGGCAAACCGAACATATGCTGCCACGTTCTGCCACTGCTGCTTTTTGTCCAAAATATTTAATCAGTTAGTTTCTTTGTATTTAGTTGATGTACTGTTTTCAAAGCCAAGTCAATGTGGAATATAAAACTAACAATAATGATAAAAACAAAACGTTATTCCTATTAGTTCATCAGCCAAAAAAAGTCACGTTCTATTGGGGTTGCAATGTATTTGCTTCGAACTCACATCGCACACAAAAAAAGAAATAATTTCGCTCACAACTTAATCTACCATTTTGCGTGACTTACAAACAAACAAACAGACAGACGGAGAATCGGCTATTAATATATAGATAATTAAATAGGTATCAAATAAAGGAATTAGCACATTGATAGATTATACTATTGACGCTGAGAATTAGTATCTCCAAGAATAAATTCAATTATGAATTTTATGAATAATATTTGTGCAACTTACGACAAGTAGGTTCTTTAGCCTCCTTTCGTTCTAAAAAAGACAGTGAAGCATTAAAGGAATTACCACATACACAAATTAAATATGTGCTATTGAATAAATTCAATAAATCCAATTGATTTTTCTCAGAAATTCTTGTATTAGGGTAAAAAAATCCTTACTCTCCAAATGTTGGGAAGATGTTGTTACTATAATATAAAAGAGAAACAGTATAAATACTAAGTCTGCCAAAGTGCAAATTTCAACACAGTCTAATACTGATGTTTTATGTAAAACAATTCATAACTCACAACTGCTGGGATCTTTAGCTTCTAAACAGAAAGAATATTAGTAAGAATATAATAGTGAATATGATAGAGGTAACATGTATTAAGGAAAGAATGCCTACTTTTCAAATTTTGAACAGAAGTTGTTAAATAATGATAATAAGAGAAACAGTATAAATTACTTCATCTGTTTAAGTTAAATACATGTATTTAAGTAAAATGTTAAAAAGGAAAATATCAAACCATTTTCTGCAGCATTCCCTTTGAATAAAATATAATGAAATAACAATAACATGACTGATAAGCAAAAATTGGCTAAATGAAAATAAGAAGTTACCTTCCCCCAGTAGACCCTTTTCTTCTGAAATGAAAGAAGTAATTTAATATTCACCAATTCTAAATGATACTATTGGTATTCTATTGAAGCAATAATTCCTTTTACCTTCCGGTGTTATTTCATCATTCTCTAAAATCTAGAAGGTATAAATAGACCGTCTTTTCTTTTTCTTTATTATATTTACAGTTTTATTATGAAAACGTACCAGGTTCTTGAACCCCATCATGAAGCACTAAAATATAATACATACTCACATGGATTTATACTGCATTTCATATTTCCAACATATGGAAAAGCTCTACTTACTCGCTTCATCAGTTAAATTAGGACCTGGAATAAAACAGTGAAAAGTTAATTTTGCAAGTATTTTTCAGTATAAAAAGCATAGAAATATTGCCACTGCCATATTTTTTTTTTTATTTTTATTTAGTTCACTAAAAAAGAAACAACTTAGAATTAATTTTCACAAAGGTAAAAGAATGAATGCCCTGACTTTTGGTTCATGGATGGTGCGTGCAAGAACTTTTCATAATAAACAAAATTAAGTTGCAAGAGACCAATGCATGCACAACCCATGGTAACAGAGAAAACGACGTGAACGTAAGTCAATGGGACTTGTACTCCGCCTAAAAAACAAACATACAGAAATAAACTGTTTTTTAGGCAAAATAGTTAAGTAACTATAAAAGCATATCTTTACATCCATATTCAGCATTGCAATAAAGAAAATGACATTGAATTAACAAATTAACACTATTATATCATCATTAACAGTTGAGCAACAGGCACTATAGGAAAACTCATGACAGTATATATGACAGTTCAAAGTCATAGCGCTATAGAGGAAAAGCTGCTTTTAAACAACTGCAATGCATATCACTCCCAAATGAGTGACGATACCATCAATGTACAACCAGAAACTGATACTTTTACTTTTCCGGTATCTTTGAAACTCATAATCCAAATCCTTTGCACATACCAAGTATATAGATGAAAAAAAAAGATGTGGAGAATTTAGTTACTGTAATACTTATGGAAAGACATTTTGAGTATACATCTTTCCATTGATACAACCTTGTTTCCCAGTAGCAGCAACTTTGATTTTCACATTATCAAATGCCTTTGCCCTGGAACATGCGGCATATAGCTGACCATGAGAAAAACATGGACTCTGCAAAAACAAACCAATTTTATCAAATGTTTCACCTTTGGCCTACTCTTTCACTATTAACAAGAGCAAACGGATAGGCAATTGTCTGTGTTTCAATATCAAAGGCATACCTGTATCTGAAGGTGACAGTTCAACCCTGGGTATGAAAATGATTTCTCCAACTGCTGACCCTGTCAAAACTTCAGCTTTAATAAAATTGCCTGACAATTCACGGATAATCAAGCATGTGCCATTACAGAGACCTTTTTTGATGTTCAGATTCCGCAAGAGCATAATAATAGCCCCAACTTTAAGCTTCAAACAATGAGGAGGCATACCTGATGGTGTTATGCTATTTAAAAAATCAAGCAGATAATTTTGCCGCTCGTCTTTATCGTCACATACCACCTCATCAGCACTGTAATAACAAACTGCATTTCCTGGCAATCTGTCCAACGCCTCATTGTTAATGATTAACGTTTGCTCCTTTGTTGGTGTTAAAATGGCTGTGGCAGCATATTCGTGAGGTTCCAATCCGTCAGGCATCACCGATATAATAGAAGTGTTTTGGGGAACAACACAACAATCAGGGATTTCAACTGAGCCTTTAGCAGGTTCATTTTGTTTTGTTGGCAGTTCAGCATTACCAAGTTGTAATAACCAAGCACAGAATTCTTGTTTTTCCAGCTTCGCTCTCATGTTCTCAGTAAGTCAGTACTTTACCACTGATGTCCACAAAGCAGAACTTGTCAAGCAAACTTCAATAACATCAGTTGGTTTTGCCTTCTTCACAACTGGCAAACACTGACGAAAATCGCCACCCCACAAAAGTACCTTTCCACCGAAAAGTGCATCACTACCGCAGATATCACATAGTAATCTGTTAATAGCATGAAAAATTTGTGTAGACACTATTGTATCTTCATCAACAGAAACAGGTCAATACTCCAAAGGTATTCTGCATGTTTAGATGTCGGGGTTATGTTACATACACTGTTTTCTAAAACAGGAACAGGCAAACGAAATAATGAAGGTAATGTACACCCACCAGAGAGTAAGGTAGCTGCAATACCTGTATATGAAGCAGTCACAACTTTCCAACTTCTGGCTCTACATGCTGTTATAACATAGTTATATGTAAAAGTTTTACCTGTGCCAGCTGGTCCCGTCCAGATAAAACAATGTTTCAAGTTGTGCTAAATCATTGCGCACATTTGAAGCAGGAGACAAAATTGCATCAGCCACAGCTACCTGCTGTTCGCTAAGCTGAGGTCTTACCTTTTGGGCCCCATCAATGTAAATATTAACATCCAATTCTTCCTTGGGGATCTGTTGAACTAATTCTGGAAGGTTAAATTGAGTTAAGGACATACCTAATTGTTTCAGGACATTATCAATATAACCCAAAGCTCTTTGTTCTGTTTGGGCAAGAGCTAATGTTCGAGTGTAGTCCTCACACAGATGCTCCTTGAATGTATTCCACAACTCAAGGGGATTGAAGGGTTCGCAGTGTGTCAAAATCGTGACAAACAGCTGTCTCATCTGTTGGGGCATTTGAAACGTTGACTCCTCTTCCAATAAGTTATGCCACTCTTCGTCATCTTGTAGAAGACCTCTGGCAATACGTGCTTCACGAAACGTGTCGTAAACCACTTCATTGAAAGTACGCAGATATTCGAATGATGTGGCACCTGGAACATGCAGCAACAAAACCCGAAAGAAAAACGTTCTCCTTCTGTTGGCCGGGCATTGTATAACTGAGCAACAATCGGTTTGAATGTCTTTTTCCAACTTTGCCATTTTTTCTGTTTGTCATGAAAGACATAATGATATGGAATATCTGAATAAAGAAACTGTCGAGCATCAGGATCTTCCACATTCAGCTTAAACCATGCTGTTAGGTGACTATCTTTCAATGCCCCTTCAGGAGCTGCCTCTTTCTCACCAGCTCTAAAATAAACCTGATGACAATTAGGTAAATGAACAGCTAATCGTTTCATAGTGTGGGATTTACCTTTCATGGAGAACTCGAAAATTCTCCACAATGCTTCCGGTGCACTGACATATCGAGCATCTAGAAATGCTTTAATTTCGTCATGTTCCAGACATTCATTAATCTCAACATTAGCACGATTATGTCCTTTGTAAACATGTTTAAAGAGATATTTCACACTTTTTATCGTGGTACATGCTTCCAAATTTATGTGAGCATAGTATTTTTTTGATAAACATGGACAGTATGGTACAACACATTGGTTATCCAAGTCCACATTTTTTACCCTCACTGTACGACCATCATTGCGTCTGCCATACATTGGTACCCATTTGCATTCATTTGGGTTGCATCACAGATTGGCTTTGGAAAATTCTTGGTACAGTTGGCCATCATCTCCCATGCAGGCTGAATTAGGATTTGCATTCCATGAATCATACATGATCTGATGATGTTATGTAGGTCTGGTTCACGTTCAGGATCTGGTATTTCAGCAGAAGTTAAGCTATCAATATCATCAGCATTCTGCAGTTTGTCTACTTGAGCTAAATGAATAAGAATATGTGCATGAGGTAAAGAACGTTTCTGAAACTCAATAACATACAGGTGCGAAATGGATTTCCCCAAAACACCATTTTTAGTAATATCCTCTAAGAGATTTCAATTTCAAATTAAAAACACGTGCAACCAAGTCAGGTCGATAATGTGATGGCTCATTATCCAAATTTTCAGTAATTTCTCGCCATTTGGGATTGCACGTGAAAGTGCAAAACAAATCTGGTTTTCCCATTTTGGTGACCATAGCCATAGCATCTTGATAATTTTGTAGCATGGCTCTTGGACCACCGTGAAATGAAGAAGGTAGAATTCCTGGTCTGCCTGCATGAAGGCCACGATTTTCCGCAACATTGGCAAGATGACCAATAAGGCCTTGATATTGTTCAACCCAAACAACTGCCTGGTTCATCCGTATGAAATGCAAACGATTAGCTTCAACTTTACAATAGCTATCCACGGCATATTGTTGAAGTAATCCAACCCAACTCTTCTCTTGGAAAAAATACAGGATACACCATTGGATTGCTATTAGATGAATGCGCAGGCAAATCCTGCAATTGTCTATCTTGAGGGTAAACAACAATGTCTCGAGCTTATGGTGGTGCACCATCTTCACCAACAAAAACAGCTGCTACTTCATCATGATGAGGTAGATTATATCAGCGGTGGTCACCCCCACCTCTCAAGTGCATTCTAACCTGAAAATCAAAAGCAAATTATCAAAAGCAGTTGAAAGATCAGTGAAGTATAAATATCTATTTGCACTTACCAATTCTGTTCATTTGCGAGTTGCAATTCCTCCGCCTCTACCTCACCCATGTATTTATATGCAGCTGCATACGGACTCTCCCTTTAAATGATATCTTGCAAAGTTTGCATGACTTCAGGGGAGCAACCTTGATTTTCTGGTCTTGCCATTCACTCGTTGAAGGCATCCATACCGTCATTAATATAAAGTTGACCATAGGATGGAAGAACACCTGGTGGTGGGTGCCAATTACCTGTTCGGTGACATACCTGGCCATTTATACGAAAAACTGGTGTACCATGACCAGCTGGTACAGCCAATTTCGCACCCATGGAAGCAAAAGCAACCGAACTGTTGAACTTTCGGATATTTTCTTGAAAGTTCTTTGCTTGATTGTTATCACCTACTAAAAGATCTTTAAGGTCATTAGGATAATAAATGTTATCTAAATGAACTTTACCATTGTGACAACACTTAAAATTAGTTTCCGCAGCAAACATCTTGGCACCACAAAATTGACAGATCTTGTCCATGGCACCAAGATAGTGTAGCTCAGGTAATTCATCTTGCCGAGCAGCCCGATGCAAGGGTGGAACAGCATTTCGTTGAACACCCCGCCTAGCCCTCATGCGATGAACATTTGCATTTCGCCGGGCTACCCTTTGACCGTCATCTTCAACTTGACGATACTGAACACGTCTTTCAGCATTATTGATTCGAAATCGTTCATTTTCTGATGCGACAGGTTGAATATCTGGTGGCTGAATATTAACGTTTTCCTGAAGCTGTTGGCATCTTGCCTCATCCACATCCTCAACTGGATGCCGTCGCTGAATAACAGAGCGTATT
The DNA here is from genome assembly GCA_027922465.2 of Turritopsis dohrnii. Classification (NCBI taxonomy): domain Eukaryota; kingdom Metazoa; phylum Cnidaria; class Hydrozoa; order Anthoathecata; family Oceaniidae; genus Turritopsis; species Turritopsis dohrnii. Next base: position 461,921 of record BQMF02000112.1, on the reverse strand, counting down.
TCCTGCTGATCAGGTGGCTGGAGCACAAACTGACCATTCCTAAAAACTGCTTGGAAGCAAGGAATAATATTAGTGCCTCTAATATTAAATATCACAGTTCAGAAACACTAATAACAAAAAAAGAAAGAAATAGCTACCAACTGTGAATAAACAGCACAAATCTAGGCAGAAATAGAAGCAAACTGACTAATACAAAATAAACAGAAATAGTCGAAACTGTGATAACAATCTTCAACAAACCTTTCTATCTAAAAACTAACGTCTTTTCAATTAACGTAAAAAAAACGAACCTGGAATGCAAATAGAAAAGGTGTTAGAAGACAGAAAGTGTAGCATAAACATACATAAACATAAACATAAACATCGTTTTAAACATAAAGAAAGGATAGACAGTTCTTATAAACAAAGGATAAACCACTGTAAAGTTTCCCATTTTTAAATTACTATGAAAACAAACCACAACCTCGTTGACGTATATTTTCTAGGTATAAACAAATCAATAAACGATCAACAAGGCAGCAACCACAACAAACAGAATGATCTAATTAAATAAAAAAATCATCATACATTAGCCAGTAAGTAGCCTTTTAAACAAACGGCTTACCTGATCTTTTGCTTTTGATAATACAATACAAACAATTTTATGTATATACGATATTGTTTCGCAAGCGTCCTTACTGGAAAATTAAAAATTAATTTGTTTACGTTCTGAACGAATTGGTTGCTATAATTTGCCTGATTCTGGAAACCAATTTTGATTGGTCAAGAAGCATTCACGTTATTCAAAACAATGAAAATAAATCAAAATAAATGCATTGTTTAGGTTTCCCAAAAGAAACGTCACACTTAGATTACATATACGCATACTGATTACGTAACTTTAAAAAGTGTCTGTCGGCCTCTACCAGGTATTTTGCGCATTGCGTTGGTCTCCCGAAAGAAACGTCACACTTAGATTACGTAACATTAAAAAAAGTGTCTATCGCCTCTGCGTCGTTTTACGACGAAAAGGGAAAAAATAAGAAGGTTTTGACCATAAAAAGAAAACCAAATATATCACTCTCTGAAATAAAAGTGGTATGCACAATCGTGGATTATTACAGTAAGATTTTAGTTTTTGTGTTAGAATAAAGTTATATGTTGCCATTCAATGACATTCCAGCTTTCAGACTATCAATTTAATAACTTAAAGGAGTGGTATCATGAAAATTTGAAAATTTTTTTTTTCTTCGTATATCCCTTGTTTTAATGTAGATACTACAAAATAAATTTAATTTGGAAAAAAAAAGTCTTTTTTTCGCTATAAAATGCCACTTTAAAACATAGGCTTAAAACGCTGAATAAATTAGTAATAATTATGTGACGTCATTGAAGAAGTTATATTCAGTGTTGATGCGATGTTTTGCATTCAAATCGAGCGAGTGTTCTTTGAAATTCAAGCAATAACTAAGTATTTTTTTTAAATCTAATGAAAAACATGGTTATTTGTGCTGCTGTGGGATGTGACAGTGACTCAACCAAAGGACAGAACATTAGTTTGTTTAGATTAGCTAAAATTCATATTTAAAAAAAATATGGATTTCAAAGTTGAAGCGAGGCCAATCTTCCATCTTTACGTCACTTATATATTTTAAAGAATCATGTTTTGGAAGAAATTTGATGGTAAACATGTTATAAGGAGTTTTACTTTAATGTTTTATCTACACTTTTCGTTATACATAGGTGAACTTTTACTTTCTGTGTGCAAGTGTTTTTTTCGATTTTTGTTTTCGTGTTTCTCTTCGAACTGGGCCTTTGAACATTATTCCGTTTCACCGATTATTTCATTATTGTTTTCATAGAATGAGCTATTGATTCTATTGAAAACGGAAAATTGGAAAAACGTTAACTTTCAATATATGAATTTTACTACGATCAATGATCAACTCAATATTGCATGTATTTTTTTTGTTTTTTTTTTTTTTTTTTGTTTTGCGTTTTGATTTTTACAAAAAATTATTTTGAAATTTATCGTCTTCGATCGCATAAACTTCTTTGCAACACATTTGCATCACTGTTTGTTGCCAACTCTCTCCGGTAAAGCATTTTCGTCATCAAAATCATCATCCGGACTTCTTCATGTTCTTTACAGCAACTGGGTCAAAACTATATTGCTCAAACCGCTAAAATTCTCTGTGAAATCCTTGAATAAAACTCATTGCTACATTCTTCATCTTCGCTGAGAACATCTGATTCCTCTTCACTTGAATTCTCACTCATGATTTTTGAAAACATGAGAAACTAATACGCTCCTTTGCACTGACATAACAAGTAAAAATAAACGAAACTTCTTCAATGACGTCACACGCTTTTCATCAGAAAAAAAGACGGGGGTTTATAAAAAAATTAAAAACTCAATATCTTCGGAAGTAAAACGTTTTTTAAAAAAGCTTTAACGCAGGTTAACTATACATTTTTTAAACTAAAATTTGTCATAAAATTTGAAATGACGATACCACTCCTTTAAGTTCTATGTCTATTTGTGTCTATCACAATAGCAATTAGTGCTGAATTATTGTTGAATACAAATCACATTATCAGTTCTTTACAGACCTGATTAATGGAGTGCCTAATTGCTTGATTTTGTCAGCTTAGTGTCGAATCAGTTTTAACATTATTATGTGTACTATGCAATAGATGCAAATTGAGATTAGTTTTAGACATATAAACACATGTTCATTTGATTTAGATGTGAAATGAAACAGCGATGAGTCAAATACAACATTCAACCTATTTTTCTGTTTACATTTACAGATTTCAAGCAAACAATGTCCGTATCTCACAATATCAGAATTATCATAGTTTTCATCTAGTTGAAGTTCTTCCCAATACCATCAACGTCATGATTAAAACCATGAGTTTCATTTCTTTATGCTTTTTTATTATTACCTAAAAAATTAATACTTGAATTGTAAATAATACCGAAAACCTTATCATGCTATAAGAATATTGAAATAAACAACAACAACAAAAAAAATGAAATTCAACAACGCATTTATCCTAAAAACAATAACTAAAAACTGAAATTTACCCAGAAGATAAAAACTCACAAATAAAATCATAATGCCAAACTTATACATATACCCAGGTACGTAAACGATTACCATAACACAAAATAATGTACAAGCATGATAAAATACAAACTTAAGAAAAATCCACCCAATAACGCTTTTTTGTAGGATAGTTTCATTGCACAGTAATAACTAATGAACTTCTTAAATACATAATCCATTCTTCTCTTAACTAACCCTCTCAACATCATAATTTAACCCACCATGTGCTTCATTTCTATTCATATGGAAATATTCAAAAACATATACAAAAAACCTAATCATACAATGACGAAATCAAAAGAAAAACAAAACAAACTAAGAGAAACTTTGAAAACATATTTACCTTAAAAATAATAATTAAAAACACAAATGTAATGACAGAATTAGTATAGCTAAAGAATTTTTAACTTATGAAAACATTCACATATGTTTTTTTTTTTTTTTTTTAATTAGTCGCTCAATACAAGGTTTAAAACCACTAATGTGTATTGAGGTACAAGGAGGAAAGGTGACGATGGACATTACATTTAAAGTGTTGAAGATTATAATGAGAAGGAAAAACAGACTGGGGTAAAGAATTCCAGAGAGTGGAGGAGCGAGGAATGAAACTTTGTTGGTAAAAATTCTTTGATGATTTTGGGATGCTGACAGTGTGATCATGGCAATTAGATGAATATCTTGTGTTTCGCTTGAAAGTCTTTAATGCAGGGATGAGAGAAGAGAGCTCAGTTGAACATTTTCCGTAAAAGTACTTATAAAAGAGGCAAAGAGATGCCACAGATCTGCGATGGGAGAGTGTGTCAAGTTTACTTGCAATTTCATCACCTACAGCATTACAGATTCTTTTCTGGATACGATCTAAAAGATTTAGAGATTTAGATTTAGAATCAGAGGGTGCACCACCCCAGATATGGCAACAATACTCAATACAAGATCGAATAGTAGATTTATAGAGATAAAGAATGGCATCAGGGCTGAGGTATGCTCTTGCATGAAGAAGGGAGCCCACCTTCATTGAGGCTGACTTAGCGATTGCCTCAATGTAGGAGCGCCAGGAGAAGTCCTGTGAAAAAGTGATGCCAAGGAGACGAAAGGAGTTGTTTTCTTCCAACTGGGTGCCATTCATGGAAATTGACGGTAAAAAGGGATCTTTAGTATGATTTACAGATATAAGTTTGGTTTTTGTGGAATTGAATGTGACCAGCCATTTCTCTCCCCACTCAACTATAGATTGCAGATCAAACTCAATTTCGCCTGCCATTTCTACCTGGCTGAACAAATCTGATTTTGGAGTACAGGAATAGATGGTTGAATCATCAGCATAGATGGCAAGCTTGGAAATAATGTCATCAGGCAGATCATTGATGAAAAGAAGAAAAAGGGTTGGCCCAAGGACAGAACCTTGGGGAACACCTGCATTGATGGAATGTGTCGATGATGATTGCCCGTCTAAAACAACCTTAAGCCTACGATTACCAAGGAAGGAACGAATCATCTCATAAAAGAGACCCTTAACTCCATATGCAGCAAGCTTTTTCAAAAGACCAATATGCCATACTTTATCAAATGCCTTGGATATGTCAAGAGCAACAGCTCTTGCCTCCCCAGATTTATCTAATGCAGTGTAAATTCTATCAGTTATCACTGTAAGGAGGTCAGCAGTTGAGCGTTGGGAGCGAAAGCCATATTGAGAATCTGAGAAGAGGTTATTACCCAGCCGGCACAGGACGTCATTAGGACGTTCCAAATTAGTTCTAATTTGGTTACGTTACTTTAGGACGTTATTACAACGTCCCATTGACGTTTTATTTTCCACGTTCTTTTCGGACGTAAATGGAACGTTTTACCAACGTTGTTAAAAAGTTGATATTTTATGGGTGCAACATAAGTGGTTCAAAATACGTTTTGGATATAACCAAATTTATTCCAAATTATTATTAGAAAATAACAATCCAATATATTCTGTACACGGTTATTAGAGCACCACGGAATTTTCTTTGTGGAATGTGACGGTTGTAATCAAATGAAAATACTTAACAAAAATTGTACCATATAAGGGTAAGTGGTCCTTCAGCTACCGAAACAACCTGGTTGTCCTATTCCTCTTGGCAGTAACGTTTAGTGGTCTAGTGTTGTGTACAATGATTTCGATGTACGCACAACGATTTCGATGTACGCACAAAGATTTCGATGTGCGCACAATGATTTCGATGTACGCAATGATTTGGTTGGAAAACGTTTATTCGTTAATTGTTGAAACAGTGTGGCTAACCAAGTTACCGCTTCGGAATACGAACATGAAGGATTTGAAAGTTTCATACTTCAGTATGATAGCAATTAGCTTTAGAAAGAGGAAGAGGAGAGCTGTATTTCAGGATTGAAGGAGGACGACAATGTCACATGCATGATATATTTGTAGCATATAATATACATTAGATGGACTTCAAAAGTTGCTTTCTTTTTGCCCAATTACTAGTGATGACAGTCATTTTTAGAATTTTCTAAAAATCATTATTCCTTCCTGAGATATTGTTATTTGAATGTTTTCCATGATCTTCATGACAACGAGAGAAAAAGAAAAATGCCTACAAATATAATAGTTATGATAAATAATAATACTGATATAATTTTGTATGTACAGTACTAACTACAGTTGCAAAATTAGCAAAGAAATTTATGGTCATTTTTATTCCAGCTTGGTTCCAAGCCTCTATTATTTTTTAGCTGACAAAGTTATAACTCAACAGTTACTATGGTGAATTTTCCTTTAAATAAGGTTCAATAAAATGGCTGCATTTCCTAAATTTCCTTACCTAAGTAGTTCTACATTTATAGAATGATCAGCAAAAAATTGCAGAGACCTGGAACGAAGTCAGACTAACAATGACAGCAATTTTGATAGTAATTTGATAACTGTAGATACCACTATATACATTAAAAATTCTAGCAGTAGATCACTAAAATGGCTTGAATTATTTACAAGTGTTTTCAGCAATTCTTTCTTGAACATAGTGATGTCACCTCTAGAGATCATGATTTGAAAAACTTTAATGGTAATACATATCTTGGGAATAAAACTTTTTTTCGAAATTCAAGACTGACTTCAGCATATTTGAAATTCATCCAGATGGTATATACAAAAAAATCAATGGTGAGTTTTTGACTTTAGCTCCCCGTCTTAAATATCAGAAGAATGTACCAGACAGAGGCGTAGCCAGAGGTCAGTCAAAATTTATGGAGGAGAGTTAAGTCATTTAAGGTAGAAAAGGAAAGCGTGCAAGTAACCTAATCGGCACTTAATACTGAAAAGAAATATCATAATGTTGAACTCCTCCAGGTTTTTTTGACTGACCCTAACTACGCCTCTGCCAGACCAATAAAAATACATGAAACTATATACATAATATACCGTCAATGTGCCTAATTATGGACAGCCTTCCAAATCCCAGACGCAAAGAAGTAAACAAAGATTCTTGTCACAAAAATATACATTCTTGCCAGGTTCACCACGTGTAAGTGAATAAAATAAATCTTTTATGAAACAGAGCAAAAGAGATTAATTACCTGCAACACATTAAGAATAAACCATGAAGAAGAATCACGTTGTCATAATGGTCTATTTATTTCAATACCCTTTGAAAGACTTCCTCCACTGTGATTGTTGGTAATTTTTAAGCGATGAACTAAAATTACTTATCTTATATATAGGTGTTTGTGTTACAGTTTGGTTTTTATTACAGGATTTGGAATATTTTTTGATTGGTGTTCATAATTAGGAAGGCTGTCTGCAATATGGCATATTGATGGTTGAAGTTATGTTTTATGAACTTTTTTCACATGATAATATCTGGACCAAGATGTTTGAAAGGCTTTGTTACATTCGAGACAATGCCAAATCTTGGAAGAGTGCACTGAATTTCTGTGTCTCACAGCATCCCTTTGCAATTTGAATCGTTTCACAGGATCGCACTGGACACAAACATACGCTTTTCCTGAAATACTGGAAGAACAGTCTGTTTTTTTGTGACGAAGAAAATTTGACTGTCTTGTAAACATTGTAGAGCAAGTACCACATTTTAATTTCTGATATCCATGTTTAACTCGATTATGGTCATCCAAAGCTACTTTTCCACGAACTTTAATTCCACAAACTTTACAGTTCATGTTCCCAGAATTCACTGAAAAATCTTTTGTTGCTCTTTGAACGTTATGCTTAATTTCGAGGTGATAATCCAATCCGGATTTACTGCTATAAATCTTATCACAGTGATCGCATTCTAACTTTTTATTATCATGCTTAACAGAATGGTGTTTACTCATTTCATAGCTACTTCTGAATGATCTATTACAAACTGAGCAAATAAACGGCTTTTTCTGTGTCTCTGAATGTGTTGCAGTTTATCTTCCACAGCGAAAGATGTGTTACATATATAACAAAAGAAGATTCTATTACTTTTCTTAGAACTTTCGTCCGCCGCCATTACTGTTAGCTAACTTATAATATCTACTTTGCTGAGTTATTCTTTACAATTTTCGTACGGAACAGAGTCATACTTGCTCTTCGCGCCAAAAGAACAATGGCTTTCGGTGGAATATAAAATCTAACACTCACCGGCAAATTTTATATTTATGAGGTTATGTCGAAGAAAGTGAAATGGCTGCTGCATCTCGGTTAAAATCTTGGAGAGAATTGGTTCGTCGCGAGCGAGAAATTCTGGATACAGATTTGTATGATAATATTGAATGTAGTAGTGAAGATAACACGGAAGAACCTGAACAATATGAGCAAAACCTTAGTTCAGATAATGATGACATGTGTCTAGAGCAAGAAGATATTGATTCGAATGAAAGTAGTAACACTTCAATTTCTGAACAGTCGGATAGTGGCACAGATGATGATAGTGACGCTCCATTCGTTGATAACAATTCGTTTTTGAAGGAATTAGCACAGTGGTCTTGTAAATATTATTGTTCAAGAACTGCTATGAATGAGCTTGTAGGAATTCTAAGACGAAATGGACACCCTGATATCCCAAAAGATTACAGGACTATTGTTGAAACACCGAGATGTGTTGCTGTTAAATCGAAATGTGGTGGCGATTATTTTTATGTCGGTTTAAAAAATGGCATAGTAACAAAGTTGAAAGAACTGGAACAAGATATTAACGATATCGCTTTAATTGTCAATGTTGATGGTGTTCCTCTTTTTAAATCGTCAAGAATGCAAGCATGGCCTATTTTATGCAGATTTGCCAGTTCTACTCCCTTTGTTGTAGCACTATTTTGTGGACAAAATAAACCAAATAATTGTGACGATTTTCTTGAAGACTTCATTAACGAGTTCAAGGATTTATATAAAAATGGCTTGGTTCATAACAATCAACGCAAATGTGTTAAAGTAAAGTGTTTCTCATGTGATGCACCAGCTCGGCAATTCTTGAAATGCATAAAAAGTCATAATGCATATTTTGGATGTGAGAGATGCCAAGTGGAAGGCAAGGTAGTTGAACACTGAATGGTTTTCAAGCAAGTTAATTGTGCTTCCAGAAAAGATAATGAGTTTGATCAAATGCTTTATGATAAACATCAGTACACCATCAGTCCATTAACTCGCACTACTGTTTCTTGTGTTAAGGACTTTGCTCTTGATTATATGCATCTCATCTGTCTTGGAGTTGTTAAGCGTGTGTTGCTTTACTTGAAAGAAGGTCCAAGATTATGCAAGTTATCCAATCTTCAGTTGTCCTGAATTTCTAATAATTTATGTGAATGCAAAAGAAGTATTCCGGCTGAGTTTGTTAGGTATCCTCGCGGTTTGGAAGATGTGAAAAGATGGAAGCCACTGAGTTTCGTCAATTTTTGCTGTATACTAGTGTGGTTGTTATCAAAAGAATTATTGCAAATGATTACTATGAACATTTTCTAACTTTAGTTATTGCCATGAGGATCATGTTATACGATGACGATGCTACCAGAAATGCTCATGTTGGGTATGCACGTGACCTATTAAAATATTTTGTTAGGAAATCAAGTCAGTTATATGGTACCAGCTTTGTATCTTATAATGTCCATTCCCTTATTCATTTACCTGATGATGTAATTCATTTCAATGAAAGTTTGGATGCAGTATCTTGCTTTGCATTTGAAAACCATCTTCAAGTGTTAAAAAAATTTGTTAAAAACTCTCAAAACCCAGTTTCACAAATGGTTAAGCGTGTTGAAGAATGGGAAAATGTTGGTGGAAGCAGGATGCTCAAGATTACAGATACCAAAATTTCAGTTGAAATTTTGGTTGAAAATGGAGATATAGTACGTGTTTGTGGCAAAAGTGGCTCCAGATACAAGTGTGACATTTTACCAAGGGGAAAACTGGAAAGCTTTTTTTCAAAACCTTGTGAATCAACCATGTTTGGTATTTATTATGTTCAAAGTAAGAACTTGACTTTCAAAAGGCAGTTGGTACATCCAGACAAATTTCAGAGGAAACTTGTTTATTTTTCTGTTGATGATGGTAGTGTATTTATTGAACTATTGTCAGGAGTAAAATAGATGTAATGTGATGGTTCACTTGTGATTTTGTTAGATTTAATATTTTGTAAATTTTTATTTGGACACCTAACCCTAGAAATAGTAGAAATGTATTGTCTAGTTCAATATATCGAGAAGAATAAAGTCAGAGAGTCTGTGATTCCATCAAATTGGGTTATGAAAGATAAGGTATTTTGGGCTAACTAGCCGCCAAGGCGTCGTCGCTCGCCGCCCATGTCCACCTTCAGCCTGCGTTGGGTTCACGAAAAATGGAATTAAGGAATTGACAATGGAAAGTGTTACCATCTTGTAGAGCTCGAAATTCTGAGCAAGAAAATGTATAGGATCATATGTCTATGACGAACCGTTTCGGAGATATCGTCGATCAAAAGTTTTGATGACGTCATAAAGCCCCGTCCCCAAACATTTTGCCCAAATTTTTTCGTCACCCCATGGCCAATATCGTGGACCCCAAAAAACGTCAGTTATCCCTATTGGTTACCGAGAAAATTTTCCCTAAACGTGGCATTCGATTAGAGCCTCAATACAATGGTTTCACACTGACGTCGCACAAAATAAATAAAATAATCACTCTTACAACTCAATCTACCATTTTGCGTGACTTACAGACAAACAGACGGAGAATCGGCTATTAATATATAGATGGTTTGAATGCAAAGGGAGACATGGAAAAATGTACGGAGGTGAAGGAAGGATGGGATTGTTATGACCTGGTGAAAGTTAAATGCACTGGTGGTAAGCCTTCTACTACTTTGATTTGTTTTAGCATGCACTTGTGTACTTTGTAAAGTCCATTGGAGAATTCACCTATTGTAGATTTCTCATATCAGAAAACAGCAACATCTTTTTAATTTAAGTTTAATGTATCAAATCATTTAAGATTATGAAACATGCGAAAGGTATGAATTTACCACAACTGCTGAGGAAGATGAAGATGATTTACAATATGACAATGTATTGATTCTGAGGAGGAAGATGGTATGTGTAGATTGTTATATATTACTTGAGTATATTGTTTTCCACCCTTAAATGTGATACCCAAGTAACTATCAGGAATACTTATGTTTATCTCATTTAAAACTAATGTTACTCCTTTTCGTAGATATTATATTGCCAGAAATGCCAGCAGGTGGTGGTGCTGGAACTCCAAGAAGATCTCCCAGAAAATCAAAGATGTTTAACAAGCATTTAAGTGAGAAAAGTGCACGAGAGATCACACTGAGACGGTCACCTAGAAAGCAAAAGTCTGCATTATCGCCTTCACCATGTGAAACACCAGCAGAAATGTTGCTAGAAATGCCAGCAGGTGGTGGTGCTGGAACTCCAAGAAGATCTCCCAGAAAATCAAAGATGTTTAACAAGCATTTAAGTGAGAAAAGTGCACGAGATATCACACTGAGACGGTCACCTAGGAAGCAAAAATCTTGGCGTTCATCTTCACCATGTGAAATACTGGGAGAAACATTACATTCTATAAGTGGTCGATCACCCAGGAAGCAAAAATCTTGGTGTTCGTCTTCATCATGTGAAAGTTCAACAGATGCACCAGATTTTTTAATTGAAAAAACGCAGTGGAAAAATGGAGCTGCGTACAACAAAAACAGATACCCAATGTCGGAAGAAGGTATAGCAATACTGAAATTTATTGAAGGGTTAATGTGAAGATAAACTAGCACATAGCTCTCACTATGATTGCCCATACAATAGGCTGAGAAAAAGCAAACAGAAGAGTGGATAAGTTTTTAAATACAAGGAACAGTGTATACACATTCAAAAACACTTTGCAAGTGCCAAAATAAACAAACTTATTGTTTATTTTTTATTGCTTTTAGATTTTCAAAGAAAGGTGATATACTTGCTGACAGAAATAAAGAAATGTTTGAGCGACAATTCCAAAGGCAGTGATGAATTCCCAATGACAACACTGTGTGACACAATAGAGGAATTCATGAAGTTAAACCAAGATGTAAAAGAAGATCCGAAGAAGTATAAAGATTTGGTATGTGCCCTTAGTTTTTCTTTATTTTGGTATTTTCGATTACTATTCACCCACCCAATATAAAAGTTTGAGGCAAGATAGGACATGTATGAATTAATTCACAGGGAAATTTGTGACAAAAGCAAGTTTTTATGAAAATTTAGCTGTTGTGGTTATGAGAGATTTACAAGTGCGAGTTTTGCAGTATATTCCAAAGTTTGATAACATTAATTTAATGCTTTAGGTGAAACATCTAAGCAAGAATGGCTGTACAACTGCAAGAAAAACAGTGAAAAATATTCTCCTCGAGTAAGTAATTAAAATGCATTGAAACATCATTCTTATTTGTTACAACATTCTCCTTACAAACATGACAGTAAGAGGAAAACTTTTGTTTTTAGTTTGACTAATAATTCAGTTCTTTCCGAATTCAATATGGCTGGTCACCATGGAAAAAGGAAATTCAAGGAGCTGCCACTGTATAATGTTGTTGTTGGTAAGTAACCATACCTTCAAGTGTACTTTGAAAACTGCCCCTATGACGTCATGTAATCGAATAAGAAACGTAATGAATGTCTCTGAGATAAATTAAAGCATGTTTCATGTATTCTTAAGTGGAAAATGACTTATTTATGTCATCTGTAGAGAGTGCGATTAAATCCAAGAAAGACATGACGAAGGAAGAAGTTCGGTTGCATTGTGCGGATATTTTGAAACATGTACCATTTCAGAAAGGAGGCTCTAAGGAGAAAAAGGACGACCTTTGATTAAAGTAATTTATATTTATAGGCATTGTAATTATAAAGACATATCGATAACATTTTTTGAGAAACTAAACAATTGAAATCGGAATTCCATTGTTTCCAGTCCCTTTCAGCTTGTCGGAAGCATATTTTGCAATTTTACGAATTTTGAAGTCTTAAATGGTTGAGATGAGGAAGTCATGGGATATGTAAATCGACTTTTATACGTTTTTGAAAGTTAGGTCATATTTGTGTTAGATTTAAAAACTTTTTATAACTGACGATTTGCTGTTTAAGTCACGTATTTTAAGCGTTAGCACTTATTTATCATTGTTAACTAGTTTATGCTAATTTATACTAATATTTATTTATCGAAAAGATTTATATTTATATTCAGTGTACTAATATTTATTAAAAAAATTTTATTTTTATTATCTATGTTTTTATCCTGATAAAGAATGTATAGGAGCTATATCTTTTTTGTCAAGAAACGTGTTCTCTCCTACACCGGTTTATTTTCTTCCCACCTCTGGACTTTTCTAATTTGAACTGACCGATTGGATTGAATTCAACGCATCCTAAAAGCATTCGGATTTTAGTTATAAGTACGTTATTAAAACGTTCTAGGAACGTTCATACGGCAACGTCCTCAGAACGTCCTGTGGACGTCCGGAAATGACGTCGCTTGTTTCAAATCAGAACGTCATTATAACGTTATGTGATGACGTTTATATAACGTCCTCAGGACGTTCTTTTGCCGGCTGGGTAGATTCAAGGTGATTAACAAGAGCATTATTGATAAAGGCCTCAAAAATTTTACTCATAACTGGTAGGAGACTAATGGGTCTGTAATTTCGTGGATTAGATCGATCACCATAATTTTTAAAGACTGGAATTACAGAGGCAAACTTCCAAGATGAAGGAAAGCAAGATTCAGCTATGCACTTGTTATATAGACGAGAAAGTACAGGACATAATTCAGGTGCACACTTTTGAAATAGGATGACAGGAATTCCATCAGGGCCAGTAGCCTTAGAAGCATCAAGATTTGAAATGATGGAAGATATTTTAGCTGGTGTGATAAAGCAGCTACCCAGTACTTTATTAGTCCTCAAGGGAAATTCCGGAACAGCATGGTCAGAGTCATCAAAAGTAGAGTTAGTACTGAAAATATTAGAGAAGAGTTCAGCTTTATCCTTAGATGATGATAAAACCTCTGGACCATTGAAAATGGGAGGAATGGATGACCTTTTATTGTTGGTGACACTTTTAATGATGCGCCAAAAATCTCGAGAGCCAATTTTTTGTGAAGAGATACGATTACGAGTTTCTTGTTGATATGTAGACTTTGCATTATTAATGACAGATTTGCAGTGATTTCGTGCTTGGTTGAAAAGAACCTTATTATGAGAAGACTTCTCACTTTGATATTGATGAAAGTAAAGATTTCTGTGAGCAATTGCTGCAGCACAAGCAGGTGAGAACCAGGGAGAGGAGTGAGGTTTAACACGAAATTTTCTACTGGGGATAAATGCTTCAATACTCTGCACATTTTTCAGCTGGATTTGAAAACACATTGTACCAGGGGACATCACGAAGAAAGTCTAGAAAATTATCCCATTCACCACGTTCATAACTGAATAGAGTGCGATGAAAAGGAGATTCAGAAGCAGCTTTGCAATTAAGAGATGTTAAGACAGAAACTACGCCATGGTCAGAGTTGCCAAGAGGAGCTTGACTAGATGCTTTACAGATATCAGGATTTGATGTTAAAAAGAGATCAAGTAGAGATGGAGATTGATCATCACGATCAGGAAAGCGAGTAGGGAAGTCAATGATTTGGTGAAGAGATTGAGATAGGGCAAAATTTAGAGTATGAATTCCTGAGTGAGAGATTCCATTTGAGAATTTGAGCCATTTTTCATGATGAACATTGAAGTCACCAAAAACAAATATTTTGGCACTGTGATGAATTGATAGGGCCTTGTCAATACTTTCAAATATAAAGTCTATAACAGAACAGTCTTGGGATGATGCTCGCGCGACTTATGGCGCGACTCCGCAAAGTTTGGGTAATAGCCGACATTTTCCCGCGTTTTATGCGCGATCAATTTTTTGCACGTTTTTCTCCCGACGAATGCGCCATTATTGAAAGCATGTCTTTAGCGAACGTGCTCCTTTTTATGTCTGGTTTATATTTTCCAGTTTTTAAACTAGCTCACATGGCTTACTCTTATCTGTGTTTGTTAAATGATCAGGTTGGGTATATAATTTCAGGTACGTAATGTTTATGTATGCACACACGAAAATACTCTCTTGTTTACACATTCAACAGATATGCCTCCCCGCCCCTCTCTCTCTCTCTGTCTCTCTCTCTCTCTCTCTCTCTCTCTCTCTCTCTCAGTCTTTTACCTTTTTATTCACAGAGATAAATATAAATCATATAAAAGTTAACAAGAATAGCATTTTATGCTCTGATTTGTCTTAGTTCTTAATGAGTATAGATTGAGATTCTAATGGCTGTTCGAAATAATATCAGTATATAAGTTTTCTGGTCTTCTCAACTACTGCTTTGTTTTGACATAAAAGAGATAGAATAAAATATTTAATTCAAACAAAAAATTCAAATTGTAAACAGACATGATAATTATTCCCTAAGTAGTATTAGATAAACTAAATTAAAAGAAAAACAGAAAGGATCATATCTAGTTTATAAAGTTTATCTTTTTCTCCATAAGCTAAGTACCTATAAAACAAGTAAATGCAATGTATTTCAAAATTTATCTTCATGTTTTCATTGTCCTTCATCAACTTATGAAACAAAGCAGGATAAAGTTACATAGTGTAGCAACCTGACACAAATTTCACCATTACATGAACTTCGTACTTATATTCATTATCGAATGAAAATATTATCACATAAAATGCACAAAAAAATAATTATATATATATAAATTTTTAAGAGGTGTGGATAAGCAACTATGTGTTTTCTCCGCTACAGCAACAAGTCATTTTCAAAGTTGTGAGACTAAAAATGTTTTATTAGATTTTTTGTAAATAAACTTCATTTGTAAATAACACTGACAATGAAAAGATTTCCGAAAAGCTTTAGATAAATTATTAAGCTTTGTTGTTTTTAAAATTACCACATTTTCGATGAGGCGAGAGATTAAAAGAAAATAAGAAATTCTCTACTTCACTATCAACCCCATTTTTGAGGCGGGAGATTAAAAAAAAAAATTCTCCACAAAAAATCATGCCATTTGTGGAAGATGGGTGACAATTGAGTGGAAATAAATTCCGAAAAACTTTTGATTTGACAACACCGTTTGTTTTGATAATGTGTTGATGCATAATAGTGCGTGTTTGAATGTCAT
This sequence comes from Turritopsis dohrnii, assembly GCA_027922465.2. Taxonomy (NCBI): domain Eukaryota; kingdom Metazoa; phylum Cnidaria; class Hydrozoa; order Anthoathecata; family Oceaniidae; genus Turritopsis; species Turritopsis dohrnii. The sequence goes on along the minus strand of BQMF02000112.1, from coordinate 446,182 downwards.
GTTATGAATACGTAGTATAACTCAAGGACTTCTCTTTTGAATGTTTTGGTAGCAGTAGTGACTTATTTCTATCAAGGTTCTGAAGATTTCTTTTATATCTTCAGGTTCTTATAGACGACTGCTAAGAGTATCTGTAGTCAGCTCCTAAATAGATGATGAATTTTTATTCTGACAGATTTTACAGGGTATTTGACAGATTTTTCTACATTTTTCCAAAAATAAATGAATAAAACCTTTTATTTTATCTTTTGTTTTAAAACAAGTGTCTAATCTTCTCTCAAATATTTTCTTTGATCTTCCATCTAGTATATACTGAAGGTAAAACTTGGTAGATGTTAGAAATGTGACCTAAAAGTAAAACAAAATCTCATATTAAGCATTATTGATTTTAAGAATGAAGCATTGTAATATTGTCCTTCAAACATAGAAACTTCATATTGGCAAAGATTTAGTTCACTCATTGTTTTTTCTTCATTGCCATAACAAAGAGCAGGAGTGCGTATTAAGCCCTTCATGTGTATTTTGAGTAAACTTTCAAAACCTTTTTTGTGTTTAAGTCTGTGTAGAGGAATGTCTCTATCCAATCCTCGTAGATTGACTTCCAAAGCAAGATCCTCAGCACTTAGGTCTTTGTATGGCCTCACTTTAGACTTCTTGCCAATTTTTCCTTGTAACACTACCTTAAATGTTAAAAGTAGTTAAAACATTTCTACCTATTAGTTCATAGAAGATCAATAAAGTTTTACTTACTTTTACTTACTTTTTGTCTTCTCTCTTCCAGTGACATAATTTCCATTCAAAAAGAAAGTGGCAGATTAGTGAATGAAGTAACAGGAGTGCCGCATGGACAAGGGTATGTGCTACCCTGACTGTTACCAGATTCACTTTGCAATTCAGTATGGTCTCCTATGAAATGAAATAACAAGTTCCATGAAAAGTGTTATTTTGGGGTTGATGTTGCTATCCAAGGTAAAGATTATTACCAAGAAATATTTTCATTGTGTCATGAATTTTAATTCCATCAAGTTGAATATGAATGTCAAGTTGTTTTATGTCTTCTATTCTAGTTGCTGTCTGGCGATGATTTCTAACAGGAGTGGATGTTGCTAAAGCAAAAGATTTGATAAAGTAAGCTTTATTTTATTAATGGTTGTCTTAAGTGGATGAAAGTTTGACTCAAATAGTTTACAGGTCAAAAAAAGGCCATAAAAATAGAAAGAGAAAGTACCTCGCTCCTCAGCTTTCTTTTTCTCTTCAAAAAATGAACCAGCTGACTTTTTTATGGCAGGAACCAGATATTTGCGTACCGTACAAAGTTATTAGGTCGTTGTTGTTATTTTGGAAGTTTTTTCGAAACTTTTCTTTATAAGTCGGTGTTGTTTTCTTAACTCCTTCTTTTTTTCTACTTTGTTTTTGGGTTGTGTCGAATTCAGGCCAGGTAGTTTCGGAATGATATCAGTGAACTTCTTGTATAATTCAGTGAAAGTTTTATCCAGATTTTTTACAGCAATTTTGGCAAACGGTGATTTTCTACATTTACTTTTAGGTATGAAAAAAGTGACATGCTCCGGATCGACAGACTTATTTGGCATATTGATATTGAAATCAATCATTCCCCCAGTAGACGAATCAAGAAAAGAACTGCTTGACAATTCGGATAACTCTAGCGACGATATATGTAGCTCTTGTGATGTAGCTAATGCATTCATTGTCACTGATGATGTTTTTTTTCCCGGTTTTTTTCGCTTATGGCCCACAACTTCGGGGAAAGACTTCTGCATGTCTTCGTACAGCTCTGCGCATCTCAAACATTGCCTTGTACAGTGTACATTTTTTTCTCTTACACCGGAAGTTTTTTCCATTTTTCCTGTATTTATGAGAAGAAAAAAATTCTGGAAGGGTTAGCCTATGGTTGTCACAATGGATGGTATTTAAAGGCAATCTTAATATATAACACCAAGGCCTTATCAAGTGATATGCCACTTGTTAGTTCCACTGGAAATGCTATCAACAAGTATTTGAGTGTTAACTTGTGGGTGAATTCGTTGAAAATCACCACGAAGGAGCGCAGTTTCATAGAAATATACACAATCAGCAGATTTGCACGTTTTTTATGCATAACTTGAAAAATCCTGAAGTCATGTTTTTTATCAGATACACTATGATAGATTAAAATCTTTTTTCTCTTACGTAGATCTGCATTCGTCGGGCAAAATTTTCGTCACTAGCCCTAAATTTCATCACTTCCCCGACGAAATTATCCCATTTAAGGTATCAAAAAGAGCAAAAGCTGTCCTAGGCATGAAATTGGTTTGTAGCAATGTTTCGAAATTCTCAATGAGCTAAGTTAGGGGGTAAACAATTTAATGTGTTTTGGTAAATGTTAAGAGCCAAATTCGTATAAGAACGATTAGGAAAAGGCTGATGGTAAGTGTTCAGTGAGGGAAACAAAGAACATGCAGTTTTCTTTATAATTAAGATTTCATTTAAGAACTATCGTTGATGAGTATAGCCCCCGGATCTTTTTTGATAGAACATTCCAGATCAAACGCATTAAGAAGTCAATGCTTCGAAAGTTTTGAACTCAATGCTTCAAAATTTTTGGAAAACTTTACACATAAAGAGAGGTTTTTAATGTACAATCTACAAAACACAAGATCGTGATTGTAAAATTTAACGACGGAAATCCAATGAACTAGATTCATGTGACATACCCGACACAGTTTGAACGTTTGTGCTGAATATTTCGGCGGTTTCTCAAAAATTCAGGAAATGGTAATCACTGAAGGTTCTGCTGAATGACTGAAAAAAGAGATGTTTTCAAGTACAATTCGCAAAATTATCGCGGAATGGTTATTGTATTATTGGTGTAGAAAACTATGGGAATCAAATGTTCCATGTGGCATACGCCGCATTTTCTACATGTGACATTTTCCGATGGCATTCCTTTGAATATTTCTTGATCGCAGCATCAACTGAATCAGTGGGTTACGTGCTGTAGTTAAAAACTATTTGGAATAGCAGTAACATATTTTTTTATATTCAACTCAGCTCATTATCTGTATTTGTTGAATTTGGTTAAAGTTTGTCTGAAGTATTTTTATTGGGATGAAAAAGAAAAGTCAAATGTTTTCGTCAAAGTCTGGCTTTCGTTCATTGTGTTTCTAAAAATGTTGCGTAGGTTGTATACATATAAATATAAATTCTTCATCACCGGCATTGGTGAATTCTACGGAATTGTAATAATTTATTATTTTGTTGAACTAAGAAATCTACACCGAAGGTTTTTATTATTATTTTCCTTGGAAGCAATTGCAGTGCAATGCTGTTAATTTGATGCGAAGAAACCATTAAATTGTCGGCGTAACTAAGCATATGCCGTATTTGTCGTTTAAAATGTCGGAAAAGTCAGTTCTCACTATCAGAACTATTGGTTATTAAAAATTAGTTGCTGCCATACGATCTTTGTATCACAAACTAACATTTAAAAGATGTTAAAAATATAGATTCGGAACAAGTAAGATTTTATTGAATATTTTCCCGTTGCTAAGAAAACCATAATCGAAGAAAATAACGACATGACGGATTGTTAAAATAATATAACATCTTTATATTTTATGAAAAAATAACTACAAATGACTTATTGGCGGTCTGAGACCATGAATTAGTGTCCTTATAGTGAGACTTGAGAAATTACTACATTGGGTCTTGCCATAAGTTGCTTGAGTGTAGATTGATAAAGAAAGAACAGATAGCTTGTTGAATGGAGCAACGAAAGACGAAAGCACATGTATGGCAAATCAGGATCCTCCAGATCACTCACACGAGTTATAGGTAAATTGTCTCGAAGGTATACACCAAGGCCATGCATGTGGGTTTTAGAGTCCTTACGACGTAGAGGAAGATAACCTTGAAAGAGAAAATCATTTTCTGTGTCAATATTGGAATTCAGATTAGTCTCCGAAATTGCAAGGATGTCGGGAGAGTTGTTAGAAATGAAAGCATGAATGTGAGAGAAATTTGTACGAAAACCACGGACATTTGTAAAAGATATGTTCAGTGGGGCCGGGTTAATCGAATTGGGTTTTGAAGCTGGTTTTTTTGTGTTTTTTCTTTGATTAACCATTTCATAAGGGAAGTTTAGATAGAGAAATTAAATAAAAGGGACAAACATAACATGTACTTGCAAAAAGTCTGATTGTGTCAATAGTGTTGGTCAATAGTGTGGAGCCATTTTTTATTTCCAGTTCAAAGCTCCTCTCTGGAAAATTCAAAACACAACAGTAAACATCCCTCTTATTCTTTATTTATCCACTATTACTAACTGTGTTTTAACTAAATAGATAATATTTTAACTTTACCTCTCAATACCAATTCACATCAATATTGATCATGATCTGTAGCCATTATCAAGCACTTCTAAACTCTTTACTTTCTATATTTCAGACCTGTTAACAAATTAATAACACTCGATTTACTTTCCAGCATACTTTCTTATAGTAAACATACACTTTCTCTTTGTTTTCTACTGCAATTCCACTACCATTTTTATACAGTGAAAGACATAGAAATGCTTTTTTCGTAACTTCGTAACTGTGGAGCCATTCTGAAATAAATAAAATAACGAACAGTTCGTTTACCAAAACAAATCATTAACTGCTCGTAGGACATGCATCTTTATGATTTGATCATTTTAACTCTGTTTTTTTCTCTCTTTTAACGCTGTATTTATTAAATCCGTTTGACTCATGTACTTACGTACCGTAACACGGGGTGACTTGAAACAAAATTTGCCGTTATTTTGCAAACTTTTGTTTATAACTTTTTATCTAAGAACTCAATTGTTAACAAACTTTGAAAAAAGTGTCATCCATCTTTTGTCTTTTAGATTATCAAATTACAAATAAATTGATGAATACCATCTCAAGTTAGAACTTCTCAAAGTACACCACTCAAAATTTATCGTGTGGGGGTGACTTGAAACAGTGCCATTTCCACAAAAATATTGGTTTATGGAGCGCCTAAGCAGAAAACGCGTATATAACGATTACTTTCGTAGAATACATAAATTAATTTAAATTGATTCATTTTTCTCAAATGTTGAAGAGTGGTGTGAAACATAGCAACTGTTAATTCTCTAAAGTCATTAAGCAAATTAGCAATGATACTCGTGTAAGCATGAATATCTAATTTAAAGTTAAAGCTAACTTTACACAGTCGTTTTTTTCACTACTAAAATTATACATAGTTTTCCAACGAAAGTGCATTCTGGGATGTGCGTTCAACGTAAGGTGGTTGTGACGACAAATGATAAAATACGTTTGGAGATGGGGAACAAACAGACGCGAGGGCGTTTTGTGTGTGTGTTTGGGAAGGGGCGTCTATTCGGGACCTAGAGCATAGAAGTCAACCAGAATTAATTCTCAAGCGTTTTTCTATAACCATTCACGCACAATATTCGCACAAAAAATGTACATCGCCAAATTTACATCGTTATATTCCGACGTTTCGTATTGATGGCCGGAACACTGCAAATGGTATTTCCGCGAGCATTCATCGCAAACAATCCACCTATAAAATAAAAAATGAGTCCGGTGAAGTCATTATGAACCTATGTTTGTTTATATTTGTCATTGATAATACAATTAATTTTTTGCTGAAGTTAATTTCCCTACTTCGGTTTAGCAAGATATATTTACCTATCATCACTCTCTTCATCATACGCCTCGTCACAATAACTGCACAGCCACTCCACTTCTTCGTCGTTAACTTCAGCTGCAAATGCAATGTTGGCTCCTGGAGTTACTTTCCTGCCCCTCTTTTGGTTTTTTTCTATAAATTACGTAAGTAGTTAAATGTCTTAAGTCGAGTTCGAGGCATTTCTTCGGTTGCTTCGATTGATGTGCTATTTGCCATGTGTGTGCCATGGCAGTGTATTTATACCGAAATTCAAACCTTTTTTAATTTTTTGATTTTTTATCCTCTGGGAGATACCTTCCAGCTTTATTCACCCCCTTACGAAAGCAAAAGCATCTCTTTCTTTAAGTTGCTTCTATTGAAAGTGATATCACAGATATGATGTGTCCATAGCCTTGAACGGGGGAATGTTGTTAGAGTAACGAGTACTACTTGCTTGTAAAACAAGTCTACCGTGGTTGATTGCTATTGTTTTATGATGTCCCATAATTTCAATTATGATAATTGTGTGTAAAATGAGTTATATCACCGTAAACACTCCATCTGTTGAACTTTAGCACATATTGATTATTCCATTGCGTCACATTTGACACACATATTTATGCATTAAACGGAAAGCAAAGTCAATCGAGTGAAAAAAAACGAAACATTTCAAACACCTATATCTCTTTCAATTTTAAAGATATTTTGATGAAATTCTGGAATTATTTCCGTTGGCCTCTCTATTTTACTTATGCAAAAAATTAGATTGATCGACAGGCTATATCAATCATATCAGCTGTTATTGCAGAGGTTGTTATTTTCGGAGCTTTTTTCATCTTCAACTTCCAAAGAACTTCCTTGATTGAATTATTTTTTCTTCCCATTATTGCGCTGAATAATTTTCGAACAGAATCCGAAAAAATTCCGGAATTTCATTTACTATTCCATGAGAAATTGCATTTTTTCGACGCTGTTTCAAGTCACCCCGGGTGTTTCAAGTCACCCCGTGTTACGGTATATTACTTATATCTTTTCCAAACAATTTCCCACCGAAAAGAAGTAAAACCATTTAAACATCATCCTTTTTGGAGCCATTTTTAAACAACTTCAACTTCATCTACACTACTTTACTGCTGCACTCCCATAACTATTTGATAACTATAAAAAGAAATACATAAAATCAGCACACATTTCTATCGTAGAGTAAAAATAGACTTTCTTCATCTCGTTCTTCATTTGGTTTTCCTCTGAAAAAACCTATATATATATATATATAAAAACACCTAAAAAAAACTCACCTAAGCATGTGGTATATACCTGTTCTTTTATTAATCTAAAATACAATAACAATAAACAGTTTAATAAACAGCATATATACAAACCTGTGTTTCTTTGTGAAAACAACTGCGATAATGAAAATCGGTTATTAACGAACAAATTTTTTGGAAATCGGCAACCAATCAAAATGTCGAACAAAGAATTTCTTTCGTTATGATTGGTTTAAAAATATAAACGTCACACTTAGATTACGTAACATTAAAAAAAGTGTCTGTCGCCTCTACGTGGTTTTACGACGAAAATGGAAAAAATATGAAGGATTTGACCGTTAAAAGAAAAGTAAATATATCACTTTCTAAAATAAAAGGGTGACACATAAATGCGAATTAGTATAATAAGATTTGTACTTTTAAATTACAGTTTTCATATCTCGTCGCAATAAAATTGAATGGCCTTATGTCCAAAATGACAAATTTTCTTGCAGTCACATCATTTCTGAAATCTATCGCATGAAACCTTCACTGTAGTTAGGCTTGAATGACATTCGTTTTTTGTTGTTATTTTATCTTTTCTGGTTTTCTTACTGTTTTCAGTATCTTTGCTTGCATTTTCCTCCTGAACTGCATCATTGAGAACTTCTTGGTATTGAGGGAAAGCAACATAGCTCTTGTAATTTATGATGTCTTTGTAAGTATTCTTTTTGAAGGCCATCTGAATTGACATTTACCACTGATCTGTGGTGTAGATGGGCCGATCTTGGCAGGTAGATTCTATTACAGAATGAGCTTTATCATTCTTGTTTTGGGAATGACCTGACACAAGGAATTTAAAGTTATGGAATCAAATTTGAATTTTGATAGAGCTTCACTCAACATGCATAGGATCATTCGGTTGCAATTTTGATCAGCAAAGAGATTGACAATTTTGTTACCTTCGTTCTTTTTACTTCAAGGTATTTAAACAAACAATTATTTTGATACTTTGTTAATAACAGAAAAAGATTTCCTTAGTAAATTTTTTTGGTACTTACCAGAATTATCACCAGTTTTTGAAGGTTTGGTGATTGGAGTCAATGCAGATACCTGTTGTACTTTGTCTACAACAAAAGAAAGAATATCATTGGTCAATATTGGGAAAACTAAAATAACAGGATTCAGTTGCAAGGAGCAGTTTAATAAAAAGTTTTGTTGCTGACCAGATTCATCATTATCAGTTGGTTTAGTGATTGGATCCAATGCAGATACCTGTTGTTCTGTATCTAGTCCAAAGGAATACCATTACGAAAATATTTAAAGAGTTTGTATAATCTAATCTCAGCAATATTTCCAAGTATCGCTGTGATTAAGGAGCTAATATATTTGCTACTTTAAGGTTAAATGATATGTAGACAACGGAACAATGCAATAATGATTTCAGGGCAGTTAGGACTACTTTGTAACCAATTTTTACCTAACCTCTGCACTAACAGACAGATGATCAATTGGTATATAGGAATATGTCTCTTAAAGAAGAAAAAGGTAACTTGGGAAATTCTGGATGGGCTTCTGGATTGGCAAAATAACCAAAACAAAACACCATGATATAGAAGTAAACCAACCTGCAATGAAGCAGTGAAGGTTTGAGTTCTTCAGATAGTATGGCATTTTTTCCAAATATCATCAGATGTTCGTTCATCTTATCAGTTAGAGTTTTCTGTTCTTTTACAGGCGTGTTTGAGATGACCTCCATTGCAAAAGTCTAGGATTAGTCTGTCATCTAGCGCCGCCATTTCGAAAATCCATTCCACTTCTATTTCTGAAAATGGCTTTATATAGCTGCTTTCCAAGGAGGTATGCATACATACCACAATCTAAAGTATTAAAGGTTAAACACTTACATTTACATGGATTTTCTGTGAGACCAATATAAAAGGAAAGTAAAACAAAGAATCACAAAGCTGTTGACCGAATATTTGCATTTACAAAATTTGGAATCCACATTTCTTGTGATTCCCTTCCTATGAGTAAGTGAACACTTTCTGTCAGAGTTTAAGGGGTTAAAAAAGTACTTTTTTAAGAGAACACTGACCATAACGAAATTTGTTTTTATAATTAAGTTGGGAAATTGAAATGAAACGTATAAATATCTTATTATAATAATCCGCGATTGTGCATCCCACTTTTATTTTAGAGAGTGACATATTTGTTTTTTTTTTCACGGTCAAATCCTTCTTATTTTTTCCCTTTTTGTCGTAAAACCACGTAGATGCAAGAACACTTTTTTTGATTTTCCGCGATTAGTATATGCTCCTCCGTTTTGTTATTTTTGGTTTGCGCAGTGGAAATCAGCCGAAAAACGTCTTTGGAGGAGTGCGAGCAATGCAATGTTAATCGTTCGAAATTTGTCAACGATCATTTCGTGAGCAAGAAACTTCGCGAAGAAGACGTGTTTCTTTTTGCATACGAATATTTTAATTTAAATTTCATTGTTTTAGGCAGCAAATCGATGAAAGAACTGACGAAGAAACACAGGTTTGTATGCACGAAGGTATTGTTATTATTATAAAACGTTTTATTATCGTTTGTTTACAATGAAAAATCATATTTAGATATACAGAAGAAGTGCAGTGAAGTTTTTAAAAATTAGCTGCAGAAAGATCGAACGAACAAAAGGTATTATTATAAAACTGTTATTTTTGATTAATAGAAGAACAAGTTAGTATTTAAATGTATTTAAATGTTTGTTTACGTTTTAGTTATCAATTTATTGTTAAACTTTTATTGTTATTGTATTTTAGATTTTATTTTAGATTAATAAAAGAACAGGTATCACCACATGCTTAGGTGAGTTTTTAAACAGATGTTGCTTTTTATATATAGGTTTTTTCAGAGGAAAACGAAACGAAGAACGAGATGAAGAAAGTCTATTTTTATTTTACGAGCTGTTTACGTATTTCTTTTTATAGTTATCAAATAGTTATGGGAGTGCAGCAGTAGAGTAGTGTAGATGAAGTTGAAGTTGTTTAAAAATGGCTGCAGAAAGGATGCTGTTTATTTACATTGGTGAAGAAAATGGTTATACTTCTTTTTTCGGAGAGAAATTGTTTGGAAAAGATATAAAGTAATATACGTAAGTACATGAGTCAAACGGATTTAGTAAATACAGCGTTAAAAGAGAGTAAAAACAGAGTTAAAACGATCAAATCATTAAGATGCATGTCCCTCGAGCAGTCAATGATTTGTTTTGGTAACGAAGTTGCTGTTCCTTATTTTATTTAATTCAAAATGGCTCCACAGTTATGAAGTGAAGTTACGAAGAAAGCATTTTTATGACTTTCACTGTATAAAAATGGTATTGGAATTTCAGTAGAAAGCAAAGAGAAAGTGTATCTTTACATTAGGAAAGTATGCTGGAAAGTTAATCGAGTGTTATTAATTTGTTTACAGGTATGAAATACAGAAAGTAAAAGAGTTTAGAAGTGTTTGATAATGGCTACAGAACATGATCAATATTGTTAACTATCATGATGATGTGAATTGGTATTGAAAGGTAAAGTTATCTAAACTAAATAGTTAACTAAATAGTATCTATTTAGTTAAACACTGTTAGTATTAGTGGATACATAAAGGATAAGAGGGATGTTTACTGTTGTGTTTTGAATTTTCCAGCAGAGAGGAGCTTTGAACTGGAAATAAAAAATGGCTCCACGAATGTTTTCATATGTTAAAAATTTTTCAGCTATACTAATTCTGTCATCACGTTTGTGTTTTTAATTATTATTTTTAAGGTTAATACATTTTCAAAGTTTCTTTTACTTTGTTTTGTTTTTCTTTAGATTTCGTCATAGCATGATTAGGTTTTTTGTATATGTTTTTTTAATGTTTTGATCTGTTAAAATAGAAATGAAGCACATGATGGGTTATAATGTCGAGAGGGTTACTTAAGATTTACTTACTTAATGACTGTGCAATGAAACTATCTTACAAAAAATAAGTGTTGTTGGCTGTATTTTTCTTAAGTTTATATTTTATCGCGTTTATGCATATTTTGTGTTATGGTAATCGTTTACGTACTATGCCTAGGTATATAACTTTGAATTTATGATTTTATTTGTGACTTTTTATCTTTTGTGTAAATTTTTCTTCTTAGTTATTGTTTTTAGGATAAATACGTACTTGAATTTCCTTTTTTTTTTTTGTTTCTTTTTTTTTTCGGTATTACAATTGAAACATTATTCTTTTAGGCAATAATAAAAAAAGCATAAAGAAATGAAACTCGTGGTTTTAATCATGATGTTGATGGTTTTGGGAAGAACTAACTATATCATTTCAAAAATTCATTAATGGTTGCAGTCCAGAAGTAACTTTTGAACAAAAGAAAAAGTTGGAAGGTATCATTTTTGTAATGTTATTCAATGTTTGGTTTTGTATGTCTTAGTAAACAGTTCTGTGTTATATATTGCATATTTTTACATTAAAGTTACTTCTCTTCTGCGTATGAATATATATTCTGAGCCATGTTGCTATTTGTTTCTGTTTTAAGTTTGTAAGATGTAAGAAATGAATTAAAAAATTAATGCCTGAAAGAAACTTTTGCAAGAGTTAATTTCTGCGACACAACGCATACTGAATATGGGTGGCGAGCGACGCCTCCTGGGATGTTTTTGAGTTGCGATTCTATGATTTATTTTTTCGTCACGGTACGTACACAGGAATGGTGGATTTGACCTAATGTTTTCGAAGTTAAGTTCGGTAAAAAGTTTTTACCCGGGATACTAGTATGAAAATAATTGCTAAAAGAATCCTTTAGCTAATAGGTCAATGTGTTTTCAGTATTAACATACATTAAGCGTTTGACTAAACTCCCTCTTGTATATTTATTGAAAATCTGTCTTATCAAATAGTCACATAAAATAAAAAAAATCATTTGCAAGTCATCTGTCTTAATTTTAATATCAAGACTGCATTTGAATTCACCCATGTATTAGCCATGTTGTCTGTTTCTAGTTGAGGGGAAAGTTGATCTGAAAAAGCAGCCTTCAACCAATCTGGATAGTTTTTTACAAACATTTCAGACATAATGGTTTAGTATGTCTGAAGATATTTCTAAAATAAGTGACAATATTGACCCAAGTCACCCCTTGATATGGTACCCGATTTGCATGCCCATATTCTTTTTAAAACTGATAAACCAATTACAATTGATGATGATACCGGTATGTGGACACTTGATGATAATAGCAGGTGTTTATTTTCAGCATGCCAGCTGGCCGTCTGCCCGCCCCAGTCAGGGTTGCACTGTCACGTCTTCACAGCTCGAAATTTTCCGTGATCCCTGCTATCATCATCAGGCCGGCAGCCGACGGGCGTGGTTGCAGTTATGCTAGTGGGTGCCAAAAACAGAAATTACATACGCGAGTCGTAATTGTTACTTATATACATTTAAAATAATACAAATTAACTATATTATCATTTATTACAACATCAGCTTATAGGGATCCCAAGGTCTAATAGATTATTCAAATAATACTGTTTATCTTTAAAAATGAAGTAGTAACTCTTATTTCAGTTTTTTCAAACGTTTTTTAGATTGTGAGATAATCACGTTATAAATATTTTTTCTGCATGCTTTAAAACTTTTTAAAAACCTTCTTCTTCTAATCTGTAGCACCCAGACCGTTTCCATTGTTTAAAATTTTGTGACGTATGATTTGAGTAGCATTGAAATATGTCTTTTATGAATGTAAATACAACACTTGCTTTTACTAAGAAATTTTCACAATAAAAGTGAGCGATTTATAACTCGTTTTTTATACGTAAAATTCCAGAGTTTCACAATGTATAAAAAGTGAAAGATAATAAAAAAAGGTGACACAACCTGTTATTAAAAAAGTAAATAGATATTCCATGTAATAGATTGAATATTAGTTGTGAAGAAATCATAGTCGGAAATGCGCCTCACTGTGTTGCTCATAACTGTAATAATCAATGGAGTAATAATAGTAAAATATCTTTTCATGCTTTTCTTCGGCTTAAAAATAGGTCGTAACCTGCCAAACGAAATAAATATATTCCTTTCAAACCATTTCAAAGAAATTTGTTTCGATAAAAGTCATGACATGCGGTTGAAATATTCTCCATCAACAAAGCAATAAATAAATAAGTTAATCAATAACTTAATTAACATGTCAATATTTACATATCAGAATATGTTGAATCCAAGAACGTCAGTAGAATGATCGTATAAAGCAGAACAATCTGAAGTAAGTGTTTATACCCACTGTGTGGTTATCTCCCTCCTCCATGTTCAAGTCTTCATTTTGTAATTTCACTATTTTTACTCTATCTTTCTTTCTATTAGGTTTTGAAACATTGATGTGGACTAAACGAAACAAGTGTTGTTGAAGCAGAGAACTGCCCCGTAGAAACGATAACGGAATATCATCCATGATACAGTACAAAACATCCTTGTTCAAGCATGTTGCCTGGAATGGACCATCATGTTCAGTTATAAACTTTTAAGTCTAAAGCTGGATCTCGACTACTTTAAGAGCAGAGATATTCGGGTTTTTAGCATTTTTGGCCCTCTTTGTGAAAGTTTATGGGTTTGGAAATTTAAAAACAGCAAAACACAAAAGTTTTTTCGTGGAGATGGAGGAGAAACTGACGACGAAACAGATTTGAACGAAAAGTACAAACCATGTCTACAAAGACATTTTTGACATTTTTGTCTAGTTAAAAGAAAGAATTAAATGACAGTAGGATGGAGAGTTTATCAAAGAATATGCACAAAATACTTTGATTTTTAAATTATAACAGGTGACATATCAAGAAAATATTTCACATTTCCATTTATTTCAAGGAAGAAAAGTAATGTTTTGTGACGAAGAAAAATCAATTTTTATGTTCAGAAAAAGTTTTTTAATTTATTTCATTAATCTTAGTACAGCAATAGACAGTCCTGATTTGCAATAATGGGAACTTTGACACCAGGAATTCACGTCACTACTTAAATGCGATATTTTGTTGGAAATTTAAATCGTTTACTTGGTAGATAAAATCATCTTCTACATTCCCAACATCTTTTCATTCATCTTTTAATTGCTCATTTATATTTTGTTTGTTTTTTTTGGTATGATGTTGCAGACATTTCCTACTTATTATGCGAGTCGTTACTCAAATGATACGTCACAACTACAAATTTGGCTAAGAGGACTGGCGCATAGAGTTTAAAATAGAGTTCAAGTTAAAAATAATGGCGGACAAAGAACACGTAAAAAAACGTGTTTTGAATCAAGTGATATTGGACTTCTATATATTAATAGCCGATTCTCCGTTTGTTTGTTTGTTTGTAAGTCACGCAAAATGTGAACTGCGAAAGAGAGTCAGCAATTTAAGATCACACATAAATTATTTCTCTTCTTGGCGCGACGTCAGTGTGAAACCATTGTATTGAGACCCTAATCGAATGCGAGGTTTAGGGAAAATTATCTCCGTAACCAATAGGGATAACTGACGTTTTTTGGGGTCCGCGATACAGGCGATGGGGTGATGAAAAATTTGGGTTTAATTTTTTTGGGGAGGGGTCTGTGAAGTCATCAAAATCTTTGAACAATGATATCTCTATAACGGTTGATCGTAGCGGAACGATCCCATACATTCTTTTGATCACTTTTTCGAGCTCTACAACATGGGAACAGTTTCGGTTGCCAATTCCTTAATTTTCTTTTTCGTGAAGTCAACGCTGGCTGAGCATGGGCAGCGAGCAACGATGCCTTGGCGGCTAGTCTGATTAATTGCAAGAGCCAAAATTTTAATTAACGTTATTTTTGGCTATCATTCTTTAAAATAGTATTAATTTATGTTACGACCTTGGGATTTGATCAAAGTTCTTTCCAATCTTTTATAAAAATTTTTCATCTTCTTCTTGTTGTTGATGTTTCGTCTTTGGTTGATAATGTTGTTTACATTTTCTAAATAATTTATGTGTTTTACGTCTTTTCTTTAATATGTTATTGCGCATTTTTATGGAAATAAACTAGTGTTGTTTATTGCCCTCAGTGTTTTTTTTCGCTTCTCTCCATTTGCAACATTTGCAAATTTGCTTTGTACCATCTGCGTCATAGTAATCTAAGCAATTTGAAACTTTAACATCATTGTCAAGCCATGCTTTCATTGTAGGTAAACAATAGTTACAAAGTTCACAGTTGATAGTAAAAAAATTTTTTTTGTTTCTATCTGGATGTAGGTTTATTTGATCTAACAGATATAATACATTTGGAGATGTCTGTATTAGCTTTGCTCTTATTTGAACCTGCTGATAAGACGGCATTATTTTAAATTTATTAGTATTAATTGTATTTGAATATAAATAATCTATTTTCCAATTAGCAACATAAGGATTATCATAAGGATTATTACTATGAAACGCACCCATTCTTCAATAATGTAATAAATGTCTACACATTGATCTGACTTTATATATATTCTAATTGATTTTGCTTATGTAATCAATTTTTACTTATTAACAAAGTGTCCACATTCCATTATATAATTGGCAATATTATCCAACTGAAAATAATTTAATGTATTTGTAAAATCTTTCGTTGTAAGATTCGGTGTATTTACTCTAAGTGCATCAAACATATTTTTTCCGTGATCATCGTCATCTGTGTTAAAAGCTATTGGTTCAATTAAACTTTCTTTAAGTTTTAGTTGACCTACCAAATGCATCATCACCAAGATCATTAATATAATTGCTGTCACTACATATTGTTTTGTATCTCCGTATATATGTTGTATCTCAAGTATCACACTTGCACATATAAATTGTCACACAATTTATTGACAGTATTTGTTAACTTATCATCATATATTGAAACTGTTGAACATATACATTCTGAACAGTATAGTTTTTCATTGTTTTTAATCTGGCAACTTGAACCTGAACAAATGCAACACTGGTTTTTACCTATAGTGTCTCTTACAGCACCGGTTTTTATATGTTTGAAGTTTTCAACTGCACTATTAGAACACAGTTGACATAAGCAAAACTGAACAGTATCTGTTTTTATTGTGAAATAAAAATTAGCACTTCTTTTTCCCATTCAATTACTTTGTCTTCTTTCTTTTTTAATGCAATAGATGGAAAAGTAATAAGTATCACAAGTAATATATTTACGCATATTGTATTTCTTTTTAATCACCAAACTAATAAAAAATTACAAAATGTATTAAAAAATTAGCAAAACATTGAATGTTTTTATAAATTTTTTTGTTTTATGCTGTGTCGACATTTTCTTTTGTTAATTCACCGCCTGCTTGTTTAGTATTATCATCAACTTTATCTTCTCTTTTGAAAGTGTTATCTGTTGACCCAAAACCTCCCTTGCGGTCAGATTTTTCCAGATCTTCTTCCTGTTCTACTTTCAACAGTTCAATGCCATCATATTTTCAACAACAGCTGTTGTAGCAGATTTAATGCCAACTTTGATAAAACCTCTATAGTCTGAGTCGATAGTACCATTGAACACATCAAATTGGCTTGCTGATGATCGTGCTTTTATTTCACCATAGCAACCATGGGGAATTTTCATTTTTAATCCTGTAGTAAATTTCGTATAGAAATAACGATACATAACAAGTTCGTCGCCTTAACCATTTTTTTCAATATTGCTATCGTCATCATCATCATCATCTTTTTTCAGAAGGAAAAGGTCAAACGCTGCAGAGTGTTTTGTTGCTCTGTAAGGCATTTTTGCATCTCGAGATCTGAAAACTTTTAATTTACCTATAGCTGAAAATTTTTTCTTGTGATAAAATAAAAAATGAAATTATCTTCTTTTATTTGTTTACATTGTCAATATTACCAACAATACTATTTTCTTCATCTGTTGAATTTTCACTGTCATCTGATTCATAATCTGATTCGGTATTTTGAAAGCTACCTTTTATTTTATAATTGTTTACAAAATCTTGCAAAAGCTTGCTGTTTTTTTGTTTACCTTCCTTGCCACCTTCAAATAGAGATCTAATTACTTTAAGAAATGTATTGTGAGTAAATATTTTCTCACGTGCATATTACACAGATCTTGTTGGGTTAAAAATAGCATAATAAGTGGCTAACTGAAAGATATCACAATAGCTGCTATGTAGTTCTTGAAGTACATTATTTACTACCCACAAGTTTATATTTTTAGTTTGATCTTTCTTATCAGCCTTTCAATGAAAAGCAATAAGTGTGTTTATTAGATTATTTGCAACTTGTGATAGTCTATGACAGGAATAGTTTGTTGTTGCAAGCTCTTTCATGTAATTGTTGACATTGAAGATTAATTTTCTCATAGTTATAACTTTAGATCTTTCTACATATTGGTTTTCGGTTTTTGGTAATCCAACAAAATATTTGTGTATCTCTTCTTTATCTTTTCTTTCAATAAAATATTTCTACCCAAATTATCAAACAAATCAAATAATATTAAGCTGTTTATATTATGAGTTTTGATAATGCGGAACCAATGTTTACCAGGTTGATCTGTTCTGTCTGTGATGATAATAGCAAATGGCAGAGAGTTTTATTCTGTTTTAACTTTTCAAATAATGTATTCACGCAGACAGTGCTTATTTTGTTAATTCCAAAAGTTCCAATATAATTAAATTTCATATCAGCGTTGCCATGTTTTTCAATAAATTTGTCAATCTCTTCATTCTTTATACCTGTAGGAGCCATGACTTTCTTAATTTGTTCCTTTCTATTTTTTGCTTGCACGCTGATTAGTAAACTTCTTATATGTTTGTTTTCCTAAATCACCAGCATTATCTAATGCAGTTTTTTTAAGAGCAAGTAATATATCTTTTCCTAACCCTCTCCCTCTCATTCTTCTTCTGCCAAGAATTCTTACTTGACCACCTGTTTGCTTTTTAGTTCTTCTTCTTCTTCTCTTGCCTAATACGTGAATACCATTTCTGATAAGATAATTGGCAGATAATTAAAAGCAGTTGTTGTCATTTTTAATTATTAGTTTGTATGTTATTTCAAAAGTCTGTAATATTTATGTTTTTTTTATCTTTTTACAGCATCTTTATTAACATTTTTACATTTTTATATTTTTAACTTTTGATTTGATAATCTGTCTGTCGTATTGTAGGCGTGCTGTCGGTAAAATCTTTATAGCGAATGATTGTACCACCATTACTAATACCTAAAACTGTCAGAACAAGTGCATTTTTTGCAGTTTGTTTTAGTACTATATTAACTTGTAATTTCGTTTTCACTGCTTCCAATGCTTTAGTATTTCCTTTCGAAGCTCGTAAATCTATTACAACTATATGTCCTGAACTTTTAAATTTTGAAAATTGTGGAACTCTACTTAATGAGTCTGATTCATACATTTGTGTAGTATGTAAGCCACATGAGCAATCACAAATGAATGAAGCTGTTTGTGAATATAATCTTTGCAAGTCATATGCACAAGTCATAGGAAAATCGCTATTATCATTGTTATATGTCTGTGAATTAATTAATTGAATTCTTTTAATAGCTGTTGAAGCTAATTTTTGTAAGTTGCAATGAACTGATTGTACATTGATAAGTATAACTCACTCATACTGTAAATGTTATACATTAGATAAGGGCGCGCAAAATATTCAAACTTTCCAATAGGTTTTTGATAATCAGTATATCAAATAATTTATTCTTGTTTGTTTCAAAGTCAATTTCAAGAGTCATATCTGTTTCAAAATACTGATCTATCTTGAAAAATTCATGAAAAAAGCATAATGGGAGTGTTGTTTTTTCTTTCCATGTTTTTGCAAATGGCTTCGCTGATCTTGCTGTTACTCCAGCATCAGTAGAAGCACTTTTGTGATTTCTCCTTTCAGTACCTGACATGTCTGTTGTATCATAATGAAGATCTTTTAATAGTTTTAAGTATTTTTCTGGATATTGCTGTATCTGTAACTGGAAAAATTCATCACGTGTTAAATTTGACGGTTGTGATAAACTTGTTTTTTTAACTGTTAATTTAAATGTTTTAGACAATTTACTAATCCAATGATTAGCTGAGCATTTATCACTGCTTAATTCCGATCCATCTAAATCTGTAAAGTACACAGGGAACGCTAACATTGTTGCCACTGTTTCCGGCTTTGCTATTGTAGCCATTTTAAAAATAAAATCTATATCCTAATACGCGCTGTGCATCCAGTTTTTAGTTTAGAGAGTGAATGTTTCGGGTCGTTTTTCACGGTCAAAATCTTCTTAATCGTGGTCATAGAGCGGCAGTTAGACCACGCAAGACACATTCACGGTTAGTATAAGCAGAAACCCTCACAGCGCATTTGATCGTTCAAATGTTTTGATAGTTCGCAAGATCAAGAATCAATAGCGTTGACGTTCGTTTTCCAGCAAGTTTTCATTTGCTATTTTGAAAAGGAGGTCATGAAACATACGAGAGTAAAAAATCTGAAGACAACGAAGTTAGTATCAAAAGTATTACACGAAGATTTATAAATGTTTTTAGGGTAAGTACGCTCTCTTGCACTTTTTTTGTTTGTTTTTTTTTTCTTATAATATAGTAGGGTTTCTACATCATTACTTCTCCTTTAGGGAAGACCAATAAAAACAATGAAATTTGAAGAAATGAATTTTAAATCATGACATTCTGGATTAGTGAAGACATAAAAAATAAGTTACGATCACATTTTGCTCCTAGAACTTTTTGACGGAAATTAAGTTGAATTTTTAAAGCAAAACGTTTTTCTCTATCAGATGGATATTTCGATAAAGATGAATGAAGATTAGTTGCATCCCACAGTCCACCAAACTGGACAAACCTCTCCTTTTCAACAGCTAACTCCTTTGCTTTTCTCTGCCTTTCCTCTGCGTCGTTCTTTAGCCTTGAAACTCTTTGTTGATGAATGGACCTTTTGCGATCAAAGAAACTTTTTTTCTGAAGGGCCTTTGAATCACGGGCTTTCTTCATTACAAAAGATAGCTGCTCCTTTGTCAAAGAGTTCCTCCATTCATTGGTTTTGTTCCGGTTAAACATAATGATACCTTCATAAACCAAATCAAGTGCTTTTGGTTTCAGTTTCATAAGTCTGTCCAACATACCGAAATCCCGTTCTGCATCAGCATTAGTAGTTAGAACAGACTCAGATTCTTTAATTAAGGAATTGCTAGGTTGATTAAGCTTTCCATCAAATAAACGGTCATGAAGCATGCGTTTGGAAACCAACACAAAAGAAGAAAAGATCATTTCTAAACACTGTTTAGTGATTTCATCAAATTCTACGTTAGGTTCAATTAAGGAATAAAACAGTTCATCTTTGTGAACTAAATCTGGAAAGAGACAATCATCACCAGAAAGAACTATCATTAGCCCACTTCTCAAAAAGATTTAGCATTTTTTGATAATGTGGGGTCATTTTCAATGCATTTTTTTCCATTTCCATTTTTCTCCATAATGGAGCAGTGACTAATTTGTGTACTCAGTCAGGGAAAACAGCTAAACGCGGGATCCCGTATTTACGGCATAGATGCCGTAATTACGGCATCTTTTTACAATTTTAGCTTGTCGCTCTTCCTAGGGTCGTAGTTTAATTTATACTGGAAATGGAAGTCAGGCTAGTTTCAGTAACTTTTAACCAGACCAAATAGGATGTTATCCAACCCGTTCGGCTAAATACTGCAAATTTAATTTCACGTGCATGCTCTGAGAAACGAGTTCTTCTTCTTCTGGTCTTCGAGCAGACAAGATGAAAGTGAAAATTGTAAATAGCTACATAAAAGGTTATCACATATATAAAATATGTCCTCATTTGAACATAGGAATGAGTGTCAGACGGGAGAAAGACAATGTCACAGATAATTTTGCTATGGGTGTTTGGATGCCTGAAATAGGAGAGATTAAAGACGATTTGAGGGAAGTTGTGACAAGGCCTGCAAAGAAAGGTAGAGAATGCCAACGAGTGTCACAAATAGCTGGTATGATGGTGGGCCATGTCCCTGCTAACATGGGAAGGTATTTGTGCATTTGGAATCACACTTACTTGGACTTGAATGGCAAGTTTTTGTTTGTTTTCATTTTTGCTGCTTTTTTGTGTATATCTTTATTAACTTACATAATTTTATTACTTACAGCTTTGCAACTGGTGAGCCTAGACTCAGTAAGACTCCTCCATCAGACCAGCCTTTCCAACACAACCCATCTGGCTATGATACACGTGGAGGAGGAGTTGTTATTCCATGTGTTTATGTGCTAGATACAAAACCTGGCGAAGCAACATCTGTTGTTAACAGACTGAGGAGTTTTTTTCAAGAATACGAAGTCACAGAAACACTACTGCTAGATGAACCAAGTGACTCTTGTGTATTTTGTGTTGTAAATAGATGAGCAGTGTTGTAGTTTGAATATGTTTCGTACTCCTTTCCCACTATAAATTAAGCAAGCTTCTCAAAAATTTTTAAAACATTTGTGAATTTTGATAAACTGTATATAGATTAAGCACTGGAACATACTTGTGAAGCCATAGCAATTCGTATGGAACTAAGTTAAGTTGTTAAACTTTGTGATTTCTTTTCTAGGTAGCAATTAAATTTAGAATGTCAAGTGAATATTCTTCTGACTCGGTAACAACAGATGAAGAAATAGAGGAAGAAGTTTTTGTTTATGATGAAAAGGGAAGTGCTGTCAATCTGGAGGTGAATACCAAGAAAAAGGTGATGCATAGCAGTATTCCTGGTAAACGAGGACCAAGGGGTAATAATTATGAAGTATATGGTGTATATGCATAATATTTTTCTCTTTATAAATGGTACACAGTAATTATATTTATATGTTTTATTTAATTAGGTATAAGATATGAGCATAATGCTAAAATCCGAAGTGGGAAAAGATACAACCACAGAAAAGGTTTCCAAAGAAAAATGAAAGAATATAAGACAGTCACTGGAGATGATGTACTAATAGAATTTCATCAAAATACAGCTAGTAAAGACGTTTTACGTTATTCAACAGCATTGTCATTATTTAACACCAACGCAGCAAATGTCAGTGATACACACAGACTAACCTCTACACCTTCACCAAGTTTTAACTTGGAAAGAATAAATACCGATTCATCAAAAGAAACAATTTCTGAAACAAGTACTGCTAGATGAACCAAGTGACTCTTGTGTATTTTGTGTTGTAAATAGATGAGCAGTGTTGTAGTTTGAATATGTTTCGTACTCCTTTCCCACTATAAATTAAGCAAGCTTCTCAAAAATTTTTAAAACATTTGTGAATTTTGATAAACTGTATATAGATTAAGCACTGGAACATACTTGTGAAGCCATAGCAATTCGTATGGAACTAAGTTAAGTTGTTAAACTTTGTGATTTCTTTTCTAGGTAGCAATTAAATTTAGAATGTCAAGTGAATATTCTTCTGACTCGGTAACAACAGATGAAGAAATAGAGGAAGAAGTTTTTGTTTATGATGAAAAGGGAAGTGCTGTCAATCTGGAGGTGAATACCAAGAAAAAGGTGATGCATAGCAGTATTCCTGGTAAACGAGGACCAAGGGGTAATAATTATGAAGTATATGGTGTATATGCATAATATTTTTCTCTTTATAAATGGTACACAGTAATTATATTTATATGTTTTATTTAATTAGGTATAAGATATAAGCATAATGCTAAAATCCGAAGTGGGAAAAGATACAACCACAGAAAAGGTTTCCAAAGAAAAATGAAAGAATATAAGACAGTCACTGGAGATGATGTACTAATAGAATTTCATCAAAATACAGCTAGTAAAGACGTTTTACGTTATTCAACAGCATTGTCATTATTTAACACCAACGCAGCAAATGTCAGTGATACACACAGACTAACCTCTACACCTTCACCAAGTTTTAACTTGGAAAGAATAAATACCGATTCATCAAAAGAAACAATTTCTGAAACAAGTAGCTTTGATGCTATAAATTGCACTGCTACGCCATCTAAACGCAAGAGAAATATTAATGTCTCTGATCGGAATACCTGCAGAAAATGCCACACAGTCCATGGTAGCAGGACTGATAATGAGTATAACTCATTATGGATTAATTGTGCAAGGCGAAAATGTGATTACTGGATTCACAGTTTTTGTATTGGTGTGGTAATCAAGGAAGAGAACGAAGAGGAATGTGCTAAACTATTTGAGTATTACTGCCCAACACACAACCCAAAACATTTGCCTCGGCCAAAGTCTTTAACAAGCAAGAAGTAGAAAGATGCATTAATATAAGATAATATATTTACATTATGGTGTTATTATTGTACATATTATGTTTCAAAAGATTCTGTATCTGATAGTGACATGTCACCATTATCAGGCAAAATTTTTAAATTTGTTGTTGTGATATGCTGAATAGGTTTCCCACTTTTAACTGATGACCAAAAGTCTTCCATGCTACCCACTAATTTGACTGTGATTTCGTCCAGTTCATACGATAACGGTTCCCCGAAGATGTTTCTTATTTCCCCTTCTTCTGATCTTCGTTCTAGCATTTTAGAACATCGCAACACTGCCCTCCACGATACCACCTCGTCATATAAGTCGGTATCTCTATAGCAGTCGTCTGCTTCTATTTGAAGCATATCGGCAGCGTTTTTATATACTCTTTCCAAATCATCAAGTCCCCTGGAAATACTTCTCCACGTATCATTACTGATCTGACCTTTTGGTGCAATTAATTTGTGTCTTTGAATTTTGTTTTCTAAACAAAAATCTCCTCCCTGGTGAGTCATTGCAGGACTTGAGGTCTTAAACGCCATGTTTTCATTTAGGAATTCTAAAACTGGAGTTGGACAAGAGGTTCTGTTTGATAGCTCCCGATATTCGATCTCCTGGTAAATTGGATGTCTGAATCCATAGAACATAGGCATAAACTTTAGCCGCCCAGCTTCAATCATGGTCGAATTATTGGCTCGCACGCCGATCTTTTGTACATAGATAGCCAATGCGTAGTTAAATATTATTTCGAATACTAAATGAAATGATTCATTACCAATATCATTAGCCCAGTCGAGGAAACCTTGAGCACTTAGTGTTAGCGAATTGCTGTTTTCCTTTATGTACATTGAGCACATCTCAGATGCAGTACCCTCCAGCAGAACTAATAAGGCCTGGTAAGCTTTATGAGTGTCCTTTGCTCCAACAAAGTATTGGTACGCATTAGGACTTCCAAAGCCCAATACTTCTTTACCCAGTGGTTCCATAATAATTTTGTCAATGATGTTAAACAATGTTTTCATTTGATTCATGTGTAAATGGCCCAGTCCACTGGTCATTGTTACCCAATCATAATCATCTTCATTACTTTCTATTATGCGACTTGCCAGACAATATAGTGGCCCATCGCATCCAATAACTGTCCATTTCTTTTTAGATTTGATTTGCTGCTCTTTGTATGTATCGAGTATTATTTTAACATTGTCGTAACTATTCGGATTTACCAGAATAGGATCACCCATCTTTATAACTGCACTGCTTTCATTAACAGTGGTTTCAAAATCAAAGTTTCTGGATAAAATTTGTTTTTGCGATGTAAGCCTACCTGTACTAACTACTACTTTGCCAACTTGCGAAAAGCAAATGTCACACTTCCTTTTCAATGTATCGAATGTTTTGCCACAGGATTTATTTGTACACTTCCGTTTCGCTGCTTGCTTCGTGGAAATTTTTCGCTCTACATCTAGGTTTTCGTTTAAAACAGATTCTAAAATTTTTTCAATGAAGTGTAAACGGAATTGACGAAATTTAGAATTTGATCTTGCTATTACTTCTCGCATTCTTGTTTGGATGACATTTATTTGATCTTTTCCTCTCCATCTCCCAGGTGAATAATTTTCGTTTTCTTGCAATGTGCTCTTCTCATTTATAAAGTGCAGAGTCGCGGTAATAATGTCAGCAGATGGCGATCTCTCTGATGAAACTCTGTAGTTTTTGACAATATACCTTCCAATGTTATCAAAGAAAGTTATGGTATCATTGGCAGGACATGGTATACTTTTAGCACCTTTATCAACCATCCAATTTTTGTAAGTTGTGTAGCTAGCACCTGGTGATGTTTTACCATTAATCACTGAAACCATTTTTGACCCAGCAATAAAACTCTGCACTAGGTTTGCCATAAAACAATGAGGAAGTATTAAATTGTTGTTCCTCAGGAAATATATCATCTCGATAGTCATAGCAAAAGAGTATAACAGAACTGTATTATCTTGCAATTTGTAATCGCAGTTAACTGCCCCATATATGAAATCCAGTAATAACTGGTTCCTGTTATTAAGAAACTGCTTAGAGTTAATGGTAGATAAGTACGAAATACTTTTATAAGATGAAGATATTGCTAGTCCATCGGATTTAATTTCGCTCTGAATAAATTTCAAGCCAATAGTATTCAACAATGTACCAATTTTCACTCTATCAACACGATCAATACTTTCTTCTGTCAAACCTGACACAATTGTGTTCATCTCATCAAGGAGATTGTTTAACCTATAAGATAATTTAGTGTGATTAATCCTCTGAGGATAACGATAATGCATACAAATAGTTTCAAAAGTTTTTTGATTGGTAAAACTCACCTATCAATGTCATCTTTTGCGGTTGTATTTTCAGGTACACCTTCTTTAGATCCAGATTGTTCGTTTATGTCAGTAATGGACACATCAGCAGTATTTGTAGGTTCATCGTCAAAATTCGATTGCGATCTTTCATTTTGCCTAAATTAGAAACGATGTTAGCTACATATTAAGCACAGCCCATGCATTTTGTTAGTTTTAAATGACGAATATGATTTACCGTTCCCTGAATCTTTTGTAACAAGCTGTACACAACATATTTCCGTATGGAGATAAAAAATTTTGCGACTTCATTAGCTCCACGACCTTTATACTGTACTTTCTAGATGTCTTCACATTAAACAGAGCAAACAGTTCAGAATCAGACCACTCCGTGTGCATAACACACCCACAACTTCGGATAAATTTACCATCTTCTCCACGTTCATTTACAGATGAACTACTACGCAGCTTTCGTTTCTTTGACATGAGCGATGTTTATTAAACAAATGCCTTTCGTGAAAGAAAATACATTTTTAACAGGGGCTTGCTTTCTTTATAAATAAACTTATTCTGAATATGCCACTAAACTCATAACTTTAACATAGCTGTTAATAGGTGCTATTTCAATTATTCATTTATTGCCAACTTGGTTTGAATAAAACGCTATTAAACGAATAATTAAGGGTTCCCGTAAATACGGGATCCCGCGTTTAGCTGTTTTCCCTGACTGGTATTAATCCCAACGATCTACATCTAATTTATTATCCTTTTCAAGATTGGAAAAGAAATCGAATAATTTGTTGTAAGGATTAAATACTCCAACCCCATTTAAAAAAAGGATGTTGAAACGATTTCCTAAGAAAGGATACAAAAGAATGTCAACCATACCATGTTCTTCATTCATCTGCGTTGCAAAAGTGACCATTCTACCAGACTTTCGCATCCACGTTCTTGTACAAATTTACAAACAGTGCGAGTAAGTCTGGCAGTGCCATATTCTCCATTTGAATAGCCACTATGAGCCAAAGAGCCTACCTTATTGTCACCAATCAAAAGTTTTGCATAAACTTTCAAACATGCTTCCGCCTGATCAGCAAGACCAACAAGAAAATGCAGGCCACAAAAGAAATAGTTAACAGTGGACAAAGATTCTTTCTGTTCAACACTCAAGCAAGACCTGTTTCCAACAACACGAGGTAAGATGGATTTTCGAAATTGACAAAATAAAGAATTAAATTTTTTGTGTGTAGCACAGCGATCAGACATTGTATTCTTGATAGAAGATACAGCATCATCAAGAAAACCATTTTCATTACCATCATTTACAAATTGGACAATATCTGACAAAATGTCTTTAAACGTTTCTAGTTGAGCAGATGCATCACCACCTCCAACTTCACGTAATCCAGTGACTAAAGTTTTGCCAGACTTATTTATATCAAAAGTGACATAATAATGTCCTTTTTTACTGCTACCATCAGAATAGAGAGTATTATTATTGACATCATTATTAGAAGGAAACATTTGTTCAAAAGAAGTTAAAGAAGATACATCAAGATTATTATTATTATTATTATTAGAATAGTTATTGTCATTATCGATGAAAGTAGAGTTCAGAAATGTGTCAGATGTATTATGTTTGCTACCAGCTAGTTCAGACCACGGGCCTCCAGAAGCATGTATTTCGCAAAAGTGGGCTTTGGACGTTTCTCAACAGACACACCAGCTAATTTCTCCAAAACGACCCAAATAACTTTCTCAACATTCCTTGTACTTAAACCCATACAAAGAAAATCTTCATAGACCATCCGAATATCATCACTATAGCAGCCATCATGGTAAACTTTCAGTTCTTTGTTAACGAAACTTTCAATTTTTTCTTCCAATTGCAGCTTTTCATTTTCAAGAACAGCAATCTGATTCTTTAAATCAGAAACATATGATTGTGAATAAGAAGATTCATCAACAGACTGTGACTTTAAATAAGAAATTTTCTTTCTGGATTTTAGTCCAGATTTTAATGCTAAATTTAATTTTTGGTTCAAGGATTCATTTTCTTGTTCCAACAGCAAATTCCTTTCCTCAGATTGACTGAGGTGTCTTTGAAGGTCTGCAGACTTGTCTTTCTGGTGGCGAATTTTTTTATTTATATTACATTTCGAAAAACTACTAAGGGCAATTATTTTACTATTTAAATCATTATTTACTTTTATTTTTTCTAAGTTTTTCAGCAGTTTTAGATAACTCTTGAAACTTGGATTCTGCAACGTGTCTCATCTGAGATTCTTCTCTTAATGAATCATAAGTTAAATCAAGTTGTGACTCCAATACAGAATTAATGCACAGCAAGTCATAAATTATTTTATGAAGTTTACGTATTTCCATTAACAAAGAGTCATCATTAAAAGAATTATCAGCAGTCAACTTCTTCAACGAAAAGGTAAATTCTGTCGAGAGAAAAGAATCAACTGTGTCCCCATAGCTAGCTTTTTTGTAACTTTTAAGAAGGGAAGCTTTTTCAGATTTTAATGCCTCAACTTTTAATTTCAGTGCTTGATGAGGCAGTTGAGGATATTCACTGATCTTGCCCATCAGTAATAAAACACACTGAGTGAATAATGGCCAAGAAGTTCCAGTATCTTTACGATACTTCTCAAGTTCAAGAACAGCCCCATTTACAAGAAGAGTTTCTGTTGTGGATGATGAACATGAAGAAGAGCTGAAATTATATCCTTCGTAATGCTGATCTTGTCACAGAAAACGCCTAATGACAAAGACACTGTTGTTTACACCAACAGCATAAAGTTCCTCTACCATTTCATACATACAAGAGGAATTTTTTTATGAAGTTTTTTATTTTCTAATTTTCTCAGAAAAATCCTGACCAGACAACAAATTGATGGCTTTTACAATCTGGTGATTGAAAGAGATTGATTTTCAACAACAGCAAACAAATTCTGAAGAGTTCCATAAGTGATTTTATCATTGTTTGGTTCCCAACATTCAGGAATCTGAGAACTTAGCACAAGTGAAACAAGGGAGTGACAAGACAAAACTTTGTTTATATTTGATTCTGCCATTTTGTTTAATCTTATTAACCAATCAAATTACTTGATGACGTAAATTAATTTTTTTAAAAAAAAATTAATCTCGGGTGAAAAAATTTTTAATAGCTTGAGTTACTTAATGGAAAATCGCGAGAGAGCAAACAATCTATATTCTAATACGCGCTGTGCATCCGCTTTTTTCACGCTTTCACTCTCTAAAATTTCAGGTCATTTTTGCGGTCACTTATTCATAATAGTGTGTCAGACCACGGCGGTTAATATTTTTCTATGATTTGTATAGGGGAAAATATTTAATCGTTTCAAATGTTTTGATTATTTGCGAGATCAAGAAACAATAGACAACAACGAAAGTATTGTGCGAAGATTTATTAATGTTTTTAGGGTAAGTACGCTTTAGAAGTTTTTTGTTTGTTTGTTTTGTTTTTTCTTATAGTATTAATAGGGTTTCTGCATCATTACTTTTCAGATAATACGCGATTGAAGAAATAAATATATCAAGGTTTTTAATCATGACGTTCTGGGTTCGTAAAGAAAATCGCAATTGTTTTTAATTCACATTTCGACACTTTTACGACTATCGCGTTTTGCTTTTATTTATATACATTGGGGTGTGGATTCCATGAACAGTTACAGCGATTTTAATCTTTTTGTTGTTTACCTGTACGCACAATTTATTTTTACTACTGCATATATATGGTATCGTGAAAGATTTATTATGAATATTTTGATGTGTTTCAGATCGTCTTATAAAAAAAATTTTCTGTTCATAACTCCAGTGTTGAACTGAATATGTTATAGCCGGAATAGCTAGAGATTTTTAATTAAAAGAGTGAAGAGTGTTTTTTTCTGTATTGACGTTAGATATTTTTAATCAAGGGGAACCATTGTATTGCATCTTCAATTTATTTAACAGAGTGAAAAAAGTGGATGCACAGCAAAGAACAAAAATGTTCCACACGGGATACTACATTCTAAACATTCTACATTCCAAGCAATTGAGGAACTTTATCATACTAAAATTCATTATACTATGCCTTTCTCTCTGTTCAGCTCACATTGATTAAAATCTGTAATAAATGTTTACACGGGTTACTAGTTATATAATAAAACAACCTTCACAGCGTTGATCTACAATGGATAAGCTTTCCAGCAATGTCACTTCTTCGGCAAATTCGAAATGAAAATTTAAAAAATCTTTTAAAGAAAACTTCGACTTGCCTTTCCGAGGTCCTTCAGGAGGAAAACCGCAAAGAAAAATATATGGCGGGAAACTTTATTGTCTTGCGCGTGCATTGAAAAAAAACCGTTTTAAACCGCTGTCCAAGGCTCTTCCGCGCTTTGCTGTTAAACATACTAGGGTTCTTGATTTTTACGGTGTCGTTTTTTGTAAACAAGCGAAGATTTTACCGATGTCACTTTTTAGTTGAAATGTGCGAACACTAGTTCCCCTATGGCTTGGATACTTATATATTTAGAATCAGCAGTAAATTCTGTATATTTAAAAAAAATTCATACAGTTTTGACAATTTTGAGGGAAGTTATGGCAGTTTTTCTAAGTTCTCTGAACATTTTTTAAAAAAATCTAATATTCTAATGAAAACATTGCATTGTTTGACCACCCTACCTTGTTGGTTCAGATTGAGATTTGCGACTAAAAGGAAAAACAAAGATTAAACGACACGTTGTGAAAGATTGAACTTGAAAGCGGTATTCACATAATAACAAAATGAAATTTTTGTGAGTTACTTACGTAATGCAGCTACTCCTGCTTGATTGTTGTTATCAGCCATTACTTAATTAATTAGATTAATACTCGATCCTGAAAAAAAAAATCTATAATCAGATTGTTAAGAATATATCCTTTAGGACTTGCAGTCAATACAATATGTCATTAATAAACGACAATCACAAAGTGAACTAAACCCACTGGAAAATAGTTCAGGTTATATATTCTCAATTTATATATTTTACAATGTATAATCAGATAAATATAAGCAACACTTTGCTGAACAAAATTTCA
Organism: Turritopsis dohrnii; assembly: GCA_027922465.2. Taxonomy (NCBI): domain Eukaryota; kingdom Metazoa; phylum Cnidaria; class Hydrozoa; order Anthoathecata; family Oceaniidae; genus Turritopsis; species Turritopsis dohrnii. The sequence goes on along the minus strand of BQMF02000112.1, from coordinate 415,556 downwards.
TCGCAAGTAGTTGATGCATGTTCTCCAGCACAAGAAACACATTGATTATTATACCGACTCCAGGGTTAAAACTTCTAGTTATCCCAAGCCGAAAGGGATTGACTAAGTCTATTCTTTCAGAAGAAACCGTATAGATAGGTATAATGAGCAATGTTAAGTGGGAACTTAAACTGTTAAAAAGAAGGGTGGGTCATGTCAAGGGTGACAAACTTGTGAACATGCAACCATGAATTTCAAACATACACTGCTGTTTTCAGTTACTTCAGATCACTTAAAAGTATATCTGCAATATGAGAAATTTCAAACTTTCTGACTGTCTTATATCTCAATAAACATAGGCTGACCTTTCAAGTGCAACGAAATGTCATTTTTCTTCATGTTAGCTGATATGTATCTTCTACTCTACGACACTATGCAAACTCTAAACATATGAAAATAACTTGTGGTCATAAATGAACTCATGAAAATCTGAATCTCTTTTCAATTTTTCTTAACAAAGGTGGAAGTGAGGAAAATTTCTTAAAAGGTTTCTTACCCATGATTAATGAAGAAATCATTTAGCTGAGTATATGGTGTCTCAATAGTAAAGTCACAAGGTAAAATCAATAATGTGAAGAGGTTTACACTTTGTCTTGCCATCTAAAAAGAAAAGAAATTCCTAGTGAACTGAAGTTATGCTAATAACAATGGACTATTAGGTTAAAAAAATGGAAAAGAATTATAAGCTCAACATTCATACCAATTTTTAAAAGAAACCATGTAGTTCGACGTGTGTGACCATATGTTACTGTATAGCAATGATAAAACTGCCTTTACATCAGAATCTCAAAAAAAGAGAATAACATAGAACTAGCCGCCAAGGCGGCGTCGCTCGTCGCCCATGTCCACCTGCTCTGTATCACTGTATCAATAAACGTCAAATTTCCTTATAAACGGCTCGTACAACTTGTGCTCAACCAGAAGCAGATTCGAAGTCACAACCTCTGGTAAAACCAATCTTTTATCAGTGTAACAATACACTCAAAACGTAGAGAGTGAAAACTTCAACTTTTTATTAGCTTTTGTTTTAAAAAATTTACGCGCTCTAACATGGGTGCTATCAAACAGGAGGAAATGATTTCTCTTCTTAAAAAGTTCACACGGAGGAGAGAAAAAAAGCAAGTGCTAAATGAATAAATAGAATAAAAAACGTTCGATCAGAACGCTTAATTTATTAAAAGAAAAGCAAAAAAAAAAAAAAAAACATTTTGTTTTGATATGATACTCTTTTTTTACCTATCGGTTTTTAAACATTTTGATTGCTCAAAAAAAAGTTTACCCGTCTCAGACAGTCAGGCAAGAGTTAGTGGCAAACTGAACATATGCTGCCACGTTCTGCCACTGCTGCTTTTTGTCCAAACTGTTTAATCAGTTAGTTTCTTTGTATTTAGTTGATGTACTGTTTTCAAAGTCAAGTCAACGTGGGATATAAAACTAACAATAATGATAAAAACATAACGTTATTCCTATTAGTTCATCAGCCAAAAAGTCACGTTCGATTGGGGTTGCAATGTATTTACTTCGAACTCACGTTGCACACAAAAAAAGAAATAATTTCGCTCACAACTTAATCTACCATTTTGCGTGACTTACAGACCGAGAATCGGCTATTAATATATAGATAAGTCACACATATAACAGCTTTTTGCCGCTTTCATACCCTCCTCCACCCAGCTCCATGCCGCTTTCAGACCCTCCTTCCTCCTGGCTATGAATCTAATCTATTCAATATTCAATCAACATTTCAATTTATTCAATTTATTCAATGTAATTCAATTCAATGCAGTTTCTATATATTCAATTCAATTTCCAGGTAATGTAATGTATATAATGCCCTTATATATGTATTTAATAACCTTGCGTAAAGTTTCAATTATAACCTTTAATATCAATTGCACATATATATGTTTTTGCAAGGTAAAAATATTCATAATACCTGTTGGTAGACTACATTTCTAGTGTAGCATCTCTCTCTAACATAGCCTTGCTGCAAAGTTCAACAAACCTTTTACTTTCACCACTTCAAAGCGTCGTGTTCGTGAAAATGTAACATACAGTTGACCGTGACTGAAGCAAGGCCTTTGCATGTGAATACCAACCCGTTCAAGTCTGACCTTCACTTTTGTTTATGGTTATTGCGTAGGACAAACGGAGAGGAAATTGTGTACGCTTCAGCTGAAACGGTAGGTTGGTATCGTTGGGACACAATGTTACTCTAGGAATGAGCACCCGATTCCCAGCGGAGATACCCGTCAGCACTTCACAATCAAGAATATTCTCTCGGAGATTACGGATGACTAATCGGGTGCTGTTGCATAAACCGACCTTCAACAATAAATTTCTCAGCAGCATCACTATACTGTTGACTTTGAAGTTCAACCGGTGTGGAGGCATTCCAGGAGGAGTAAGCGAATTGATGTACTCCATCGGATACAGGTCAATCTCTTCTTGCTCATCAGAATCGACGCTAAAGTACGTGGCTGTTTCACCAGGCATTCCCTGATGAATCCGTTCATTAATTACTAAAGTCATCATTGGCCGGTGTCAGAATTACACAACTGGACATATCCTCTCCTCCAGCATCACTAAAAATAGAATGGATGATATCATTATTTTCGTGCACAACGCATTCGTGAGGAATTTCGATGGAGTCTTTAAATGGCTCATCCACTTTTTTCTGTATCGTTCCACTTCCTAATTCAAGTTGGAATTCTGCAAATCCCCTTTCCCCAGGTGCAGCTCTCATGTTGACATTTAGATGAAAGATTTGCACTATTGGCCACAAGACAGGGCTCTTGATGCATGTTTCCACTATCTGAGCTGGTCTGCCTCTTCACTATTGGAAGAGTCTGTCTAAAATCACCACCTAAAAGAACAACCTTTTCAGCAAAAGGCACATCACTGTTACAGATATCTCTAAACATTCTATCAATAGCCTCAAGTGCATGCTTAGGAATCATACTCGCCTCATCAAATATCAAAATATGCTGACTACGTAAGAAATTGGCATGCCTACTGTTAGGCTTGACATTGATTGTTGAATTGTCCAATACCGGAACAGGTAACTTAAAAAGAGAATGGACTGTCTTACCATTTTGTAACAGTGTTGCTGCAATTCCAGTCCATGCACACATACTTACTGATAGGTTTCTTCCAATAACCTCGCGAATGATGTAATTGTACGTGAAAGTTTTACCTATTCCACCAGGTCCATCAAGGAAGAAAACTTTAGAATTATTATTGTTGTTTGTTGCCACTGCATCAGCAACAGCAAGTTGGTCAGCATTCAACGTGTTCCTCATGTTGATGGCCTCTTTCCTCATTTCATCAGCATTTGGTAGATTGTCAGCAATAGCTTGTTCAAAAGCAGGTAAATCAAAGTCGGTAACAACCCTACCAAATTGCTGCAGGACTTCCTGAATTTTTCCAAGAGCTGACTGCTCTGCTTGTACTTCCGGCTGGTGTCTCAAAAAATCTTCAATCATGTGAGCACGGAATCTTTCCCACAACTCAGCTGGATTGCTTGGCTCTCCATGGATCAGAATGAAAAAGAACGTTTTGCGAATTTTTGAGGGATTTGCTGATTTGCCTAGTTCTTCCATGGTTTGTATCCACAAAGTATCGTCATCCAATAGTCCAAGTGCAATACATGCTTCCCTAAAAGATCTATATAAAATCCCGTTAACAGCTCTAAGGTATTCAAAGGAAGTCCCACCAGGAACATGTAACAACAGCACACGTAAGAAATACCTTTCACCCTGCCGAATGCTAGCATTGTACATTCTACTTACAATTTTTTCTGCTCCATGCTGACTTGTCACCCACTTATGTTGTCGTGTTTGAAACACGTAATGGTGGGGGATATCGGGATATAAATATTGACGTGCTCGTTCATCAATACGATTCAATTCGAACCAAGCAGTTAACTTGGTGTGCTCTTGTCCTCTTTCCAGTGCTGCTTGTTCCTGTCCTTCTCTGAAAAAAATCTGCTGCTCATTTGGAAGGTGAACAGGAAGTCGTAAAATTGCATGACTTTGAGTGTGCATTGGAAAAGAGCATAAGCGCCACACAGCTTCTGGGCAGACACATACCTCGCATCTAAAAAAGTTTTGATTTTGTCGTGATCTATTCGCTCATTGGTTTCAATATGAGCAGTATCGTGTCCTTGTAAATGTATTTGTACAAATACTTGACACTGTTAATGGAAATGCAGGCCTCTAGGTTTATATGTGCATTGTACTTTTTGCTGAGGAAAGGGTTGTGTGGGATGATCCATCTGTTGTCAAGATCCATATTTTGAATTTGAACAGTTCTTCCGTCATCTGGTCGGTGATATAAAGGATAGCCATCCACATTTAAAACAGTTCCATTGTTGAACTGCTTTGGAAAATTTTTGCTACACTTATGATCTTGCATACACGGTGAAGACACATTCAAATGGCCACATGGACCATGCAGCATTTGATGATTTTATAAAGTTCTGGTTCTTGATCGCGATTTGGAATTCGTGCTGATATCAATGAATTAATGTCATCAGAATTGCGCAACTTAAATTCATTGCCAAGATGCAACAGCAGGTGCACATGAGGTAGACCCCTTTTCTGAAATTCTATAACATCTACCTGTGCTACAGATACACCTAGAACAGAATCTTTGATAATATCGTTTTTAAGAGTTTCCAACTTCAATTTGAATACTCGTGCAACCAGATCTGGCCTATCTGATGCGCTTTGACTATCGGCCTGTAATTGTTCTTGGTTGTGGCGTATGAAGTCCAGTCTCGCTCCCTTCACTTTGACATAGCTGTCAACAACAAACTGTTGAAATAGTTTTCCAGCTAAATGTAAAGCACAAAATTCACGTCTAATGGCAATACGATAAATATAATACTGCAATTGTGTAACTTTATTCCGCCTTTCAGTTGCATGCTGTTGTACATGATTCAAGTTCGGACTCCATCCAGGATCACGTCTAGGGAAAATTATTGGATACATCATGGAGTCAATGTTTTTCGACGTGTAAGAAATATTTTGCAAGGGCTGATCTCTTGGATTCACAACAATATTTCTACCAGCAGGAGGTGCACCATCATTACCTACAAAAATTGCTGCAACTTCTTCGTGATGTGGAGCATTGTATCTCCTTCTGTCTTCACCTTCACGCATATACATACCCACTACAGAGGTTGTTCTATTTTCTCAAAATGCCCTTTCTTCTTCTTCATGTCGACCTGAGCCAAGTTACGATATGCTGCGGCATAACATGAAACTGTTTGTATTTGTTCCATCAAGTCTCTGTTGCAATCCGCATTGGAAGGGTTTTGCATACGCATGTCAAGCGAATTAGCAGCTTCGATAATTTACAGCTGGCCAAACATAGGCACTTTGTTTTCATTAGCATGCAGTGCTCCATACCTATGTAGCAGTTTTCCACATATCCTAAAACATGAAGGCCCATTTCCTGGGGGCGGACGTAAGTTAGCTGACAGAGAAGCAAACTAAATGCATTATTATAAACTCTAATACACTTACGGAAATGTTTACCCAGAGCAGAATCATCAAGTAAAAGATTCTGTATCCAGGCGGATAATCTAATAAATTGGGAAGTTGTACCTTACCATTTGTGCAACATTTAAAATTAGTTTCACGGTCAAATTTGATTGCTCCACAATGTTCACATAAAATGTTGAATTCACCTAAAGAATGAATATCAGGTAAATTATTGTTTTCAACATCAATCCCTGCGGCATTTAAAAACCGAGCCCTGCGCACTCGTCTGTTTTCGGACATATGCTCTTTGGTGTTGTTGAGCATCAGCCACACGTCAAGCAGCAGCTTCAGGTTGCTCATTGTTTCTAACATGTTGGTGTTGTTGTGCATCAGTTGCACGTTGAGCAGCAGCTTGTTCAGGTTGCTCATGATCTGTTAGGAACTGTTGTCCGTGAGCTTGCGCTTCAAGTCGAGCAGCTACTTGATCAGGTTGCTCGTTTTCTCTAAGCGCCTGTTGCTGGTGAGCTTGTGCTTAAATTCGAGCAGCAACTTGTTCCGGTTGCTCATTAGCCCGTCGCTGTCTGTGAAGTTGTGCATCCCTGTCCCTACTCAATTGAGCACGAATCTCACTTTGATTTGCACGGTATCTCCTTTGTCATTCAGCATTTCTAATGTGACGCCGTTGTTGAGGGTCATCAGCAGGGGGTTGTTTTTGTTGTTGTTGATGTTGTTGCAGTGCATCAACTACATCTCTATCAAATTGTGATCTAGGCAATGCAAACCTTTGAGGGATTCCATAGTCATGATCAGAATTCATAACTCGTTGAGAAAAAACTCAAGCAAAAAAATCAAAACACAACAGGCCTTGTGTTTTTTGTCAGTTAACCTAGCTAAATAGACAACAATAAACAAAAAAGCAAACACAACTTTCCTTATTTGTCTTCAGGCAAACGAAATGATTGTTTTTTCTTAACTTTCTTCACTTTCTTTTCGCGCGAATCCGCAGTACCAAATAAAGTTTAGGCCCAAATGATGCGTCACCCCATCACGCGTATCGCTGACCCCAAAAACGTCAGTTATCCCTATTGGTTCTTGAGATATTTCCCCAAAAACGTTGCGTTCGATTAGGGATGCAATGCAATGATTCCCCGTGATTATAAAAAACTGACGTCAAATGATGCCACGTGCTTTTGGAATGATCGTGAAAAAGTGTCTCTCGCCTCTACGTGGTTTTACGCGCACATTAGAGGACGATGACCGTAAATTTAAACTAAATATGTCACTCTCTAAAATAAAAGTGGGATGCACAACGCGGATTATTATAATAAGATAAATTCACTTATATTACTCATGTATATATATTCAGTTAAAAATATTACAATTTCATGCAATTATTGCTATTTTTTAGAAGCCATTTTTTTACGTTTATAGCCCCTAATTTTCTTCTTATCTCCGTGATTTCTCCGTGGCAGATCCCTGATTTCTTTCACAGTTCACATCTACCACTTTGCGTGACTTACAAACAAACAGACAGACAGAGAATCGGCTATTAATATATAGATGTTACGTAAAATATGATCAGAGAGGTATTGTTAAAAAGGTATACTTACAACTGGTGGACCAAGGGTGTTAAGGTGATAGCCATGGTTACTTAAATAACTTAGTATCAAAAGAAAGAGTTGAGAAGGAGATCGAAATAAGAATATCTATTTAAATCGAGCTTCAGGTTACTAACTTCTTATATGGTACATGTTATACTAGGCAATTTCAATATCAATTTCTATAAGGATGATTGCAGCTTTCTTTGTGAGGCTCTTGCAGATTTTCATATGATTATTCCTGCTCCAACTCATATTTCTGCTTGATTGATCATATATATTGGGACAAGGCAATAAAAAACAATTTTCACATCAATCTCATGATTCATAATATATGCTGTTCTGATCATGAAACAATAAAAGATGCTTCAACCTGTAGAGGATGTGTTGTGTGCACTATTCAACCGTCAATCTGTGATGGCAGACCTTGCAATCGTATCGAACGCAAAATTCTATCGTTACCATTCAAGTTAGGAGGCCTAGGAATTGAGGATTTGACTAAAATTGCAGTATGAGAGTTCAAAACTTCGTCAAATGTTACATACAAAGCTACGCAAAAAATCATCAACCAAAACAACCACAAAGTAGATGAAATAGAAATCGGTCAGCTAACTCAAAACAAATCAAGGAAGGATTATTTTTTGGAATTACATGAAAAACTGAAAACTCATATGAGTCCTGATCAATTAAAAGCAAACGAAATAGCTTGTTCTGATGGGGCATCGATATGGTTGTCAACACTACCGCTAAAAGACGACCAGTTTAACCTAACGAAGAGGTAGTTTCATGATGTGATTTCTTTACGATACGGATGGTGAATGAAAAATCTTCCTAATCAATGCGTTTGTGGCAAGAAGTATTCAGTAGAATACGCCATGATATGCAAAGTAAGAGTTCTGGTTACGTTACGTCATAATGAGCTAGTTAATGTCACAGCAAACTTGCTAAGTTTTGTTTGCAAAGACGTTGTTAAAGAACCAGTTCTACAGTCCACACCAAACGACACAGATGACCTCCGTGCAGACGTCAGTGCACGTGGATTTTGGCAGCCATTTCGCTCCGAGCTATGGACGCCAAGGCCTGCGTACACTGATGTCTAGTATGGAGAAGATGAAAAAGAAGAAGTACAATCAGCGTGTTCTGGATGCCGAAAATGGAACCTTAACACCTCTCATTTTCTCATCCAACGGAGGGATGAGCACCGAAACAAAATGTTTTTATAGAAAGCTCAGTGAACTGATTTCGGACTAACACAATCAACACCCATCCTTGACATCAGTGTGGGTTAAGAGAAAGATCGCCTTTAGCCTTCTTCGCACAGTGGTAATTTGTATCTGTGGATCTCGGTCGCGCAGGTATAAAATACCGTCCGAGTGCGTCGAGGACATAAATGTATTGAATGACATCTGCCAGATTTAGACGACTGATTAAGTTTTTATTTAACTCGATTGTAAAATAGATTTATAGATCTCATATATTATAATAGAGTATAAAAAAATAGTAAAGTTTGTTCCAAGATAATGATTTTAAAACATCAGATGGACATGTCCTTGCTCATCTTCTTCTCGACCCACACCTCCTTTTTCTTGAGATAAATCATTTTGTTTGCCGGTCCTTTAATGTATTTGGTTGGTTTAAAATTTGTGTCTACATTGATGATATTTGATTGAAATATTTTAGCCAAATCAAGTCTTGAGATTACAGTGAATTGAATGTTAATGCCAGACTCTTTCCTCAAACCCACATGTGGCCAGATCACTATTAGTAAAAGGCAAGGAAGTAGTAAGTCATGATGAAAATACCTAGTAAGTAACTACTCTTGCTCATCTACGTCGTACTAATAACAGAATTTGAGTAATTAAAGCACTAACATGGGATTGAATGACCAAACATTTTGTGACCAAATCAAAAACTTTCAATTTCTGTTACACTAATGCTTTTGAATTTTGGTGTTTTCAACCAAATTCATTTATGTAGTAATGTTCAAACAGTTTCCTGTTCCTAAAATGGTATGATAGAGTTGAAAGAGTTGATTAAGAAGTCTTTTTTACAGTTTTTCTAATGTAAAAGTTTACACAGTTTGGAAACATTGATATAGGGTTCACCACACAGTGTCTGGAAAATAAAGGGAAAACTGTGTTTGACAGGAAGAAAACAGGGTGTTTTTATAGGAAAGTTTGAACTTTCATCATATATTTAAAAATTTTGCAAGAATTGCTGTAAGTGTTTCATTAGTAAAACGGACTGAAAAAGTTTTAGAATCAGGCAATTGATTCTAATAATCAAGATATATATGTCATAACCACATAGGTCACGCCCAAATTCATCAGTACAAATTGTTGTCATATCCATATACTCACAATAAATCTTATTAGATTAGGGTTGTATCCAGGTTTTCTTTGGGCAGACTGGGTAAAATGATTTTATGAACTGTATGGCATAAAATTTGACGTCTTTTGATGCCCTGGTCATGATCCCTAACACCCTCTAGTTTGTATGTTGGGATTGACGGACTCCTATAATAAGAGACGAAAAAGATGTAATAAATCATGGTGCACATAACATCACCTACTATAATATACAAGTCTTCTCATTATAAAGCATGTGATCGCACTAGCGTTAGGGATAACGACCACAATTGCTAAGGGAATTTTGAAATTTTGCTCCTTTTCATTTGTTCACCTAAGAAAGAATATGAAAGCAAAAGTTGTATCACAAGACTTGTTTTGGTGTTGTTCAATGAAATTAAAAAAGCATCTTAATTTCCAGCTCCCTTACATGACTTAAAATAACAATTTCATTTCTTATAAGACCTGAATACTGATATACTATGAAAATGTACAGGTCACTACAGGTCAATATAAGGATCTCAATACAAATTGACTAGCTTTTCCCAGGTTTCATCGTCAAAATCATCGGGACCAAGCAAAACCAAGTGCATTAAACGATTTCGGTGTTTGGGGAAAGGCAATCCAAGATCCCCTCTCTACAGAAGAATAGATATTTTTTAGCTATCCATTGTATTTGTTCTATTTTATTCAAATTGAAGATATTCTTCAGGTCGTAAAACTTTATTAAAAAGAGAATAAGGAAGAGTTTCGTTTTTGACCATTCATAAAAATCACGCATGAAACATTGAACTGTGGCGGTTTCAAAGTATTACTTTTGTTGATCTTCTGGAACTTTCATCGGATTTGGATAGAACAACATCAAACTTTTTGTAACAAAGCGCTGTAGACACTTTATGCCAGAATAGGGCTTAAAAATTTTATTTAAACAAAGATTGCAAAATTTTCATTTTAACTATTTCAATTACAGACTTTATAGAACAGTAGAAAAGTTGCTCAGATCCCATTTCTAAATAAGTAAAATGGCACCATAGTTTGGGTGCCCAAACCGCTATACTGGTTTCAAAAATACCCTGGATATGGCGGCGTGGATTCACATGCTACTTGAAAATAATTAAATTGATAAAAGAATATCAGACAAGTTTGTTCAGCAGATTTGTATAAACTTAAAAATATTTGATTAAGTAAATAGAAGCTTTTGAAATCTATTTCAAAACTCACTGTATTTTTGCTGTAATAGATATATGTTATTATACATTATTTGAAAAGTTAATTGTAAACTTCTAATTTTATAGATGAACCGGAATCTTTGAAGGGGTACGTTATTCAAGTGTCCCCTGTCAAAGTATCCAAAAAAACCAAACCCTTATCTTGCTGTTGAATGCAAAAATGTCACACATGCTGTTTGTTTTTCACCCTCTAAAAGAAAATTATTCTAAGAGGTCCATGAGAATGAGAAAGGAGTTGAAATCACACAAAGAAATTGGGTAATGATGTTAACCATGTTAATCGAAAAAAATAGCAAATTCAAAAAACGATTTAGGTTTTGAAATAACTACTTAAATTGAATTTAAAACTGTGAAAGATATTACAAATGAAGTTTCACTAAAGTCTAAAGTCAATGTAAAGGGAGTGCTTAAGTCAAATGACATCTCTTACGTACAGGTAAAATGTCAAAACGTGCAAATTCGAACATAAAGACATAGTGACGAGACTAGAAGCATAAAGATAACTTTGTGGAGAGAATATGCATCAGTTCTTGAGGATGGCTTAACATACAGCTTTTCTGCTATTGAAAAGACAATTTTTATAAATGAAATTTTTCAAAAATCTGTTAATTATAGATCATTTGCAGAAATGAGTCCTGTGACAAATTTCGTTCAACCCACTGAACTAAAATACAATGTTGTTGAAGCAAGTATTATTTGTGTGACTTTAGTGAACAAGAGTGAATCACTTCAGTGTAAAGCAGTATTTGATTTGACTAATATCACTGGAAATATTGTGACATGTGACTCTTGCAAAGCATCAATGATGTGTGGATTTGTCCCAAATAATAAATATTGGTCATTAGTTCTTGCATGTGACCAAAAAAGAATAAACATGACTGCTGCACTAAATGTGATCAACTCCTGTTATGGTAAGGATGTTACAAGCATGTATTGCAAACAAAGAGCACTTTAAATACTTTTTCATAAGTATATTTCCACATATCATCCTTTAAATGATATGATCAGCAACCTTGAACCGGTAGAAAATCAAGAAGTCGACAGTCAATAAAGTGAAACAGAAATCTTCTGTTTTTATAGCTAAGTATTCTGTCCTGTTCTGTTTCTTTTCATACTTTTAAAAGGTTTTGATACACAGTATGATATGAACTTCTTCTGTTTATAACATAATATTATGTTTGAGATTTGTGTTTTCATCTCATTGTTTCGTTATTTGGAAGAAAGTTTTGTTATATGAATAATTTAGTCAGTTTGGATGGTTTGACTGAAGTGTGCCGTATCATAAATATGGCTTTGATCATGAAACATTTCTGTACTGTAAATTCGTTAAAAATACTGTTGTATGTAAATCGAACATTTATTGTAGTCATGTGCAATAATCAGACCTCCAACAAAAATTTTTTAAGTAATCACTCAATACAAGGTTTAAAACCACTAATGTGTATTGAGGTACAAGGAAGAAAGGTGACGATGAAGATTGCATTTAATGGTTAAAGTTTATAATGAGAAGGAAAAACAGACTGTGGTAAAGACGTCCAGAGAGTGGAGAAGCGAATGAAACTTTGTTGGTAAAAAATTTTAGATGACTTTGGGATGTTGACAGTGTGATTATGGCAATTAGATGAATATCTAGTGTTTCACTTGAAAGTTTTTAATGCAGGGATGAGAGAAGAGAACTCAGTTGAACATTTTCTGTAAAAGTATTTATAAAAGAGACAAAGGGACGCCCCAGATCTGTGATGGGAGACAAGGAAAGGCTGAACTTACATAATAATCAGCAAGGCATATACGTATGCATTTTTTGTTCTCAAATATATCAAAATATTCTTAACACATCTTTCACGATACGATGTATATGTAGCAGTAAAATTAAAATGTGCTTACATGAAAACAACAAAAAGATTAAAGTCAAGATTAAAGTCACGGTTCATGGAATCCTTAGCCCAACATAAATAAGTGTAAGTGTCAAAGTACGAACTGCAAACAATTCTGTACCTTCTATAACCCAGAACGTCATGATTTAAAACCATGATACTCATTTCTTTGATCGTTTATATATATTATTTTTATGTGTCTTCCCAAAAGGAAAGGTAATAATGCAGAAACCATACTATAAGAAAAATGAAACAAAAAAAACAAAAAAGTTCAAAAGCGGACTAATGCAAAAACATTAATAAATCTTCCTGCAATACTTTCGTTGTTGTCTATCGTTTCTTGATCAATCAAAACATTTATAACGAATATGAAAAGATCAAAACAAATGCAATGTAAAGGTATGTTCTAACACTTATCGTAGAAAAATATTAACTGTGGTTTGAGCGACTTTAATGAAAAAGTGCCTGCAAAAACGACCCGAAATTTTAGAGAGTGAAAGCGTGGAAAAAGTGGATGCACAGCGTGTATAAGGATATAGATGTTTGATAATGAATGTGTCCATGTGTTATCTCCTTGGTCCCACCCTAGCCAATGCTTTTCTTGCAGACCATGAACAGGCATGGTTAAAAACTGTATAATAATTAAAATTAAATAATTGAAAATTATTAATTTCATTAATCTTTTCATTATGACATAGCAATTCATGGGTTGAAGAAGATCAGCCATGAAAAGAGAACCAGCGGAAGGCTAGATTGCCTCTTGGAATTCTCTTGAAATTCATTGAAGAAGCTTTTCAAAAGCATAAAAAGAAAAAGACTGTGCAAGATGACGTTGAGTAATGGTTACTTGATGGCTTTGTGAACTTTTGCAACGATAAGGGTGTGCCAGATAATGTAGTAACTGATATCAATATTAAAACTCTGAACTATATCAAAAAGTGTGAAAAACAGAAACCTTCACGTAGCATAATGTTAACCAAAAAGTATTTGAAAGAAAATGATCTATTAGCAGTTCCAGTTGACAATAGTCAGGAAGCTGTGAGCACAAAAAATGTGAAAAGTTGGTTTCCCAGGGGACAATCTAATTTCTACATAAAACTATTCTACTATCTATAAGGAACTCAAATTTCTTTACTGGCCATTCTAATTTTACTTGTGGGCTTCAATATTTACGATTTCCTCCATCAGAAAAACAAACACATCCGCGCGCTCTATCGTTGCCATGTTTTTTTCGAAGAAGAATTTTTCGGTTAGTGATACTTCTCTTAATTGGGGGGGGGGGGGGGGGGGGGGGGGGGGGGGGGTTAGTGGTAATAATAAAAATTGCATGATAACATTTATGATGAAAAAAAATAAAATTAATGTTATCATAGAAAATTTTTATTCAGTTGTTTTTTTAAAAAAAGAACTTGTGTTGTAAACTTGTAAACTAATGTTTTTTATGTTTTTAAAATAATCTTGTTGAAGTTAATTTGAACCCCCTGTCTGCGCTTTTTCATGAAATATACAACGTTCTATTTTTGTGACAGAATGTAGAATGTAAATATTCGAAGATTTTAATGGACATTGCTATTGACAGATAAAAAAATGTCAAATGAAATTAATGAATGCCTTTTCCATTTTCCTTGTTATGATAATGAAAATTTAAGACTTTTTACCGAGAGATCATTGACAACAGCAATAAAAGCTAGGTAAGTTTCGACTATTTCATTCCTTCCTGCTGTTGTAAAAAGAGAGAGAATATATCTATTATTATATTATTACTAGTATCCCGGGTAAAAAACTTTTTACCGAACTTAACTTCGAAAAGGATGGGTCAAAATCGTCTTTCCCGTGAACGATCCCCGTGACGAAAAAATAAATCACAGAATCGCAACTCAAAAGTGCACCCATGTTGTAGAGCTCGAAAAACTGATCAAAAAATTGTATGAGATCATTTCGCTACGATCAACCGTTGCAGAGATATCGCTGATCAAAGATATTGATGACGTCATATCCGCAGTACCAAATAAAATTTTGACCCAAATGTTGCGTCACCTGCTCACCCGTGTCGCGGTCCCTAAAAAACGTCAGTTTTCCCTATTGGTTCTCGAGATATTTCCCCAAAAACGTCGCTTTCGATTGGGGATGCAATGCAATGATTCCCCGTGATCATAAAAAACCTGACGTCAAATGATGCCACGTGCTTTTGGAATGATCGTGAAAAAAGTGTCTCTCGCTTCTACGTGGTTTTACGCGCTCATAAGAGGACGATGACCGTAAAAATTAAACAAATATATCACTCTCTAAAATAAAAGTGTGACACACGATCGCTGATTATTATATAGACTAGTATCTCGCGTAAAAGTTTTTTACAACTTTAATTTCGAAAATGGTGTCACGAAAATAGGTGACGAAAAATTAAAGTACCAAATCTCGAAAAGAGACCGTACCCATGTTGTAGAGCTCGAAAAGTTGATCAAAAAAGTGTATGGGATTGTTTCGCTACGATCAACCGTTGCAGAGATATCGTCGATCAAAGATTTTAATGACGTCATATCCGCAGTACCAAATAAAATTTAGGCCCAAGTGTTGCGTCACCCTGTCACCCGTATCGCCGACCCTCAAAAACGTCAGTTATTCCTATTGGTTCTCGAGAT
This sequence comes from Turritopsis dohrnii, assembly GCA_027922465.2. NCBI lineage: Eukaryota > Metazoa > Cnidaria > Hydrozoa > Anthoathecata > Oceaniidae > Turritopsis > Turritopsis dohrnii. The sequence goes on along the minus strand of BQMF02000112.1, from coordinate 400,340 downwards.
ATTTCCCCAAAAACGTCGCGTTCGATTGGGGATGCAATGCAATGAATCCCCCGTGATAAGGTAAAAAAACTGACGTCACGCTGCGTGCTATTATACTAATCGTGAATTGTCAATGGTCTAACGAAAAAATGACCACGATTAAGAAGATTTTGACCGTACATTTTAAAAAAACGCAACACTCTCTAAAATAAAAGTGGTATGCACGATTGCGGATTAGTATAAGTAAACTAGTATCTCGCGTAAAAGTTTTTTACGGCTTTAATTTCGAAAAGGAACCCCGTGACGAAAATTTCAATTACGGAATTGGGACTGGAAAATGTACCCAGGTTGTAGAGCTTGAAAAACTGAGCAAAAAAATGTATGGGATCGTTTCGGTACGACCAACCGTTGCGGAGATATGGTCGATCAAAGGTTTTGATGACGTCATAGCCGCAGTACCAAATTAAATTTGGGCCCAAATGTTGCGTCACCCTGTCACCCGTATCGCGGACCCCAAAAAACGTCAGTTATCCCTATTGGTTCTCGAGATATTTCCCCAAAAACGTCGCGTTCGATTGGGGTTGCAATGCAATGATTCCCCCGTGATGCGATAAAAATAACTGACGTCACGCCGCGTGCTATTATACTAATCGTCAATTGTCAATGGTCTAACGAAAAAATGACCACGATTAAGAAGATTTTGACCGTAAATTTTAAAAAAACACAACACTCTCTAAAATAAAAGTGGTATGCACAACGCGGATTAGTATATATATATAAGTAGATATTATATTATTATATATCTCTTTTATAAGTACTAGCTCATGCTCTCAGATTGGGCGGTGCGTATGGAATACTTTCTTTTCATTTTTTACAATTCAGAAGCTATGGGTAAACCTATGTCAGCTTTTTTTCCCGTTAAGATCTAGTTTACAATCTGTTAACCTACCTCTAGAACAGGCATTTTCAATTATTTTCTAAGGCCTGTTTTACATTTGGGGAAAAATTCTAGGGTGTGTCAATCTTTTCCTATGGCACTTCACGTTTGATTTAGTAGCACCAGTGGAGAAATGCTATAATTATACAATTTTTTCAGTGAAATAAGAAGGGATGAGAGTAACCATGCAGCCCTCCTGTCAGAATATGCAAAGACACTCAAATTTCATCAAAAATGCCTTGACCGCTATACTCATCAAAAAGCGCTCCAAAAGATCATTCGCGATCATGAAAAAGGTGAAGAAGATGAAAGCGAAGAGAGAAAAACAGCCCGACTTGGATCAACGTTGCGTAGAAGATCTTACCCACAGAAAGACATTTCAGGTAAATATTTTTGATTGATAACATAAATTGTTTCAGTATTTTTCCACTTTAGTTACCACTTTATATTGTAACTTTAATAGTATATAACATACAACATTTTTTTCTCGTTTTTTAGTATTAACTATCCTTGCTCCAAATGATTGTTGCATTTGTCGCTCGAAGAAAACGGACCCTTCGAAGAGTGGTTATGAAAAACTGGTGAAGTGCGTCACAGAGTTGTCGGCCGAAACTTTAGAGCTATGCTGCGATACGAAGCAGGATCTGCCACTCCTTAGTGCAGACCTTGCTGGAAAAGATTGGAAAGCAATCATTGCATACGAAATCCAATATCACAGGTCGAGCTATAGAATATATACCAGGGGACTGAATGCCTCAATAAATGTATCGAACAACACAGGCACTGAAGTTTTTGAGTTTGTTCGGAAGAAAGTGATAGAAAATAATGAAGTGTTGTACAAGAAAGAACTGTTGAGGGTTTATAACAAAATTAAGAATCAATCGTTGTCTGATGCCAGACCACTACTAGATAAAATCAAGGAACTTTGGTGATGACATTTCGATTTGGAAGCCAATGTGCGGCAAGCAGTTTATGTTTAAGGAGAACCAAAGGAAAGGCAAATAATTAAGAACTTCCTTGAAAAGTTAGAATTAGCAAAAAAACATTCTAATAGTAGCGTGAAGGAATCGAATAAAGAAGATGTTATAGCATCTGCGGCAAAATACATCAGAGAAGAAGTGAAAAGTATGCCTAGCACCTATGAGAACTGGCCACCCACCTCTACTCAGCTATTTCAATGTAAAACACGGTTACCCAAGTTGACAGAAATATTTCTTAAAAACGTTATCAGTTCTCGCATTGATTGAATTTCTAATAGAAGGCAACACATCATTCAAGCGATCCGCCAAGATCTTGTGTATAATATATGGAACGGGAAGCGTCAGACATCAAAAAACACTTTACTTTCGTTGTGTACAAAGCGCCGAACTGGCTCGAAGCGGATGGTTGAATGGTTGAACAAGTTTGGTAATGGCATCTCCTACGCAGAAGTTTCATTTGTGGAAACAACTGTTGTGGAAGATGAAGTCCGAAACCAAGCTGTACGAAGTTATTGTCCCACAATCGTTCAGCCTTCGAGGTATATGTTACTACTTCTTATATTGAATTCTTTATTTTATGAAAACTTTCAATACTTTTAAGAAAACTTTGTGTTTTGCAGCAATGTGAATACGGCATCAGGTAATAGCAGCTTCTTAATTTCATGAAGGCCGAAAATATTCTCAACTGCCTTAAATTACTTTAATAACATGGCATATTTTCGTTTAAGATTCATTACATTCATCTGAGACAACAACGATATCAATCCTGAAACGTTGTCTGGGATTTCGATGCATTGTACAAATGGTATAGTTGTTCAACTTGGCTCTCCTGAAGTCGGAACGATCAACATACGGGTCCATGAAGTCGCAAGAAAAAGGTCATTTTCATCCCTTCCAAACACTATTGCATCTTACATCTCTAAAAAGAAAGTCGACCCGAGTCATCTGATGACCGTCAGCTTTGAAAACATAAAGGGATCCTTAAATAATTCCAAGTTTATTGATTTTATTTGGACTTTGTGCAGCGACATCAGTCCAATGAAAACTCCAAACTGGTCTGGTTTTAACTCGCTGTTACACGAACGAGGTGACGATGAAGAAATTCATTTTGTAACCTACCTTCCAGCAATAGATCAATCCCCGATCAAGTTGGACACCGTCTTAGAGCTTCTGTTACAATCTAAAGCAAAAGCTGTACATCTTGGCTTATCTGATACCGACGTAGTTGTCAATCAAGCTATATATGCCAAAACTGTGGAGATTCTAGAAAACCCTTTGTATATAGATCTGAAGCAGTTTACTGTATTGCGAATGGGAGCATTCCACACCTCGTCAATTTTCATTGCAGTAATTGGCAAAAGATTTGGTGACGCTGGGCTCAGGGATTTGCTGGTGGAATCTGAACTTTTTGGTGAGGATATTTAATATTAGTCTGGTACATAATGTTTGTGTGTTCTCTCTAATAAGCACTCTATTTGCTCCTCTCTAATGATCATCCTCTCCTAAAAGTCCAAGTCCAACCCTGAAAAAGTGCCCAAGAGAATACAGTAATTACACATAATTTATTCTTTAGGTGAATACAGTACTGACAAAATTCTTCGCGGGAAACACTATTACAATGCTGTCCGTGCTTTAAAGTACCTGTACAACGTATTTTCTCGACAAAGAATTGATCATTTAAGGAACTGGTTACTGGAAAATGACTTGCCCGACCTATCCAACGTAACTTCTTCATTGGAATTCATGCAATTAACGGATAAGGTAATGCTAATATTTTTAGTAATTTTCTTTTATTTCCTTGCAGTCTCGACGTCCTGATCACCAGACTCAACAAAAAAGATGAAAGCTTTGAAAACTTAAAACTTTGTATCTATTGAATTATCTTTCAGATATCTGTTGACAACGCTGACAGTTTTTGTACAATTCATGATGATTTACCGATGTTAATAGAACGACACAGACAAGAACTACTGCTCAACAACGGCTATACTTCTCAATTTTGGAGCTCGTTTTTGGACATGGTTGAAATTCTTTTTGCTTTTATCCGATCATTAAGACTTGGTCTTTGGGATCTTCACCTAGATGCTGCCAAAAAGATGTTGCCCTGGTTCTTTGCCTACGACCGGCAAAACTATGCTCGATATTTGTCTTACTACCTAGCAGAAATAACTTAATTATCTGAAACTCATCCTGGAATATATGAGCAGTTCATGTAAGAGTTTTACCTACGTAAATTTTTCCCTTGTAAAACCCAATTAAGTTGAGTAAGTAGATTAAGTGCTTTTAATTATCAATCGGAGTATACAGGCTTACGTTTTCTATTTTGAAAAGGAACAAGATTTAATAAGACAAATTATTTGCGAAACATTAATTTGAAGAATATTGGGCAACTTCAAGAAAATAAATCCCTGCACAAACTTGAAACTTTTAAAATTTATTGGCAAAATTAACAAACGCAGTAACTTTATGCTTTGTTTATAGGAATGGAAACTTTGCTGTCAAGCGTAAAAAAGGGAGATTCAACCGTATTGCCTCTGATCAAACAATAGAGCAAACCATCAATTGAGATCAGAAATGTCACGGGGGCATTACAGGATACAGCACTACACCTGCAACTGTTCAACGCTGGGTATTGACAAGCCATACCATCGCTCAATTTCAGCTACATTTGGAAGAGGGCTTTTTGAATAAAGTAAAACCATTACGCTGCAAAGATCTTGGCCCGTCTCGAATGAAATTTGATCAAATGTGCATCGATAAAGCCAATGATACGATCAAAGCTTGGGGTAACCCGTTTGATTTTCATGAAAGTATGACGCATCTTTGTTCTGGTGTTGAAGCCTCTAAAGATGTAGCTAAAGATTAGTTAAATGCTGAGTCAATTGGTTTAAAAAATATGGAGCAACTCTTGCATGACCTGCTTCAATTCTGCTGAAAAATCGTTTTACGCACCTATAACTAAAAACAAGCTGAAGACGTTCAAAAACATGGCTGTAAAGAATTCATGAAGTCAAAAGAGAAGTCTGTGATTATTTCTGCAGAGAGAAGTTTGTTTGGAAGGCTGCTTATACTGGCAAAATCGAGAGAAAGTCTTTCACTGGAGTTTGTTTTGGGATATTCACTCAGCCCTATTCCGTTGTCCCTTGGAACACCAGATGGAGGATTAGTTAAAACCAACAAAAGCAAATTAACAGGTAAAGGTTTTCTTATTTTTAGTTAAAATCAGTATTAACTATTGATTCCCCAGCGAAAACACTTCTTAAAATTCGAATACTGAATAAATGCCAACGTGAACAAAGACCTTGTATTAATTTTTTTGAGTTGTTTCTGTATGAAGACGAGTAATATATTTACACTAGTATCCCGGGTAAAAACTTTTTACCGAACTTAACTTCGAAAATATTAGTTCAAATCCACCATTCCCGTGTACGTACCCCGGGACGAAAAAATAAATCATAGAATCGCAACTCAAAACTGTACCTATGTTGTAGAGCTCGAAAAACTGATCAAAAAAGTGTAAATTTAGGCCCAAATGATGCGTCACCGTATCACCCGTATCGCTGACCCCATAAAATTAAAAAGTAAATTAAAAGTTACTTCTGGACTGTAATCATTAATGAATTTTGAAATTATATATCATAGTCTGTTCTTCCCAAAACCATCAACGTCATGATTAAAACCATGAGTTTCATTTCTTTACGCTTTTTTATTATTGCCTAAAAGAATAATATTTTAATTGTAATACCGAAAATAAAAAACAAAACAAAAAGGAAATTCAAGTATGCATATCCTAAAAACAATAACTAAAAACACAAATTTACTTATTAATTTACCCAAGCAATGTTAATCTTTATTTACAATGACAAAAGCGCTATTACTTAAAAGAAAGAAGAAATACATATGAGATGGCACTCCATTAATCAGATCTGTAACCCAGTGTGCAAAATCGTCAAAAAAAATCACTGTGACGGAGAGCATTCTTAGTAAAATTGTGTGTAGATTTCATAGAAATGGACTTCTTCGCAGATATTTTCTAATAAAAGTTCTGACTGGGAAAGAACTGAAAACTATATTTTTAAAATTGTAAAATTTCTGTTCGACACTAATTCAACACTAATTGATAGACAGACATACTTAAACTCAAGTCTTAGGTTAGTAAATTGACAGTGTGAAAGCTGGAATGTTAGGATGCTGTGATGAAAGTGGTAAGCAAAAGAAATTGGAGCAAGTAACTTTATTCTAATCAATTATCTAAACTATCTATTATATAAATTATCTAAACTAAAATAAAATAAACTAAAATAAACTAAACTAAAATACCCTCATCAGTTTTCTATTCATTCAAGTGAGTCTATGTAAAGAAAGTCAAATGAAAATTTCCTAATGCTCACTTAAAGGTCTAATAACTCACTTTAATGAATAGAAAACTGATGGGGCAAAAGCATTAAAATTATATTGATTCAGGACAGGCAAAGTGTTGTTTACAGTTAGTGTAGTAGTTCCAGTAGTTTTTTTTCGGATTTTTGTGCCATTTAAATTTGGGGTGATCCTGACCCCCGAATCTCTTCCACGCCTGAAAAGCTGCGTTAGAGCAGGGGCCGGGGTGACTTTTTCTGTATTCGCGAAATTGTTTGTACGAACCTAGTAGTTAAAATAATTTTTATTAGTGAAGAAACAAACAGGTTGATATTAGAATTGATAAAAAAATATATCAGGGAAACTTACATTTTATTTTATTTGCCAGAACTGCATCTAAAATAAAATGCAAAATGTACCTAAGACACAATTCTTCAGACATGTTACGTTAACATTGGAGTTGTAAGAAATATTACCATTAGGTTTGACAGATGATGGTAGTTCAGCTAAAAGAAATGTATAAGTAGATTGTGAAAGTCATAGCATATAGAGATGGAAACTACAAAGTTATGTCAACTAAAACCCTTACTCTTTGCCACATTCGGCGCGTTATTGGTATCTAATGAAGGAAATCATGAAGTTATAATTACAGAATGTCCAAACATACATCATAGACAAAGGAGTATAAATAAGTAGATTGTGAAAATCATAGCATCTACTATCTACTATCTACTGCTGATAAAGCATCATCTAAATAAAGAAGGTTTAAAAAGTAGCTGTCATATAAAAGAAAGATAAAAGAAATGGAAACTACAAAGTTATGCTAATACAAACTCTTACTCCTTTGCCACATTCGGCGCGGTATTGGTATCTAATGAAGAAAAGGACAAAGTTATTATTGCAGCATAGAATAATAAACAAAGGAGTAGATTGTGAGTGATAGCATATAGAAAGAAAATGTTAATGTGTATTGACTCTTACTTTACTAACAGCTGTTGGTAAAGCATTATCTAAATACAGAAGGTTTAAAAAGTAGCTGTCATACAAAAGAAAGATAAAAGAAATTGAAACTACAAAGTTATGTCAACTAAAACCCCTTACTCTTTGCCACACTCGGCACGTTATTGGTATCTAATGAAGGAAATCACGAAGTTATAATTACAGAATGTCCAAATATACATTATAGACAAAGGAGTATAAGTAAGTAGATTGTGAAAGTCATAACATATAGAAAGGAAACGTTGATATTAATTGATTCTTACTATCAGCTGTTCGTAAACCATTAGCTATAGAGAGAAAGGTCCAGGAAGTAGCATATATTCAAAAATGTCATACACTGTAACTCAAACAGCCTGATTCAGCAGATGAAAAAACCAAGAGAAAACGAATTGAAAACTCCAATAAAAATCCTTACTATATTCGATATTTTCACTGCCATCTGTATAAAGGAAAAGCAGATGTTGTAATGGCAGCATGTAAATCCAAAATTTATAAGATGAGATAGATAAAGTAGATAAAAAAATGCTATTAAGAAAGAATTTTTTTTTTCACCAAGTAGTTCTATTTCTCGCTCTGAAATGAAATCAATTTGCTTTGAGAATTCTGACTACTTTCATAGAAAATATTCTAATATATTACAGACAAAATTGTATAAATGAAAAAACTGAAGTTATTTTAAAAATAATTTTTACCTGCACTAATAAATTTGTCTTCTGACTCTGAAATGAAATCAATTTGATTAGTATTTTAATGTCTCTTACAGAAAGTTTAAAAAAGTAATGTTTTACTGTTGCACACATCCATGGGAGTTCCCATTATTATATCTTATTATACTAATTCGCGATTGTGCATCCGGTTTTTATTTTAGAGAGTGATATATTTGTTTTTTTTTTCACGGTCAAATCCTTCTTATTTTTTCCCTTTTTGTCGTAAAACCACGTAGAGCGAGAACACTTTTTTTGATTTTCCGCGATTAGTATATGCTCCTCCGTTTTGTTATCTTTGGTTTGCGCAGTGGAAATCAGCCGAAAAACGTCTTTGGAGGAGTGCGAGCAATGCAATGTCTTCGTTCGAAATTTGTCAACGATCATTTCGTGAGCAAGAAACTTCTGTTGTGAGCTTGACGAAGAAACACAAGTTTGTATACATGCTGATTATTAAACTGTTTATTGTTGAACTTTTATTGTATTTTAGATTATTAAAAGAACAGGAATTGCATGCGTAAGTGATTAGTTGTTTGTTTACAATGTATGGTGAGAATGCAGAGGAAGTGCAGTGAAGTTTTTAAAAATTGGCTGTGCAGAATGAACGAACAGGTCTGTACGAAAGTATTATTATAAAACTTTTAATAAGATTAAGATTAACTAATAAGATTAACTTTTAATAGATTAATAAAAGAACAGGTGACACATTCGTAAGTAAGTTATGTATGTATTTTAATGTTTGTTTATGTTTTAGCTATCCAATATCGCTATACAGAAGAAAGTGCAGTGAAGAAGTTTAGAACAAAAAGATGTTTATTTACACGACGGTAACGAATGGTTTTAATTTCAATTTTAAGTTTGTTTTGAATTATTAATGTGAAAGAGTGTAAGAGTCAAACGTAATTCAATCGTTTGGATGGAAGCTGGATGACAGCGAACGTTATGGAGCAATCAAGGGGGAGCGCAGTAAAAATTTGTTTTGGTAACGCGCGCCATTAGTTAGCAAAGAAGATTTTATTTACAGATCAATTAAAAATGGTTCTCATGACTGTGGAAATGGGGAACGTGTCATGCTGTCTTATCTCATCTCAACCATGTCTGCTTTTTATTAAATTTCACTGTATATTTTATTGACGATGTTTGGTGCTTTGTCTCTCTGGTCTCTTTGGTGCCTGTCTGTCATTTATATCTTTTGCTTTTGTTTGCTTCAATATGGTTGTTGCAGCAGTGTGGATTGTAGCTAGCTGTTCTTCACTGAAATCTTTTTCTTTTAGGTCAGAAAAGAAAAGGTGTATAACCATTAAAGAAATGAAGCAGATGGTTAAATTATGATGTTGTGAGGGATAGTTAAGAGAAGAATGGATTATGTATTTCAAAAATTCATTAATTATTGCTGTGATGTGATAAGACTACTAACTCTAACTGTGCTACTACAAATAAGAAGCATTGCATTGCATTGCTGGATGGATTCTTATATTTTGTGATGATTACACATTATTTTGTGTTATGGTAATTGTTTACGTACTATGCCTGGGTACTATATAAGTTTCGCATTATGTTTTACTGTTGTTACTTTTTATCTTTTCGGTAGGGCATTTCATTGTTTCAATTATTTTTATTATTTTGATGTTTTTTAAAAGTCTTAATGTAGTTCAGCTCCAGTGTTGAGTGTTGAACCCGTATTAACTTATAGCAATCAAAAGCTTTACAAATTCTGTCATTGAATTTGTGTTTTTAATTAATTATTTTTAGGATAAATGCGTACATGAATTTACTTTTTGTTTTTTGTTTTGTTTTTTATTTCAACTATTTCATAGTATGATTATCTTTTTCTGCATTTTTATACAATTGAAATATTTTTTAGGTAAGATTAATAATAATAAAACAGCACGTAAACCGTTAAAGAAATGAAACTCATGGTTCTTATCATGATGTTGATGGTTTTGGGAAGAATAGATTGTATATATATCATTTCAAAAATTCATTAATAGTTGCTGTCCAATGTAACTTCCGCACAAAAGAAACACAGTTAGAAGGTATCGATTTGTTTTCAATTCACATTTTGCAATATTTATTATGTCTTATGTATTATGTCTGGGTAAATGGTTCTGTGTTATATATTGCATATTTTTACATTAAAGTTACTTCTCTTCTGCGTATGAATATATATTCTGAGCCATGTTGCTATTTGTTTTTCTGAATGTAAGACATGAATTAAGAAATTAATGCCTGAAAAGAAACTTTTGCAAGAGTTAAATTCTGGGACACAACGCATACTGAACATGGCTGGCGAGCGACGCCACCTGGGATGAGTTGCGATTCTAAGATTTATTTTTTCTTCACGGGGTACGTACACGGGAATGGTGGATTTGACCTAATGTTTTCGAAGTTAAGTTTGGTAAAAAATTTTTACCCGGGATATACAAAAGTTACAATCATGAAGAGATAATATGGAGCATGCCCTGACTTTTAGATCATGAATTGTCCACAAAGTTTACTTCATGCACAATTCATGGTAACGGAGTACACGGCGAGAACGTAAGTCAATGGGACTTGTACTCCACCTAAAAAACAACAAAATCTACAGGTTGTTCATTAGGTACAAAGCTGCCAAACTACAGTGCCACAACAACTGCCAGCAGTGACTACAGCAATGGTTTACAGTATACTAATGAGCCACAACATGTCTCAACAGTGGCGTAACTTACAGAAGAAGCCAAAACAACTGTCAACAGCAGCCACCACAGTAAGTGTTTACTCTATCTTATTATATAACAGAATAAGCCACAACAACAAATTCAAATGTTAAGGTGAATCACGACATTCACAGCAACACTTGTGGAAAGACAACATTTTGAGTATACATCTTTCCATTAATATAACCTTGCTTACCCATACCGGCAACTTTGATTTTAACATTACCAAATGCTTTTGCCCTTGAACAGGCGACATACAACTGTCCATGTGAACACGGTCTCTGCAAAAACAAACCAATTTTTTCAAACGTTTGACCTTGACTTTTGTTAATAGTAAAAGAGTACGCCAACCGAATAGGAAGTTGTTGGCGCTTCAATACAAAAGGCATACCTGTGTCGGACGGTGACAATTGTACTCTAGGTATAAAAATAATTTCCCCAACTGCTGACCCTGTCAAAACTTCAGCCTTAATAAAGTTATGCGACAATTCACGAACAATCAAGCGGGTGCCATTACAAAGACCCTTCCTAATGTTCAGATTCCTCAAAAGCATAATAATAGCCCCAGCTTTAAGTTTCAAACAATGTGGAGGCATACCGGATGGTGTAATACTATTCAGAAAATCAACCGGATAGTTTTGCTGCTCTTCTTCATCGTCACACGCCACTTCATCAGCACTGTAATAACAAACTGCATCTCCAGGCAGTCTGTCCAACACCTCATTATTAATGATCAATGATTGCTCATTTGTCGGTGTCAGAATGGCTGTGGTAGCATATTCGTGAGGCTCCAGTCCATCGTACATAACAGATATAATCGAAGTATCTTTAGGAACAACACAACAATCAGAAATTTCGATGGAACCTTTAGCAGGTTCGTTTTGTTTGATTGGAAGTTCACCATTACCAAGTTGTAACAGCCAAGTACAGAATTCTTGCTCTTCCACTCTGGCTCTCATATTTTCAGTGAGAGAGTATTTCGACACTGATGCCCATAACACAGAACTGGTCAAGCAAACTTCTTCACAACCGGCAAACACTGACGAAAATCTCCACCCCATAAAAGAACCTTGCCACCAAAAAGTGCATCACTGCCACAAATATCCTTGAGTAATCTGTCTACAGCATGGAAAATGTGCGTAGAAACCATAGTCGCTTCATCGATCAGAAACAGGTCGACACTTCGAAGGTATTCCGCATGTTTTGATGCTGGTGTTATATTACATACACTGTTTTCTAAAACAGGAACAGGCAAACGAAATAATGAATGCAATGTACAACCACCAGACAGTAAGGTGGCTGCAATACCTGTATATGCAGCTGTAGCAACTTTCCAACCTCTGGCTCTACATGCTGCAATAACATAATTGTATGTAAAAGTCTTACCTGTGCCAGCTGGTCCATCTAGATAAAACAAAGTTTCAACTTGTGCTAAACCATTACGCACATTTGAAACTGCAGACAAAATCACATCTGCCACAAATAACTGCTGTTCATTAAGCAGAGGCCTTACCTGGTCCGCCCTGTCAATGTAAATATTCACATCATCTTCTTCCTGAGCAACCTGCTGAACCAACTCAGGAAGATTAAACTGTGTTAAAGTCATACCAAATTGTCTCAGGACATTATGAATATAACCCAAAACCCTTTGCTCTGCTTGAGCGACAGCCAATGTTCGAAGGTAGTCTTCGCACAAATTCCCCTTGAATGTATTCCACAATTCCAGAGGATTGGAAGGCTCACAGTGAGTCAAAATAGTGACAAACAGTTGTCTAAGCTGTTGGGGCATTTGAAATGTTGAAGCCTCTTCCAATGTATTGTGCCACTCTGTGTCATCTTGCAGAAGATGTCTGGCAATACATGCTTCTCGGAATGTGTCGTAAACCATTCCATCGTAAGTACGCAAATACTCGAAAGACGTAGCACCTGCAACATAACAAAACTCGTAGGAAAAAACGTTCTCCTTCTGACGGTCGAGCATTGTATAACCGAGCGACTATAGGCTTAAATGTTCTTTTTCGTTTCTTCCATTTTTTCTCTTTGCCATGAAAGACATAATGATACGGAATATTTGAGTAAAGATACTGCCGAGCATCAGGATCTTCTACATTCAGCTTAAACCATGCTGTAAGGTGACTATCATTCAATGCCCCTTCAGCAGCTGCCTCCTCTTCACCAGCTCTAAAATAAACTTGATGACGATCAGGTAAATGAACAGCTAATCTCTTAATGGTATGTGATTTTTCATGCATGGAAAATTCGAAAATTCTCCATAACGCTTCAGGTGCACTGACATATCGAGCGTCCAGATACGTTTTTATTTCGTCATGTTCCAAACGTTCATTAATCTCCACATTAGCATGATCATGTCCCTTGTAAACATATTTAAAAGATATTTCACACTCCTGATTGTGGTACATGCTTCCAAATTTATGTGAGCATTATACTTCTTGGACAACCACGGACAGTATGGAACTACCCATTGATTATCTAAGTCCACATTTCTTACCCTCACTGTACGACCATTGTTACGTCTGGGATAGAGCGGATACCCATTTGCATTCATTTGGGTTGCTTCACAAAATCGTTTTGGAAAATCCTTGGTGCAGTTGCCATCATCTCCCATACAAACTGCATTAGGGTTAGCATTACCACAGGGACCATGAATCATACATGACTTGATGATATTATGAAGTTCTGGTTCCTGTTCAGGATCTGGTATTTCAGCAGAAATTAAGCTGTCAATGTCATCAGCATTACGCAGTTTGTCTTCTTGTGCTAAATGGATAAGAATATGAGCATGTGGTAAAGAACGTTTCTGAAATTCAATAACATACAAATGAGAAATGGCTTTTCCCAAAACACCATTTTTATTTATATCCTCCAAAAGCGCTTTTAATTTCAAATTGAAAACACGTGTAATCAGGTCTGGACGATAATGTGCAGGCTCATTATCTAAGTTTTCCGTGATCTCCTTCCATTTCGGATTGCATGTAAATGTGCAAAACAGATCTGGCTTTCCCATTTTAGTTACCATAGCCATAGCATCTTGATAATTCTGTTGCATGGCCCGAGGACCACCCTGAAAAGAAAACGGAAGAATCACCGGTCTGCCTGCATGAAGGCCACGATTTTCTGCAACATTTTCAAGATAATCAATGAGCCCTTGATATTGCTCAACACGGAAATTGCGCTGGTTTTGATGAATATAATTAAGACGGTCAGATTCAACTTTGCAGTAACAATCTACAGCATATTGTTGAAGTAATCTTTTACCTTTTAATATGGGGCTAAAAGCACCTCTAAATGCAAACCTATAAGTATAATATTGCAGCATAGTTTTACGACGTTGCTGTCCTGCTGCATATTCTGCTACATGAGGGATGTCGGAACTCCAACCCAACTCTCCTCTTGGAAAAAATACAGGATACACCATTGGATCAAGATTAGGTGAATGAACAGGCAAATCCTGCAATGGTCTATCTCGAGGATAAACAACGATGTCTCGAGCCAATGGTGGTGCACCATCTTCACCAACAAAAACAGCAGCTACTTCATCATGGTGAGGTAGATTGTATCGACGCCGGTCACCACCACGTCTCAAATGCATTCTGACCTGCAAAACAATAGCAAAGATCTGTACATATCACTTCAAAGATTTTTAATTATTAATTTTCATCATATTTTCCATTTACCTCAGATGGGCGACGATTTTGTTGATTTGCAAGTTGAAATTCCTCAGCTTCTACCTCACCCATGTATTTGTAAGCAGCTGCATATGGACTCTCCCTTAAAATGATGTCTTGCAAAGTTTGCATGACTTCGGGATAACATCCTTGATTTTCTGGTCTTGCCATTCTCTCATTGAATGCATCCATACCGTCGTAGATATATAATTGACCAAAGGAAGGAGGAATACCGGGTGGTGGGTGCAAATTACCTGTTCGGTGACATACCTGGCCATTAATACGAAAAACTGGTGGACCACGACCTTGTGGCACAACCAATTTTGCACCCATCGAAGCAAAAGCAACCGAACTATTGAACTTTCGAATATTTTCTTGAAAGTTCTTTGATTGATTAGAATCACCTACTAAAATCTCTTTAAGATCATTAGGATAATACATGTTATCTAAATGAACTTTACCATTGTGACAGCATTTAAAATTGGTCTCATCAACGAACATCTTGGCACCACAAAACTGACAGACTTTGTTCATGGCACCAAGATAGTGTAGCTCAGGCATTTGGCCTTGTCGAGCAGCAAGATGCAAGGGGGGATTAGCATCAGCCCGTCTAGCCCTCATACGTTGTGCATTCTCATTCCGCCTGGATAATCTTTCACCTGGCTGTTGAGCTTGACGATATTCAACACTCCGCTGAGTATTATTGATTCTAAGTCTCTCATTCTCTGATACTGATTGGATGTTATTTGCCTGCTGAAGCTGTTGGCGCTTTGCTTCAGCTACATCCTCATTTGCATGCCTACGCTGAATAACAGAGTGAATTTGTTGTTGATCAGGTGGTTGCAAAACAAACTGACCATTCCTAAAAACTGCTTGGAAGCCAGGAACAATATTAGTGCCTCTTATATTAAACATCACAATACAGAAACACTAACAATAGATAGTAGAAAGAAATAGCCACCCCAGTGAATTAATGCACAGAACAACCTGGTGGAAGCGAAAACAAACCTTTCTTTATACAAAAATAACAGACACTGAAGGGGCAACAGATAGCTAAACAACCTAGGAGAAAGCGAAAACAATTGACGTTGTAACAGACAGAGAGAATTACAGACGTAATTTAAGTGACAAACCTTTCTTTCTACTCTGTCTTCTTTCTACTTTCTGCTCTCTCTCTCTCTCTCTACTACACAGCAAGGGATAAATGAACCTGAATAAATGCAGATTTTAAAGTTAGGTAGGTAGGTAGGTACTTTTCGGTTTGGTTGGAAAAACCTCCGTGGAGTTTGCCATCTTTAAAATAATAAACACAATGTTACCTCGTTACGTAATTCTTTCACTTTCGATAAACTGACTTCAATAACTGGTAAACTTGATAACTATAAACTTGATTGATAACTTAATTGATATATTGTACAGACAATTGTGATTGCCTATTCGTATTGTTTTTTTTTTTTCTGGAGCGTAACCGCACTGAATAAAAAACTTAATTTGTTTTCTTTTTCAAACGAATTGGTTGCTTTGGTTTTTCCGATTTCAGCAACCAATAAAAACGGCGAAATGGCGATCACGTGTCAAAACAAATGATGAAAAATAGGCATTTTGAGGGTTTCTTCAATGGTCGGACTGCCGCTATATTACCACGATTAAGAAGATTTTGACCATTAAAAAAACAAACGACATCAGAAACATAGTGTCAGAGTTGGGAGAAGATCTTTGTTTGGCACTTCCAGCTCTTCACTCTTTCACAGGAAACGATTACACGAGTGCCTTACACGGTTTTCTGGAATCGAGCTCTTCATTTCCCACCTTTATGGATTGAAGGAATGTAAGAATTGCAATGAAGCTCGCTACAAAAAGTTTTGCAGCATGAAGAAAGCACCTGAGCCACAGCAATTACCTCCAACACGTGATGCATTGTTGTGTTATGTGAAACGCGTGAATTATGTTACGTACATCGTCAAGTCCTCACTGGAACTATCAGCACCTATTCCACATCCAAACAAAGAATATGGCTAGATTGTACGTGATAACAGGCTTGAAATTCATTGGATGCTTCGAAAACCGGTTCCAGATGAGATGATTGAGCGTGTTTCTTGCAATTGTAAGTCAAAATGCAGCTCAAATCATTGTGTTTGCAAGGCACACGGGCTTGAATGTACTTATCTGTGCAACTGCAAAGAATGTGAAAATTCTAAAGTTAAAGATGATGAAAGCACAGACGGTGAAAATGAGGATGAAATGGACGAAGATGAACTTTCCAAAGAAAATTATGAAGAAGAAGAAGAAGAAGACGAGGAAGAGGACGATGAATAATCAAATACGAATAATCATTTTTGGCATAAAGTTCGTAAACGTATTGATTTTTGAACGTTTTATAATGTAAATATTACAAGCTTTCCTTGCAAAGTTAGCCATCGCTAGTAAGAGAAAATACACAAATAACTTCGTAACGCTCTTTAACATTGCTTTTTGCTGAGATATTAGTGATGAATGATGAAAATCACACCCTCAGCTATGACGTCACTTATTTGTTAATTTTTGTTTATAACTTCGGATATATTGATTTTCACGATACGACCTTTATATATTTTTTGATCAGCTTAGCATGGGTTATCTGTTGGTGTAATTATTTTTGTTATTTGAATAAACAGACCATGTGACGTCATCAAACTTATTTTTGGTACTGGGAGGGGCCTTCAAGTAATTTTGAAATGGCCAGTAATTAATTTTAGCATCATCTAGTCATAAAGAACCGTTCTGCAAAATATCAATTTGTCCGGAGAGTTATTTGATTTTTTTGGCTCACTGACTACAAGGGAGTAGGGATTTGTATCATGAAAAAAGAGACTTATAACAGAAAATTAGCTCAAATTTATAATTTACCTCAATTCGAAAAGTATGTTCCACCAAGGAAAAACGGAAAGCACCCAATCCTTAAAGTGAAAGAGATTATTTGTACTGCACTTGAAAAATTAAAATCTGAAAATAAAATTACTGAAACGCTTTTCAACAAATTAAAACCGGGCGGTAGTCAACCAGCACCACTGTACGGACTTGCTAAAATACATAATGTACCCTTACGCCCGGTGTTATCCATGCTTGGCTCAGCTTACTTCAAAATCGCAAAACAAGTTTCAGATTGGCTCTCAGTAGTATCAGAATGTCGTATCAATTCTGCTACTAAAGAAATAGCAGACAGTTTGAATGATATTGAACTCGATGAGGATACAGAGATCGTTAGCTTCGATGTTGAATCACTGTATACCAACGTCCCGGTGGATGATGCAATTTCAGTGTGTGCCGATGTTCTGTACGCTGGACGTTATGAGAAACCACCTGTAGACAAGAAAACGTATATCCAGCTTGTCACCATGTATAGCAAAAATGTAATCATGCTAACAAACGATGGATTTTACCGCCAAAATGATGGATTAGCCATGGGTAGCCCTCAGGCACCAATGCTTGCCAATGGTTGGATGAGCACATTCGATTCTTCAATCAAGGATGACGCAAAGTTGTACAATATATGGACGATATCTGGATGACATCTTGAGAGACATTAAAAAGTGCAAGATCGACGAAACCATGACCAGAATAAATGATTAGGACACTAACTTGAAGTTCACCCTAGAACGGGAGAATGACGGCTCGATACCCTTCTTAGATATCCGTATTATTCGGAATAACAAGAAATTGGAATCAACTTGGTACACAAAACCGACTGATACGGGGTTGCTTATGAATTTCCACGCCCTTGCGCCCTTAAAATACAAACGATCAGTAGTTGTTGGAATGATACATAGAATCTCAAAAGCACGCAGTACTCGACAGAATCCTGATGAAAGTATCAAATGTGCACGCAATATCTTGATCATAAACCAATACCCGAAACAATTTGTTGAATCAATTATATCGGATACCTTGAAGAAAATCGACTCACTGATTTTAGCTGAAGAGGAGAAGAAAGAGGTTGAAGGGGAGAAGAAGGAGGGTGATGAACCAAAGAAACTGTTTGTAGAGTATCGTAGAAAGATCTCGAACCAGTTTAAAAAGTCTTTACTTAAACTGAATGCACCATGTCGTGTGATCTTTACCTTGAAAAAGCTTAAAACGGTGTTACCTTCACTTAAACCTACGATTGAAAAATCCTTTAAAAGCTGCGTTGTTTACAAAATAATCTCTTCATGATGCCAATTGTGCTATGTTGGTTATACCTGCCAACATCTTATCACGCGAATAAAGGAACATAGATCATTGAAGGCTCCAGTTGGCTCACACATGAATTCGTGCTCTTGTGAACTGTCGATTGATGATGTAGAAATCATTGCGTCATCATCAAGAAATGAACGACTCTTCAGGCACTTTTAATCCACCAATTGAAACCAGAGTTAAATACTAGAGATGAATTTAAAAGTCACATACTTACCATAAAGTTTTAATTGATTTTATTTTATTTTATTTCCCTTTAGACTTGTAACATAATTAGTATGTAATATATGTGTATATGTAATGTATGTAAATAATTAGTATAAGTAGTATTTTGTTCAAGCGAATTTTATCTCTAGTTGTTATAAGAATGTAGATATGAGATATTGTATGTACTGAAGATATGTGAAAACATTAACATTTTATAGATTGTAATTCTTATTTTTGATTTTGATTTTAGACCTGAGGATGATCTAATTGATCGAAATATATATTGTCACAAAATAAATAATGATACCATTGTTGGATCTTATTTCCCCCAAAATTGTTTATCCGCCACAATGTTTTAACCAAATCGTTTGTAAATTAGAATGTTATCTTCTTTAATGTCATTATGAATGTAACTACACTCATGAATATGTTTTATTGCTTTAAATATGGCCTTCAAAAATTCATTCCAATCTGTGAGAACAAATTTAGAACTGTTTTATAAGAGCTTCCATACTGTTAACGACTTGTCATGGTACCCACAAAACTGCATCAGTAGCATTTTTTTTTCTAGACATATACCATATAACAATGGGAGGTTAGGACTAGCTTTAATGTTGATTAATGCTAATGGTTCTCTTCTTATTCTTTGACTTGTAAAATTTCCATCCATGTACGACTTAACTGCTATTATGTTGCTCCCATATTTACAGATAGAAACTGTACCAAATACACATCTTCCTACATTCTCTACAATGACTTTCATAGTTTCATTGACTAACTCCTTGGATAATTGAAATGATGGTGGAATTGGCAGTACTGATTTCATTTGTGTACCAATGGATTTGGTTTCAGCACCAGTAGATTTCACGTTTATTGACACATAAGGTATTCGACAATGTATGCCATAATAGTGATATGGACCATGACTGTACTTTTGTCGTCTACAACCAGGAAAGCATTGTCTTACTAGTTTTCCAATTCTTGTATTAGTCAGACCTGGAAAATGAGCTTTTGTGTTATTGCAAGGTTCGAATTAAGATTTCAAAAGTGTATCGCAATTTTATAGCGAGCGAAGCGAGCTGAAAAGCCCTCCGCAGGCGCGAAAATTTATGCACTTTTGCGATGCGTTTTTATCAATTTGCGATGCAGTTTGTTATAGTAAGAATGAACTATTGCATATATCAAGACCAGCGCTCCGTCTATAAAAGAAATAACGAACAGCTGAAAAGTCTAAACTAAACTACTGTATAATCAAAATGTAAAATAATAATAAGATATCTTTATTGAAAATCTTCGTCGTCTTCGTCGTTTTCTAAATCAGACATTGTAAGTTCTGTGATATCTATAACGTCTTTGGACGAGCCGGCAGAGATTTTTCAACGTTTAGGATAGTTGTGGCTCGATGAATTCATTCTCCTATTTGAAGCATTAAACCAAAGATCAATGGCTGAATCCGGGCAAAATTCGGCGATTGGGCAACCTTCCTCTTTTATTCTCAGACTTGAATCAAGTCTGTCCCTACCAAGTCGGTTCCTCCAGTCAGTTTTGACGCTACCCATGGCACTAAACATGCGTTCTAACTTAGCGTTTGAATACGGTGTTATTAGAAGAAGCTCGATAATATGAAGAACGTTTTGACAATCATTTTTGATTTCCTTGTTCTTTAAAACCCTACACCACACATCAAGATAGTTAGCGTTTTGCTCCAAGCTTGACATGAGTTTGTTTTTTAAAATATCCCATTCTGCAGGGACACTTTCGATTACACAGCCATTTTTCTTCAGAAGCTCCTTGAAATGCTCCACCAATTCATTTATGGCTTTATCGCCGAAATGAAGGAATTTGTCTTTTTTCTTTGGCCAATTTGCGCAATTCAAGATAGGAACTAAATTTTTGAAGACAGGGCAGGTTGCTAAATTTGCAAACCTCCCCATTACGGCGTCAGATAGAGATTCGATGGTATCTTTATAAACCCTTGTCACAGTTCCTTCGCTTTGTTTGAAAGCTTTCAAAGATCTACCCTGGTAAATGTAATCACCTGATTCTGAATCAAAAACAACTTCATTTCTGAAGTTGTTGAAGTGGGTAAGGCGTGATTTTTCAGTTTCCTGAATTTGATCTTCACTCAACGCCCCTTCAATATACATTTGGAGCTTTGCCATTGTCCAATTAAAGTCTTCTATTCTACCAACTGCTTTAACTGGGTCATGTAGATCTTTTTGTTCACTGAGAGACATACGGACTAAGATACTAAGGACATCTAAATAAATAGCAATGTGAATTGGATATTTCGCATGATCCCATTTTTTCAGAAAGCCTTTGATCTCAGCCCGTTTCTCTGAGGAATTGTCAGTGTTTGCTAATTCCTCCAAATGAGTCATGTATGTACCATAATGTTTCAACAGAACTGTCATTGCGTTATAGCGATGTGCAATCCAATGTGTGCCAGATGCTTTGACTGGTTTTGGGATATTTTCACCCAAAGCTTTTCCAAGCTCTTTCAATGCTTGAAGTCGTTTGGAGCTTTTCTGATAAAGATAGTACAAAAAGACAAGCATTTTGCCTATCTCTTCAAAACATGAGTTTCCAAATGCATCTTTGGAAGCCAACTCGATTCTATGGTTGAAACAGTGGACAGCAATAAGCCATGGGGCGTCATTTCTTAAAAGTGTTGCAACACCTTTGTGAATACCAAGATTTACAGACGCCCCATCAACATTCAACCCATAGAGATGAGAAGGAAAATCCGTTATTCCGAATCGATGGAATGCATCCTTGACACAAGCAACTAGATGCTCCGCGTCAGCTACTGGTGGGTTTTCAATGCTAAGAAATTTCAAAATCGGTTGTCCTTCAAGAAGGAAGAGAACATAAATAATTTCTTGTTCTTTTACGCTTGTGTCTGTACTTCCATCTTGAAGGATGGAATAATAGCGAGCCTTCAACAAACATTCTTTAAGGGGTACTTTCAGGGATTCGGCAATGTAATCGCTAAAAATAGCAGCGGCTCTGTCTGTTCTATATCCCTTTTTTACTTTTAACCCATTGACTTCTTGCAGATCAAGTAAATCAGGAAAGTCGGTGAATGGCTTCTCTTTCTTAGCCAAGTAGTAAGCCGTTGAAAATCTGTTCTTCATCACTTTCCTCGCTTCGTCATTCATCCTTGTAATAGATCTACCAAAAGATGTATTCTGGTAAACGTTCTGGATGTATTCTTTCGGTCCGAGCTCCTTTTTCAACGCAAGATCTGCCGCATACTTGTGCATTTCGGACGATACATGTTTTTTGATACCATCGGATGTAGGATTTTTGGAGCCTTTGATCCAGCTGTCACTGAAATTTTTCGATGTCATTATTTGAGTTTCATATTCTTTGCATACAACACAACAAACATCCGAAACTTTGCCTCCATTCTGCGTTATCCATTTAAGCTTTATCTTATACTCATTCTCCCACTTTTTAACTGTCTTAAGTTTCGTCATGACTAACTTGAAGTTGAAGCTTTTCTAATGAAACCTAGTTGTTACGTTTAAGCAACTGAAATAGAGCGTCAAAAGTTCTTGAATTTTTTCTTTTTGACATCGTTTTCCCAATTATACTAACTCTAATGTTATTCCTTGGTTTTAAAAAAAAATTGAAACAATGGTAAAATTAGAGAAACGCTTTTGTGATGGAGCGCATGTTCATAGAAAAAGAAATAAAATGTACACAAAATAATTAAGTCTTCTCAAACTGAGACAGAAAGAAAAAAAAAGCAGACTACATAAGAGAAAAAAACAGCTGTGTTTGGTAAATCATGTCGTTAGATTGGCCATTATATATTACAAAAAGAGGGAAGGAAAACGTATTTCAAAGAAACCTGATGAAATAAGAATTGCTAGACATAAAAATTAAAGAATGTTGCATCGCAATTTTAATGAATTTTGAGATTTTTGCGTCGTGGTTTTTCAAAAACGCATCGCGAATCGCGAAATGCGATATGTTAATTCGAACCCTGTATTGAGTAGTTCAGTAACTGGTATAGATATGGACATATATCCTGATGCTTCTCCACTGATATATTGTTCTTTTAGCCTGTGATTTGAAAATAAAAATGTTAAAAAACCTATGGTAAAAGTGACACTGACATGGTTATAAATTTTCTGAAAAAAAGAAGTTTACCATGTAGTTATTTCCATATTGCTATGAAATACTTTTTGGTGACTTTTGTCTTCTACCGGAAAAAATGTTTATAGAATATTTTATTTGACATGATTGTATAATAATGTTGCTTTCATTACTGGGTCATTGAAAAAAACATCTAAATTTAGCAAGCTTATGTCAATTTGTATACCTTGCTCATAATGTTATTTCTGCAAATATCTGTTTCTCTTTGTTTTTAATATTCTGCACTTAAACTCTAGATAAAAAACTATATACATAATTTTAGATTTTCCTGTTTTCATAGATTGCTGAAGAAAGGGTATATGGTATATATAGGGTATATTCTATAGGAATAGAAAAACTAAGCACCCAGCACTAGGTGTAAGATGGAACCATGTCAACAACAAAGTGATTTAGAACCAATACTTAATATACAGACCTTTATTTTGCATAAAATTTTATATTACATGAAGCAAATAATAAAATGCAAAAAGCAAAAAGATTAAAAAGAGGCATCCATAAAAACTGAATTGATGGTTTTCATTAAAAATGCTACATAATGTTTATGGAAGGTAGTAATGATATGGATATTTCCTACTTACATAAAATTGTCTTTAATGATGTTCTCAGAACTTTCTTAAATCTTTTTTTTTTAAGTCCATCATACTAATTTTAATATATATTGGAATACATCCAGATAAAGTACAAATTCGTTGTAAAGGACTAGGTTTTCACTTGAAATACCTATATTACATTGTTTTTATTTTGGTGTGACACTAAAAAGGAACATAACAAACTAAAATAACTAATTTGCTTTAAAATCAAAAAAGATTCTTAAAAAAGTTTCCAAAAATCTTAACATAAATGTCAAATATTGGTCCGCCAACCAAGATAAAAATTGTTAGTCACTAAACATTCTCTTTAGTCAGATTCAGGACGTCTTGCCAAATAACTGTCACTATTATCCTCTAACTTGGCCCCAACATCAATGTCGATAGATTGCAAATGTTTTAAAAATAACATCATGTCTTCTAAGTATTTGAATTCAAATGCTGTATGGTCATTAACATAATCAATGCAAGATCGCTCTTTGTGTCTATCTTTGCATACATTTGGGTCGTTCATCTTCTTCCAAGCATTTTCTATTTCCCTAAGAAAGTGAGGCTCTCTACTATAGTACATCTGGGAGTTTTGGTGGCTTCTTGAATATGTTTTTGTTTGCGGCCTGCCATTCCTCCGCTTTCACAATTTCTGGAAAGTGCATTTTGCGTAAACTTGTTATGTCATCTGCTAATGAATAAACAATATAAAATGTTGAATTGAATGTTATAGCAGGGTATTTTATAACAAAGGTGGAATTATTCTTTTAGCCATTTTGCAGCTGTTTAACTTTGCTGCTGTCAGCTTCTTTGATTTTAAACATTTCTACAGCTATTAGGTTTTACACAATAATGGAAGCATCATATATATTTTCATAAAACTGCAAATCACTATTGAAATATCATACCTATACTGTTTCTTTTTAAATAGATCTTCGAGGATGATTCTAATAATGATACAGTGGGAAGAAATCCAAGATGTTTTGTGAAAATACTACTTTACTTTTTTTAAATTTATTTAACCTATTTTAACTTGTATAATTTAGTAACAAACCTGATGACTTTATGATGACTTTATGAGATGTTGTCACCTCTTGTTCTAGAACATAATAATACAGAAACAATGTCAGTAGTTAAAAGAAACAATTTTGGTTGACTGGATGATTTTGGTGGAAATTCTTTAACCATTACCAACTGTTCCACTGGAAAGTTTGTTTAACTGATGGTTAATTGGTACTGGGATAAGGGTTTCAAGATTTGCTGTTGGAATTTCCATGTCTTCTAAATACAGTTACATTTACATTGTTGAAAGTCCTTGCTTTAGATTTTAAGGTACTGATGGTAGAATGCTGAGAGATTATTTAATGTTGGAGCATAGCTTCTTTTACAATAATTAATTATAGAAATGAAGAAACTCCTTGCCACTTTCCACGATTCTCATATCGTCAATTACATGATTTGAAGTGTGCGTAACGTTGAGATTTCCTAGGAATAAAATGTGTTCTGTTTTAATTTTTTAAGTTAAAACTCAGCGCCTTGGCAGTTGATCGCCTGTGCAGATGAGCTCTTAACATGGACATACAGTTGTAATTAGAACGTTTAAGCGACGTAAAAGACAATGAAAATGTAATATGTATTACATAGAGAGAATAAAATAATGTTTCTTTACCTTGTATGTTTAGATTGATTTGTTTCACTTCGTTTTGTTGCTCTCTTTTTCTTGACCTGAATAAACCACAACGACAAGCAAAGTCAAAGGCTTTCTCCTTGCAACATTTGTAGTCACAATTCGATATTCCAGAGAAGCAATCATTGCAGTTGGGAGACTCCTCAATGAGTTCGTTTAGATAAGATCCCAGAATTTCTCCAATGTTAGTTTTTCTTTTCTTTCCCAATGAACGATCGAATAAAGAAAGCATGGGAATTTATTCTCCTTTAAAGTTTTCAGTTTTTTTTCAAAGAGACTTTTATGTTCATTACTCTTTTCGTTATCTACACCATTGTACAATTTTGCCGCTACTTGATGGTCGTAGGTTATGCATGCAAACTTCATAAAATGATCGATTTGATAACCTTTCTGAAAATTTCGCTCTCATTTTGCCATGATAAAAGTCATTTCTCAGCAACTCTGCCTGCTCTGTTACGAGTCCAAGAACATCTTTTTTTGTTTCTACCTGTTCGGCAATGTTCTCTTCTTCGGTCGGTCTTTCACTTTCAC
The DNA here is from genome assembly GCA_027922465.2 of Turritopsis dohrnii. Taxonomy (NCBI): domain Eukaryota; kingdom Metazoa; phylum Cnidaria; class Hydrozoa; order Anthoathecata; family Oceaniidae; genus Turritopsis; species Turritopsis dohrnii. The sequence continues at coordinate 374,624 of BQMF02000112.1, read as the reverse complement.
TTTCTTCCCATTTCACCAATTGGCCCCCAAAAATATTTTTCACATACCCATCTTCGCCTTCGAATGAAACTTTACATAATCCCCCAGGCACTAACTCAACGACGCATCCATTTCGATTCCTTGGTGTAAAAGGATCCATTGTTTGACTTCTTGGCACTTTGTACAGAACTTTATCACCGATTTTAATGTTGTTACCTTTTGCTCCTTTGATTCGGTATTGGATGTTCTTATTAATTATATATTCCGTAGACTCCAATGCAGCAAGATGTGAAAGGTTCTGCTTTTGACCCAAAATAAAAAGGGCTAAATTAAAATTTTGCAGTGAAAAGTCAGGTTCTTCTGATAACGTCTCTGATGTTTCTGAAACATTAACCTCAACTGCATTTTTTCCCTTAAAAACACCATTGTTTGACTTCTTGGCACTTTGTACAGAACTTTATCACCGACTTTAATGTTGTTACCTTTTGCTCCTTTGATTCGGTATTGGATGTTCCTATTAATTATATATTCCGTAGACTCCAATGCAGCAAGATGTGAAAGGTTCTGCTTTTGACCCAAAATAAAAAAGGGCTAAATTAAAATTTTGCAGTGAAAAGTCAGGTTCTTCTGATAACGTCTCTGATGTTTCTGAAACATTAACCTCAACTGCATTTTTTTCCTTAAAAACACCCTCATGAAGATTTGATGACGCACACAGCTGATACAAATGAGTATCTGAAATGCATTTTAATGTTTCTGTTATGTTTTCGAAATCAACATTCACAATTTCCCCATCCTCGTCACCAGAAGAAAGCCTTTCATCATCAGTCTCTTCATTCTCCATAGTATCCCAACTGTAATCTTCCGGCACCATGCTGAATCTAAGAGATGATGGCTCCCTCTGCTTGTATACCCTGAATGGTATATCGTCGATTGTGGCATGCCATGAGTTGTTAATATAGGTAGCAACAGCTGGTAAATACAACTGCCACGCCTGCCCCTGTGTTTCATGGTCAAGCTTCTGCAATACTCTTGATAAAATTGACTTAATGTGTTTGTTTAGATTTTCAACTTGACCTTGTGACTGAGATGATAAGGTCTACCATGAATAATTTTGACATTATTGCCTTTCAAAGAGAGGGTAATTACTTTTGCCTTTACCATTGTCTGATTGAAAAATATCAGGGTAGCCTTCTTTGTCAAACATAAATAAGCTATGTACTAAATTGGCTCGGCTTCTTTTTTAGTCAATGGGAATATCCAGCAATATTTCGAGAAACAATGCTTAAGCACCAGTATGTAACGAAATTTCTATTTATTGTTTAACATATATTTGCGCCTTTTGCCCACCATATCAACAAGGTCAAACTGGATTCTCTCATGTGGTAACTCTGTTCTGATTGGTATTGGGAGCGGGGAATGATTGATAGGAAGAATTTTATTTCTAGCGCAGGTTTTACATTTTTTGAGGTAACTCTGCACTTCTCCATTTATGCCATGGTAAAAGTGTCCCTTTCAAATACTTTAACAAGATTTTTTTGACTTATCAGCTTACAAGATTCAGTTCCAACTTTTTCGTAGCAAACGTTTATATCTTGTTCTGTTTCGCTTCCTTTTCGCTTGTCCTAATAGAATTTTTCGAGTAAAGGTTGTGATGCTGCTTCTACCGAAGGAGTTATACTTTCACTACCTTCATTTGCTTTGTGCCGCTTTTCTGTGGATACTTCTACGTTATTTTGAACATTCAGGTGAGTTTTGCATTGTCGAAGGTGTTGTAACATACCTCGCATAGTCGGAAAAGACCTGCGACATTTGAAACATTTCGCATCTACGTCAATCGTAGTCATCCGTTGACTATTTTGTTCGGTTTCCGTATTGGTCTGGCTTCCTATTTGCTCATTTTTGTCGTCCATTGCTACTTTATATCTCCAAGCAAATTTCTTCAATTTATTGAACGGTTTCTGTCTGATTGAAATGATTGCTATGGCTGACTTAGTGCAGTGGTGGAGAGCGTATTTGAGCGTCCGCCATCTTTAACCGTCAACCGCTATTCATATGTTAATAGGTACATTTTTATTTACAGTACGGATATTAGTGCTACACCACTCGAAGAATGTCTTTGTTAGTTTCAGTGATGATTTCATCCATTCAAACTTAGCCAATAGTACAGCTACGGGTGAGTCAATGTAATTTCATGGCCTTTTCAAGTAAATAGTGATCAGGCAATGGTATTCATTCTAACAGCACCCAATGTTTTTAATGACAAAAACTTTTTGGAACAGTGATCATGGAGGATTATAAACAACAATGGTACCTCAGAAGACTTTCAGATGACTATAAGGAATTGGTAAAGCAAACATACGATGGCCCCGAGGTGTCACAGTTCTCGTTTTTGTTCAGACAGTTCTCCAGTTTTTTTAGACAGTTCTCGCTTTTTTTAGACAGTTCTCGAGTTTTTTAAGACAGTTCTCGAGTTTTTTTAGACAGTTCTCGAGTTTTTTAGACAGTTCTCGAGTTTATTTCAGACAGTTCTCGAGTTCTTTTTAGACTAGTTAGTTCATTTGTTAGGGGCTGGGGACCACATTTCGAATAATATTTCCCAAGGATTTCAGTTTTAAAAGTAAAATGAATTCCTTGATTATGTTTAACTTAAAAAAACGTAAGTAAATGGGCAACAAGTAGGTTTTTAACCGAATTGTTTTATTTTTATTTAATTACTTATGTTTAGCCTTGATCTTTCTGTTAGAACAGAACCTCCTTAAATACGATGCTGCGAAGCGGATATAGTGCATTTTACTTTGCCAACCTGATCGATCGACATTGTTTGAGTCATTTTTGAATACCGATCTAACATTCTTGTAGCGAATACCGTACTACGTGGCCACCAGTCAGTATAAGAAGCATATCAATAATGTAGAAACTAGACTCGATGTGGAAATAACAGGACTTTGATATCCCTGAGTCTTTCAAAATGTCTTACATCTCAAGATAATGTTGTCACAAAGGAATCTGGGAGGGCTGCACAATAAGTAACAATTTCAGACAAGACAGTTGGTTGACAAACCAAATCGCAATCATCGATAGTTTACAGCCGAAACAAAATAAGTTCTAGTTGGACAAAAACATGATTCAACATTGAATTGTGGGTAGGGGTAGGGTCATTTTGAATGGTTTGTAAGGTATTTTAAGTTGTTTATTTTTGAAGAGGTATATCCTCTCAAAGCTAAGCAGCTACCGAGTGATGGCAGATGTTGCATTCATCCATGGGAAATGAAAAAGAAGCTGGAGGTGAATCCAAGGACTTACAAGAGGCGACAGTAAGAGAAAAAATATCGTTATTAGTTTTGGTTTGGCAACTGAATGTAAAACAAACAATCAAAATACAACAGAAGAACCCGTCAAAATATGTAACATAATAACATTACCGAGTAAAAACCAAAGAAATAAAATAAAATGAAATAAAACCAAAGTCACTTAACTTTTAGGAATCTCAACTGGAATGGAACTACTTTAAGGCATAAAACTAAGAAAGAGTTTTGTCGAATGACGAAGTAAAAAATCACCAAATCACCTAATTCACATCACCTAACTTGACCTGAAACTTGAACGCCTATCTTCATAAAGCAAAAACAAAACCAAGAAATAAAACAAGTATAAACAAAAAGTCTTTCAAATGATATCCATTTCCCAAGTGCTTCTTAAAAGAATATTAGTAAATTCTTCACGTAGTTCGCAAAAGTTTGTGTAAGTGGATGGAAGCTCCAATACAGGACCGCAGGTATGGGCGATAGGTCTGCGTGCAAACGAACTTACATTTTTCATGAACGTTACTTTCAAAGAGAAAACGGATATGATGTCTGATCCTGTGGAAAATCAAATTTTTCAGCTTCATCTATTGGTTGTGATTCTAAAAGTTCAAGACCCTTTCTCGAGGTAGGTTCCACCTTTTCATAAAGACGTTTAACATTTTCTACTGAGGAAAAGTCTTCAAGGCGTTTTAATTCTTTAAATGATTTTGACCAACATGACGACATGATATACGGTTTTTGAATGAGTTCTTGACGAGCTATCTCCATAATTATTTCTTGGGCATTTTCTTTAGAAATCATAGATCTGCACTTGAATATTTCTAAAAACTCTAACATCTCATCAGAAGTATAGATCTGATCATCGTTTCCTTCCAATGCCGCAATAAGCAGCTCTTTTTCATCAAGAGAAACATAGCGTTTGAATGACTCAGTTACACCTGTTTCACCAAATAAACAGTAGTTTATGAAAGACCGACTGATGACCAGCGGGAAATAATCAGCATCCAGATAGCCTTTGACAAAAATAAGGCCAATTGCTTCCCATTCATCTTTAAACAAATCGTGCTGCACGTATGGGACCCTTTCTTGCTCTCCTATTAAAAGACTGTCACTTACTTCAGTCCAGAAAGCTGAATAGACATCCCGTGTTACTCCAGATCCTCTTCCTTTTTCAATTTCCCCACGTGGGTCCATGAAGGCATATTCTAACGAATCAGCTGTAGTTATCTAAAATTCAAATTCATTTTCAAAAGCAACCTTTTTTAACTGGGTTGACAAATCATAACGAACACATTTCCTCTAATCGAGCGAAACAAACCCAAGAGCTGAAAGTGTTTATTGTATACCTTGTTATCAATAAAATTGCGAATTAAATCTTCCTTTACCATGGATCTTTTAATCACTATCTGTATGACCCTTGGTGATGGTGGCTGTTCGAGTGAAAGGCAATCAGGCAATGATGGTTTATACAAACAGGGAGGTTCATTTTCTTGGACTTGTAGAGGTTCAGTAGCTTCATTTGATCGCAAAGCATGAAAATGAGAAGATTGATTTCGGATAACATCTGTTGGCAAGCAGACGTTTACAGTAGGAGGTTGATCATCTGGTGTTGCTTGCAAGACACGAGTACCATTTGGCCCCAAGGATAGCAAATTTGATGATGGATTTTGAGCCATATCTGAGAATGGTAGACAGAAGGAAGATAACGGATCATCAAGTAGTATCTGAGGGCTAACAGCTTCATTTGATGCAATGGATTGCGAATTGAATGTTGATGAGGGTTGAAAAGCGCAGGGAAGATCTTCACAATTATCACAAGCCATCCCTAAAATGACATTTTAAATTACAATTTATTTGCGATCTGTCAATAAACGACACAATAACTTTATTAAATGCCTACCAATAAATGTGAAGTTGCAGATATGACAGGTTTTTGGTTCAGGAATTGGACTCCTATCAACTTTCGACTCTTCCGAATCAACAGCATTATCAGTGTCAGTGTTATCCTCTCCAAACAGGTATGAATAGGACTTGTCTTTTGATTTAAGGATAAAGCACACTTTTGAGATGAATACTCCTTTCCTTTTAATGTAATCCCAAAGATCTTCGTCATAAGCCAACGTAATACCAGATGCATCACAAAAACTCAGAAGGCACTCTGTGTGACTTTCTTGAAAAAAATTGCACCCATCTGAATCAAAATATAAATTTGTAGCTTTTTCTTTAAGCTCACCAAAGGAAATTGGTTCCTCATATGGCCATTCCACAAAACGATGACCACCCCCTTCATTAAGCTTTACTACTGTGTATTTCTCTGTTATTGGATTGTATCTTTTATAACATAGATGTATATGTTTGAGTTTCTTTTTCTTCTCAGTAGGCCTTCTAATTTTGGCAAGTAGAGATCCAAGTCTATTTTCAGTTTGCTTTCGCCTCTTAGTGCTGGATCCACTCTCATTTACTCTTTCTTTACTATTTTCGTTTTTTTTCATGTAATCTTCAACCTGCTGCTTTATTGCTTTTTGTAGTACATTATCCATTGTCTAGTCCTAAAACACAAAAGTAACTCATATACTAAAGTATCACACCATGATTTGATTCCCATTTGATTATCATATGTATGGAAACAGGCCCGTTGGATGCTTTATAACGATGGGGTGGCTCTAATTATGTGTCTAAGGAGGCCAGAAAATTTTATTTAACTTTGTTCCTCATAGATTGGCTCAAACAACATATTAGTTTGCCTTTCATTTTAAAAAATTACAAAAATGTAATTTTTATGCAATGAGTATTCAACATTCAAATATGTATTACAGGATTTGATAGCAAAAGAAAAGCATTCAAATGTGCTACATGGCATAGAAAACAATTAAATGTGAAAACACAGTAATGAAGTTTATCAGCGAAATTACGAAAATTACGAAAATTTTACACTGCTAAATAAGGCTTCAAAAATTGAAAGCTAAGAAAAACTATTGTTTGGTACTAATTTGCCCTAAAGCCATAAAAGAGAAAATGATTAAACGAAATTACAGTTTGACAAAATGTGGAACACCTCTATTAAATGAACAAATGTCACTATGCAATAATGCTATATACATTTTCAAACATACAGAGCTATCTTTTCAACTAAGTAAAGGTATAAATCCAATGCCTCAAAAGGATCTCTTGGATGATCTTTGCCATCTTGTTTCATCAGTGTGGTTGCAAATTCTTCAAATTCCGCAGATACATCTTGTGGGAGGTTACTCACAGCTGGAAGAAAGTCATTAACTTCTTCTTGATCAACATTTCGCAGATAACTGTGTGTGTCATACAAGTGAGGTAGGAAAAACATTGAATCAGGTCTGCCCCGTGGACCACAATTTTGACTTGGTATAATTGCACCCAGCGTGACGTCAGTTATTTTTATCGCATCACGGGGGAATCATTGCATTGCAACCCCAATCGAACGCGACGTTTTTGGGGAATTATCTCGGGAACCAATTGGGATAACTGACGTTTTTTAGGGTTGGTGGCACGGGCGATGGGGTGACGCAACATTTGGGCCTAAATTTTATTTGGTACTGCGGATATGACGTCATCAAAACCTTTGATCGACGATATCTCCGCAACGGTTGGTCGTAGCAAAACGATCCCATACATTTTTTTGCTCAGTTTTTCAAGCTCTACAGCATGGGTACACTTTCCATTTCGAATTCGGTAATTAAAATTTTCGTCACGGGGTACATACACGGGAACGCGTCGTATTTCTGCAGATTCCTTTCGAAATTAAAGTCGTAAAAAACTTTTACGCGAGATACTAGTATATATACTAATTCGCGTTGTGCATCCCACTTTAATTTTAGAGAGTGATATATTTGGTTTTTCTTTCACGGTCAAATCCTTCTTATTTTTTCCCTTTTCGTTGTAAAACCACGCAGAGGCAAGAGCGTTTTTTTACTATTAGTATATGGGGAAGCCCCGCCGCTGATCGTTTTCATTGGCTAATAAAGGAAAACTCTCAAAATGCGCTCATTTCATTGGCTGACAATTTCCAAAAATTTAGTTCGCTAATAACGGATTTCATTTCTTCGCTGTGAATTTGACAAAGAAACACAGGTTTGTATACACGAAACGTTTTATTATCGTGTTAATTGCTAAACTTTTACTCTTATTAATAAAAGAACACGGGTAGCACGTGTAAGTGAGTTAGTTGTTTGTTTACAATGAAAAATCATATTTAGATATACAGAAGAAGTGCAGTGAAGTTTTTCAAAATTAGCTGCAGAAAGATCGAACAAACAAGGTATTATTATAAAACTTTTATTTTTGATTAATAAAAGAACAAGTTATGTATATGTATTTGTATTTAAATGTATTTAAATGTTTGTTTATGTTTTAATTATCAAATATGGCTATACAGAAGAAAGGGTAGTGAAGAAATGCAGAACAAAATGATGTTTATTTAAGGAATGGTTTTAATTTAGTTTTGAAAGATTAAATACTATAGCTTTGAATAGATATCTTATTATATGAGTTCTTTCGTTTAGTATGTATATATATGCTGCTGGATGAAAAACGAAGACGAGAGTAATTTGTTTTGGTAACGCGCGCTATTATTATTTTTATAGTTAGCAAAGAAGATTTGATTTGATTTATTTATTTACAGATCAATTAAAAATGGTCCCACAGCTATGACTGTTTTCCTTTCTCATGGCTGCGGAAGTAGGGAACGTGTTATGCTGTCAAATTGTATCTATTGACGATGTTTGATGCTTTGTCTGCATGCCTTTCTGCCAGCCATTTATGCCTTTTGTTTTAGTTTGCTTAAATATGGTTGCAGTAATAGTAAGTATTGTAGCTGTTCTTCACTGAAATCTTTTTCTTTCAGGTCAGAAAAGAAAAAGTGTATATATAAAAACAAAATATATTGGTTAAACTACGGTGTTGAGAAGGTTAGTTAAGAGAAGAATGGATTATGTATTTCATTGCGATTGTAATACAAAAAAGAAGCATTGCTGGGGTATATTTTTCTTCAGTTTATATTTGTTTATGGCATCCATTATTTTGTGTTATAGTAATTGCTACATACTTGCTGGGTATATAAGTTAAGCATTGTTTTTATTTGTTGCTTTTAATATCTTCTGGGTATTAAATTATGGTTTTGGTCAAAGTAGGGCAATTTTCGTTGTTTAAATTATTTTTATTAATTTGATGTTTGGTTGTGTATGCCAGGTAGTCTTTATTCTGTTCAGCTCCAGTGTTGAGTGAACCTTCTATTGACTCACAGAATCGATTGACTTTATAGACCTTCTGGCCTATACAAATTTTGTTGTTTAACTTTTATCTTTAGGATAAATGCGTACTTGAATTTTCTGTTTGTTTTTTTTCTTTCTTTTTGTTTTGTTTTTTTATTTCAATATTGTTATAGCATGATTAGGTTTTCGGTATTACAATTGAAGTATTAATTTTTTAGGTAATAAAAAAAAGCATAAAGAAATGAAACTCAAGGATTTAATCATGACGTTGATGGTTTTGGGAAGAACAGACTATATATCATTTCAAAAATTCATTAATGGTTGCAGTCCAGTAGTAATTTTGGAACAAAAGAAAAAGTTGGAAGGTATCAATTTGTTTTGAATTAACATTTTGTTACGTTTAGTTTTGTATGTTTGGGTAAACAGTTCTGTGTTATATATTGCCATTTTTTTACATTAACGTTACTTCTCGTCTGCGTATAAATATATTCTGAGCCATGTTGCTATTTGTTTCTGTTTTAAATCTTCTGAATGTAAGAAATGAATTAAAAAATTAATGTCTGAAAAGAAACTTTTACAAAAGTTAAGTTCTGCGACACAACGCATACTGAACATGGGTGGCGAGCGATGCCGACTGGGCGAGAACCAATAAGGATAACTGTCATTTTTTATGGTTGAGCCATACATGTGATAGGATGACGCATCATTTGGGCCTAATTTTTATTTGGTACTGCGGTTATGACATCATCAAAATCTTTGATCGACAATATCTCTGCAACGGTAGATCGAGACGAAATGATTCCATACACTTTTGTATCAGTTTTTCGTCACGGGGGAACGCTGAATTTGACACATCCTTTTCGAAGTTAAACACGGTAACACGGTAAAAATTTTTACCCGGGATACTAGTATTCTATATTAATATCCAATCTTAGCTTTGTAAAAAGAAAATCACTTGAAGGCATTAATTTGTTTTGACACGTTTACGACTTACGGGTTTGGCTTTTCAAAATAGCAAAATAGCTTCTGTTTACCCTGGATCATACAGAGTTTTTAATTAAAAGGGTGAGGAGTACTTTTTTCCATTTTGACGTTACATTTTTTAATTGCGGGGAACCATTGCATTGCATATTGATCGCCAACATCTCGATAACGGTTACTGTCTTTTTCAAATCAGTTGGATGTACTTTCTCAACATCGTTCCGTGATTGACATTTTTGTAGCCATTTTTTGAAACGTCATTTTAAAAATCAAAACACGTAAAATATTCTACACAAGATGCAATTTATTTTGGAGAGTGAAAATAGCAGATGCACAGCGCATATATATTATTTTTGATGGGTTTCAGATCTTCCAAGTAAAACAATAGTTTTTGTTCTACGTCCCAGTTTTGATTGCAAACTTGGAAAAATGTTTTATCTAGGTTGTGCTTGCTTTAGTGGATCTTTAAAATTAGGGGAACCATCACATTGCCTCCTTAATTAGACTCGAAGTTATCTGGAAAACATCTTTAAAACCTCTAAGGAAATAACTGGTAGTTTCATAGTCCGCGTTATTGACAAAGTGGTGACTACAACACTAACGCACTTTCCGTTTGTCATTTTGTAAACTAACTTTTCGACACCATTTTTGAGAAGTCATTTTCAAGAATTAAAATCCGTAAAAAATTTTTACACGGTTTACTAGTATGTTCATAAACATTTAACTACTCATTAGCCAGATAAAGATGTGAGGGAAAGTGTTTGCTGACCTTACAGTTCCTAAACGTATCAAACCAATGCACGAGTGCTCCATGAAAAAAAAAATACATACTTGAATGCTGACAAAGATTTCTTGGAGATGTCAGCGACGTTTGAAACACTTGCGCAATGAATACATTCAATCTTTTAGTAACACAAGCAATGAATACATTTAATTATCAGAAATGCTAAAATAAATTAAGCACTCTGTTTAATAGCTGCACAAACGTAAAGGAGATGTTGAAGGAAAAAACAAAAGATTGGGATGCTATGACTTGTTATTTGTTGAAAAGGACTCTACTGCAAAACTTAAGACCAAAAACTCATTCACTGGTTTGAAAAAGATAGGAGAAAGTACACGTTTTTTTTTATATAAGAAACATTTATATAAGAAACATGAAGCTCAAATTTGGTAAAAATTAAGAAACATTTAAGAAACATGGTCAGGCTGAAATCTTGATGAACGAAATATTTTTAAAAACAAAGTGCTACAAACTGTTAAACTGTCTCTAAATGTCACTAAAGTTATCGAACAAATCAAATACGTTTCCATCAAACACGCCTCTTGTCTCCTCCACGATCATGTCATCTTCTTCTCCGTCATTCTCTATACTTTCAACATACTCATCGTCAGGTTCTGGGGCAATGCCATGGTCATCTGGCACGTCTGGCAGTGTTGTGGCTGGCTCTAAAATAGCAGGTGGCGGAACTTTGTAGTCTGGTAGACCTTCGGGTTGCACAAATTCATCGTCTGTTCCGTCTGCAGTTAAAAGACAACCAGTTTTTTGAAATAATCGGAAACGGAAACCATCGTACTTGCTATTAAGGAGGCTTTTATATGCCTCCCCTATCCACTGTGTTAAAAGTATTCTTCTCTCCGATGCAGTAAATGACTGATCGACACCATACCACTTTTCTGTGTTTTCATCACTATCAAGCCATTTAAAATGTTCCAATTTAATTTGAACTTTTAACTGCTCAGCATAACCAGCATCAACTGGTTGCCAGATGTCTGTTGCGTTTGGTAAGCCATACCAACAAATACCTCCAATCTCCGCCACCTTTTGCTTGAATTCTTCTGTTATTTGCCCTGAGAGATTGTCACAGAATAAAACAAACCTCCCATCAACTGCTGGTTTTAGTGTTTTCTCCACCCAGTTGAGGCAAAAATCGCTATCAGCCCATGCACACTCCTGAAAATACACATCGACATCTGGATGCCATGAAGATTTTTCAGCAGAAGATATCCTTTTACCCTTTCCACGGAAAATTACGGCTACTCTCGGTTGCAGACCAGAGGGTCGAAAACAAATTTGAAGAGAACATTGTCTCTTATCTAAACCCGATCCAGGTTGGCTGACCCATACTTTCTTGTGACGATTTTCTGGGTTTTTTGGCTCCACGTGCTCATACGTTGTTTTTGTATTAATAGCGAAAGGCAATGGTGACTGGTCAACATTGTATCGTTGAGATGGCAGAAATCTTCCATATTTTGGATCAAAACCATCATTTTTCCCAGTTTTAATCAGACGCTCTTGTAATGTGGAATGCCACTTCACCATTGGTTCTCTAAAATGTTCCTTGTTTGGCTTTCTGTTTCTCTGTGTCCGTCTTAGTTTCAAATTTCTCCTTTTAATGAACCCAACAATCACATGCTTTCTCACAAAAGCATCTGGGTCATTTTGTTGTTCTCTATAAATAATACGAGCTTTGCTCCATAGCCAATTAAAATCAACTCTCCTCCCCTCGTTTCTTGCTTTCTCAAACTTTTCAAACAATGCACGATAAAGTTGATTGTACTTTTTAGCTGGACGTATATGGAACAACGATTTGTGATCCTTAACAGCAGCTTTTACGATCTTTTCCTTCAGCTTTAACCATGCTGAAACTTGAGACCTATTAACATTAAATCGGTCTGCCACAGAAATAGCCTTCTCTCCACTTTCCACAGCTGCAATTACCTTTGCTTTAAACTTGTTTGTAACAGATTTTCTCTTTTCCTGGCCTCGTCTACGGTCGTATTTTGTTTTTTTAGATGCAGCAGCTGAATCATCTACTTGTTCCTCAGGCTGAATATCTACATGACCTTCATTCTTTTCTAGCTCTTTTCCATTTACACTTTCCTCGATAATGCTTTCCTCTTGGCTTTTACCTTCTTCTGTGTCAATTATCTTTCGTTTACAGCTACCTGACGGGTCGTTATTTTCTTTTTTATTTGTTGCTGAATGTTTACATAAAATATGAATGGAAAGCCCTTGCTGGTTTAAAAACGTTTGTTCGCAATTAGGACATTTCAGCTTTGGTGGTGAGTCAGATATTCTGTTTGGAATGTCAACTTTCATTTCATTTCCTCTGTGGATGATTGTTTTGGTAAAACCAAAATCGGCTAGAGTTCTTTGCTTCTTCGACATCGCTGTATTTTCTTTTTCTCAACAACAGAATATTCTAAATTTAAAGCATAAAAAGATTCGAAACTGAACACTGCATTGGCTTCATTTAAATTCTTAAGTTCTGAAAACATAAACAGACATTGCAATACACGTTTTTTTTTTATATAAGAAACACACTTTTTGCTTTAACTAACTACCAGTGAGTGCCAAAAAAGAGTTTTCTATAGTTTTAACTGAACTGTTGTTAAGAAACATTTAAGAAACATTCTAGGCTGAAAATATGAAAATATTAAGAAACATTGAAGCTGAACTCAAAAAGTGTGTTTCTTATATAAAAAAAAACGTGTAGTTCTGGTTAAACACATCCCAAAAAAGCACCCCTTTCATCAAGGCCCCTTTACTCCCCTCATGTTATAAATAATGAACAGCAAATTATATTTGATTGTGCATTCAGTTGGGCACAACCTAATTTTTTTAAATTTTAATTAATTGAAGCTAGGTGGTATTTCAACAAATCTAGAGACTCTAAGATTATTTGCAATAGGTTGTGGAAAATCCCACTATATGTGCCACATTTTTAGAATCCTTTCTAAAGATTTGAGCAAAGTTAAGGTCTTTCTTATTGCTCCATCTGTAGTTGATGCAATCAACATAATCAACATTAGTGGTACCACTGTTAACTCTGCATTGGAGAATCCTCCGGTTAACATTTGAGTTGTCTCTGTTGTGTTAAGAAAATAAATTTACTTTGAGAAATATGTATTCTGAATTACAAGCACTTATTAATGAGGCTCCTATGACATCAAGTGCAAGGTTACTACAAATTCATAATTGTTTCTGTGAAATATTTGGCTGTGAGCCTATTGTATATATGCGAATTCATTGTTATGGCTGTTGGTGATCTCTTGCAATTACCATCAATAAAACAGCAAACAGTTTTCGATACTTTCAGAAATGAACCCATTAATATATGTCATCCTTGGTTCTGGTCTAACTGCTGTGAACTAATAGAATGTATGAAGCATGAAGACGAGAGAGACTTTACAAATCTGCTTAATTTGTCAGGTAACTTAACTGCTGATGACTTATACTGAGCTTCTCTATGCCTTATGTGATGTTTATATTTTCATCAATAAAAATTAGAAAAACACAGGACTGGCAGAAGCACTACAACTGATGCGGCTAGATCCACAGGACTGTTTTTGTTTATTTATTGAATAAATCGTTGGCAAAAGAACACTTCTGCTGAAGTGTTTGGTCTTGTAAAATTAATGTTAAATTAAAGAACAATGCACTGTAGAAATCTGATAAACATAGATTTTTCACTTGTATTCCAAAAAGATTATGACTTTAGATGGTTTGCCCGAAAAATTTGCCATCCTTTTCTTAAGCCCGTGATGCGTGTATTCCATAATGGGGTCTTTTGTATATTTTAAGGAAGGAATGGCTGAGTGATATACAAAATACAAAATCAAGTTAACTCCTTCCAGTTAATTCCTTCAAAAAGATCTGGGGAAATGTCTACTTAACTGTAGCTTAGAATGACATCTTTGCATTTTGGTAAGTAGTTCATTTATCATTGAAATGGGAAAATTTGCCTAAATTTTTTTGCTTGCGCATTCATGGTGTTAACTGACTGAATTCTACTCAGGAAATCTCATGTAACTGAGCCAAATTATACTTTTTGAATGACCCTGTAGGAGGTTTCATCGAGTCATGGCAGCCGAAATGCATCACATTAGTATTTTGATGACGATATTTGATCTTGCCCCATAGCTCCACACCGCAAAAAAAGAAGCAGGAACAGCATAGTAGACAAAGAACTAAACTATTGCTCCAGCAACAACAACAAACCCAAGCTTTATTTCTTTTACTGCAAAAATTAGCAGACAAGATTTAAAAAGAGCTTACTTAATGTCTTACAAAACTTGTTATGTTATATGTAGTCTTTTGAATAAAGACCATTATGTAGAACAGTTTTATGTAAAATATGTTTCCAAAAGTGGCGGCTAAAGCTCAACAAATTTGAATGTGTTGTTTTGGTAAAAACAAGTATAAGCATTTGTCAGCAGTGTGTTCACTCTATATTGTTTTGTTATTGGGCTGAGTTCAATTTTTTGAGTCTTCTTGTAGTCTGTAAACTTAAACTTGTTTATCACTTCTCCAAATACCCAGTTGGTTACCTTGTGAGTCATAACTGTGTTGTGTTAGCAAGTTAAGAATTCCTGATTCCCGCAACATGGCAAATTAGAGGTAGACTGATACTTTAGGCAGTCATATGGCTTATGACCATTGTAAAATTGTCTTTGAAGGTCGAGAGGAGGCTAGAACCTTTATTATGAATAACAACTACATTTGGGGCACAACAGATCTGCCAAATCTAGGTATCATATCGGAATACCTACCTTTTCACGAGGATGCACAAGTCTTCCGTTGAAGAAACTACAAGGTCATTTTTTAAGGAAATCATACTTGGTAAAGCAATTCCATTGGGTGAAGTTAAAAATTATGCAATAAAGGTAGAGTTCCAAGCTAGGAGATCTACTCATATTCACTCCTTTATTTGGATTAAACAACCCCCAATACTTTCAAAAGAATCGAGAGATGATTACATTGCATTTATTGATTCAGTAATAAGAATTGAGCCAAAGCCAAAGCCACTGAACCCAACCTGTTTATTCTTTTTAGTCAGTATCAAACCCATACACATTCAAGAACATGTAGAAAGTTAAAAAATCATTCTTGCCGATTTAATTATGGACGTTATTTTGCTGAACATATAGTATGTGCAGAGCCACTACCTAATGATATGAAAGAATCTGATAAAACAATTCTTCTAAAGAGATGCTTCCAAATTTTAAGAAAAGTTAAAAATTTCATTGATGAATTTCTAAATCCGCACAGGCCAAGCTATTTAGAAAATATTTCTATTCCGCAGATTCTAGATGGGTTAGGTATTTCAAGGGAAGATTATTATAAAGCCCTTTCAACTTCCCCTGATGAAGACTTTCATATTCATCTACGTAGACCACCTAATTCATGTTTTGTAAATAATTATTTTGCAATGGGCCTTGAAGCATGGGAGGCTAACTTAGATATACAGCCTGTGTATAACTATTTTAAAGCCGTCTCTTACAAGACCTCAACTTTCAAGAAAGAATGAAAAAGATAGCCATAACATTTTTGTCACATAGACAATGCTCAACTCAAGAAGCAGTTTATCAGCTCCTACCAGAATTATGGTTAAGAAAGACTTTCCCTGCAGTAACATTTGCCAACACAAACTTACCAGAGAAAGGTATAGAAATTGTAAATCAGATAAAGAATTAAGTGAACTTGCTGAAGATAGTACAGATGTTTTTAAGAAAAATAACTTAGACAGATATTTGGATAGACCAGATAACACGTTTAAAGGTGGTAAAAATTGTGTGGTTGATGATTTATGTTATGCACAGTTCTTAACATTTTATGTTTTGGAAAGCAACCCTTCTAATGAAAAAAATGACTTTCAACCAGAAATCCTCCTTGATGATGACAAAGAACAGGCAATAATTGACCCCAAATGTATTCCTTTGATGTCATCAAAGGAAAAAATGAAGTGTCGTAATGTGAAAAAAGTGATCAGGTATCATGCTCCTAATGCCCTAGTTAATGCAGAAGCCTATGCACATCATTTGCTAATGCTTTTTTACCCATTTCGTAAGGAATCTGAATTACTTTCTGCTGCTGTTGATAAGACTTATGTGTCTAAATTGAATGAACCTAACGTCTTGAATATAGTTAACCAAAATAAAACAGTTTTTGAACCATGGGGAGAACTTGCTGACTTTGCACAGCAGGAAAATGACGAGGTTTGCTATGAAGAGAATGAAGAGAATGATAATGAAGAGGTAGATTTTCATAATGAAGACCAACCTACATTTGGAGTCTTGTCTGGTACAAACACAGTTAATACAAATCTTTTTTCTGATGATGAAATTAATGATCTAATTCGATCTCTTAATGATAAGCAAAGAGCAGTATTTAACCATATACATTTATGGGCAAGAAAGAAAGTAGCTAATTTCTCTTCTGAAAAGTCTATTGAAGTAAGTTTGCAAGTATTTATAACTGGTGGTGCAGGGACAGGGAAATCACATTTAATCAAAACATTATATGCTGCTTTGTCAAAGACTTTGAACTACAATTCACAAAACTTAGAAAAAGTCAAAGTACTTTTACTTGCTCCCACTGGAGTAGCTGCAGTTAATATATCTGGTATGACTATTCACTCAGCTCTTGGAATACCCATAGACTGTAGAGGATTGCAAGTACCCAAACTTTCAGACAAAAGAAGGTGTGCATTAAGATTGCGATTTGAAGATTTCAAAGCAATAATAATCGATGAAGTCTCAATGGTTTCAAATAAACTCCTTTTACATATTCATCAGAGGCTTATAGATATTTTTGGCTATGTCAGTAATTTTTCAAAGCCATTTGCTGGAATATCTGTTATTGTTGTAGGGGATCTGTATCAGTTGCCACCAGTCATGCAAAGACCTGTTTAAGCGGAATACTTTGATGAATTGTTTAATATTTATCATCTTTGGAGATTATTTAAGATTTGTGAACTGACTGAAGTAATGCGGCAAAAGGGTGACTCAACTTTGATTGATCTATTGAACAATATAAGAATAGGTAATTTAACTAAAAATGATACAGAAGATCTTAAAAATAGAATTATAAATATAGAAAATAAAAATTACCCAACAGATGCTCTTCATATTTTTGCAGAAAATGAGCCTGCAAGATTACACAACTCATTAATGATAAATAAGATTCAACAACCAGCTCTTACACTTGATGCTATTGATCAAGTTCCTCATGGTGTACCGAATCATGTATATGACAGAATTTTAAAACTACAACATAGTCAAACAAATGGTCTTGCCTTTCAGATTACAGTAAAACTTGGGGCAAAAGTTATGCTTACCAACAATGTTGATGTAGCAGACAAATTGATTAATGGACAAATTGGAACAGTTGTCCATTTTTCCTTTCAAAATGAGAGAATGAAAACCATTTATGTAAGGTTTGATGATGTTAATTCTGGTCAAAATAAAAAAGCTGTCAACCCCTTTGCACGTCAATATAATGCCATTCCGATTGAACGTATAACTACTGAAATCAAAACACATGGAAGGAAGGAGGCAGCCCCTGTTATAAAGAGAACTCAATTTCCTTTAGTTCTATCATGGGCTTGCACTGTTCATAAAGTTCAAGGTTTGAGTCTAGATAAAGTTGTCATTAGTTTTGATTTACTGAAGCAAAAATCATGTAACCCTGGCCAGATGTATGTTGCGTTGAGCTGTGTGACTTCATTAGAGGGTATGTTTTTAACTGTAACTTTTAAGGAAGCAGCCATAGTTGTTGATGAAAGAGCCAAATTAGAATACCACTACTTAAGGGAACACCAAATGCTCCAAACTAGTCAACATTTAACCAATGATGACTTTTTGATTGCATTATGCAATGTGAGATCATTAAAAAAGCATGTTCATGACATGAAAGGGGATCAGCAATTCACTGACAATAACCTTATTCTTTGTACTGAAACTCAAATTTTAACCGGTGATAACTCTGACATTTCAATTGATGGTTTTTCTGTATATTTTTTTATGTGTTCATAAATATTCAAGCATTGCCGTTTTCTATAAAGAAAACATTCAGTTTATTGAGGAATTCAAGGATGATGGTCTGTCTGTGTTTAAGATTAATCTAGGAGGCTTTACTCTGAGGGTTCTCCTCCTATACAAGAAAAGTGACTGGGTATGTAGAAGTTTCTACCAACTCCTGCATGAATTAAATGAGACTTTTGAGTTAGATATGATATTGGGAGATTTCAATGAGAAACTTAATACTGAATTAAGTAGAATCCTAAGTCATTATTACCAAGCAGTTTCCGAGCCTCCACACATTGCAGGAGCCATTCTTGATCATGATTATGTAAGTAAGAGATTGTTGAGAATGTATGATGTTTGTGTTAATGTAAACAGTGTCTTACCTTTGATAAATGAAATTAAATCAACACAGTAATCTAAGATAAAACATGAGAAGTATATACCTCACCCTGGGGTATATACTTCTGAAGGGGGAGGTGGGGTAATCTTAAACCAGTTAGGCAATTTTTCAATATTCGAAACTGTTTGTAAATTTGACATATATAATTTGTATGCATTTGTATACTTATATGTTTTTGTTATCAAGGTGATATTTTCTGTAATAGTAACATGGACTTCAATTGAACCTGGAAGTAAAGTGAATGAATGAACTTTTATGAATATGACTCACGCAAACAAGTATACAGCACATACAAACATACCAAGATTATTGAGATAGCCACTGCTGCAATCATGAATTATACTGATAGTTACAAGTAAGTACTAAATAGTTAAATGAAAAAATAAAACATTAAATTGTGTTACTGTTGTTGAATTAATTTTGGAGGATGAAAAATTATTTGCCAAGTTTAAGTCAATTTGCACCAAATTTCCCCCACTTAAGGTAGTTCTTTTTCATTTCTTTGCTTTAAGCGGACTTCTTTTTTAGCACCAAAGGATATAAAAAAAGTTGAAGTGTAAACAGTCAATTTGTGCTTCAAATACAAACGCTGTGCAAAGAACTGTTGATAACACATATGCATAGTTTTGGTTGAATTCAGTCATCAACAGACATCAGTCATTTCGAATGATTAGCATGGTGTTTATTTAATTGCGTGGATTTTGCCCTGTCCCAGTGCCATAAAAGATGCTGTGCCGAAGTTAAAGATTTTGAATTTGCCATGGACAATTTATAATTTCATGAATACAACAACTTGTTCAGTAAAATGTACTTGAATATTCTAAATACAACAAGTTTGTTATTGATATTGCACCATTACTTTTTTGAAAATAAGTTTGTATTTCCCCACAATCAGGTTATACAACTTATTGATATGGTGTTTTGGGAGTCCTGTGACAATAAGTTTGATGCATTTTATAATTACAAAAAAATTAGCAAAACCAGCTTTTTGTTTTCAGTTTAAGAATGCAAAACTGTTGCCATTAGTTTGCTTACTGTTTCACGCTATTGCAAAGTTAATAGTGACCAGTTGCACCCATTTCATTAATCGAGAGTCGACTGTATTTTGTATAAGAAATCTTCGCAAACTGGGGCCAAAGAAAGTCTTCCGGAAATCAAATGAGGAAATATTCCAAAATCTTTCTTTTTATATTTTTCAGTATAATGTTTCACAATATTGTGTTACATTCATGATCGATTTTTTCTTCACTTTTTACAAAGTCAAGGCACCAGGCGTGAAACTGTGATTTGTTTTCCCTCATCCAAGATGGTACCGATAAGCACCATTCAAATTCCGTAATGATCACGTGACTTTCCGACCGCAAGAATTGGGGAATTAAAGACAATATGCCAATTTGAAAGTTTTTTGAATTTTGAAAAAAATTAAGCTAATCAATACCCTTGATCAAGAAATGATGAACTCTTCTTAATCTCTGTTCGAAGTGATCTTGCTTCCACGCCACTGGTATTGATCTTATGCAACTGCTGGATAGCTGTAACGTGAGAAAATATTCTTACCCTAAGATATAGGGTAACAAGGTCTTCCAATAAATGGACTGCAACTTCTTTCTGAACCTAACGCTTTTTTCTGATGCTCAATAGATTACATAACACCCAGGAATCTTTTATTATTGTAGATACAATTTCTGTACAATTGATTTTATGTTTTCCTGACTTTTGAATAACAGTTAAAAAATAAAGCTCGGCACCAGAGAAAATTGAAAGGACATCATCATTTACTTTCCATACTCCACCACGATCCACAAGTTTATGTTTAGGTTCATCAAACTGGGAAACATTATCAGTCAACTTTCCGTTATTCTCTCTAAAACACATCAGATTATCCTTAATGGTGAAGCCAGACGAATGGGCCAGAACAACATTAGCAATCTCAAAGCCAAGCAAAATGTAACTGTTTCTAGAAAGCTTTGGAAATAAATCAATACCAAAAACAATATCACAATACCAAAAACTTGATTTTTTCTTGTGACTATGATTTAAAGTATGGACAATATGTTTTTTAAAAAAAATCTTGAAAAAGTAGTTGTGAATACATCCTCCATGTTGTATCTCCACCATGTATTTATCATTTCCTTTGCCAGTGGTGAGATTTCCAAGGCAACGTCACGGTTTGTATGATCATGTCGAATGAATAAACCAGGTCCATTGGTGTCTGGCTCCTATCTTTCCAGTTTCACTCATGTGAATCACACTTACCCTTTTATGTGATTTTCCAATTCTGGACAGAATGCTTCGCATATTGCAGTTGAATGGCTTTGGAAGTGTACAAAACCTTTTCTATATCATTATGAAGCTTTCGCAAAAAGCCCCATTGGTTTCACTGAAGGCAACAGCTTCCTTTAAACCATATTTGAAACTTTAGCACCAATCAATACTTGCCTTGATTTCACAGCTCTTTGAATTTTTCCGCGTTTTAAACACGTTGTTTGTCAGTTAACACCATCGCACATTACACCATCTATATTCTAATACGCTCTGTGCATCCCCTTTTTTCACGCTTTCACTCTCTAAAATTTTGGGTTGTTTTTGCAGTCACTTATTCATAAAGGTGTTTAAGACCACGGTTAATATTTTTCTACGATTAGTAAAGGACATACCTTTAACTTTATAGTACCTAGTGTCCACATCCGTGGACAAGAATTATTTGATATCTAACTCCGGACAGGTCATTTTCCACGGAAACTTCTTGTTGACATGTTCAAAGTATATATTTTACTTCATTTCGGTACAGTAAAATTATTGCGCAACACCGTGATCATTATTTTGAAGATGGCAACTCGTGCGTTTAGCAACGTGAGGTAAATATTGTCAATCTGTCATAAACTTTTGATTATTTTGGGATCGGAAGACCTTTTTTGAATGGAATTTTTTTTTGTAATGTAATCTTAAATGGTTCAATGATATTTTTCAGTTGTTTTTTATTTCTTAAAACCAAAATAAACATATTAAAAAAGCTGTTTTGATGTCTCGTCCACAAATGTGGACATTCTGTCTTTGGGGGTAAAATTTGTTTTTTTGTTCTTTTTATGTTAATTGGATAAGATCTTTTGAATATTTTATTGATATGGGGTAACACAGTATAAAGTGTGATTATGTTGGAGAGGATGTCTAATTTTACCATTTTTGATATCCTCAGATCATTTTGTGGAGGTGGTGGCCGTCATGCTGGTGGAGCAGTGAGGCGTAATATTAGTTTTATTCCGATACCTTTACCAGCAGCTAATATAAGTGATGACAACCTGGACTCTGATTCTGATTCTGATATGGACACTGATATGATAGTTAATGCATCTGATGTTGATACTACTGATGACAATATCTCAGTAGCAAGTGACAAATCTGAGGACATTGTTGATAGTGACAAAACAGAGGACAACATCGAAAGTGACGAATCAGAGATCATCGAAAGTGACCAAGACAGTGATGATGATGTACCCTTGGCTGACATTGCAGCAACACAACAAGCAAGAAGCATAACTTTCGAATGGCCCAAAAGGTCACGGCAGTGGACACCTCCAGCTAGTTCATCAGTAATTGAGGAGGTACCGCTACGCATCAAGCCTGATTTAGCTGACAGAATAAGTAAATATTCAAGTCCACGAGAGTTTTTTGATCTCTATGTTACAGATGAGCTATGGAATCACATAGAGCACCAGACTGAACTATACAATACTTATAGAAGTATGAATGGAGGTTCCCGAAAAGTTAAAAAAGCCTCAATGTTAGAAATACAAAGGGTTATTGGTATAATGTTGCTTATGGGAATCGTAAAGCTACCAAACCGAAAGATGTATTGGAGCCCAATTACACGGAATGAACTGATTTCTGATAACATGACCAGAAATCGATTTGATGAATTTGTCTCCATTTTGCATTTCAATGATAATTCCTTAATTAATGAACAAAACAGCATCTACAAGGTTCAACCGCTTGTTGATGTTTTACGAAAACAGTTCAACGAAACTGTTTTACCTGAGACCTTTCATGCCATTGATGAACAAATGATTCCGTTCAAAGGAAGAAGTCGATTGAGGAGGTACCTACCAAAAAAGCCAAAGAAATGGGGATACAAACTTTGGGCACGTGCTGGAGTCAGCGGATACATTTATGATTCTGAAGTGGATGGATCACCTGTTAGCAAAGGTCCTCCAGAGAATGCAATAGTTCCAGAAAAGTGTGGTGAAAGTGATTTTGTTGTGATGAGGCTAGCCGACAGCCTTGAGAAAAATAAACATTTTCTCTTCTACGACAACTATTTTCCATCACCAGAGCTAGCAGTTTATTTGCACAAGCAAAAAGGCATCTTTGCTGTTTCCACCCTAGATCGAAAGCGTAGTCGGAAATGTCCCATACCATCCAAAAAAGCAATGATGAAGGAAGAGCGTGGGAAAATTATTGAGTTTGTAGATGAGAAATCACAAATTGTATCACTGCCTGACTAGACAACAAGCCTGTTTTGATGCTGTCCAACTACCTTGGAAAAGAACCAACTGATTCATGCAGCAGATACGATCGAAAAAAGAAGGAAAAAATCAATGTTCCACGACCTGCTGCAGTTGCAGTGTATAATAAATTCATGGGAGGGGTTGATAAAGCGTTACAGCAAATTTGACCATTGGCCGAAACAAATCATGTCGAAAAATGCTCAACGGTGCAAGCTTGAAGGTTGTAAGCGAAAAACAAGATTCTGGTGTACACAATGCAAAGTTTATCTCTGTAAAATATTCGAAAGTTTAACAGTTCTGTCACTTTTGCGTCGATGGGTGCAAAAATGGCTGTACCACCAGGTCGAGGACCACCTGTCTTTCGTATTAATGGTCAGGTATGTCACCGTACAGGGAATCTGCATCCGTCAGAAGGTGTTCCTCCATCATATGGTCAGTTATACATTTATGATGGGATGGATGCATTCAATGAAAGAGTGGCAAGACCAGAAAATCAAGGTTGCTTACCTGAGGTTATGCAAAATTTACAAGACATCATTATTAGAGAAAGTCCTTACGCTGCTGCATACAAATACATGAGTGAGGTAGAAACTGAGGAATTACGGCTTGCCCAATAGCAAAATCGCCAACCATCTTTGGTAAAATTTCGAGTTATTAATCAGTTATCTTTGTAGGTTTTTTAAAATCCTTAATTTTTAAAATCTTTCATTTTAAAATTTAGGATAGAATGCATCTGAGGAGTATTGGCAATCGGCGGCGTTACAATCTACCCCACCATGATGAAGTAGCAGCTGTTTTTGTTGGTGAAGATGGTGCACCACCTGCCACTCAGGATATTGTTGTTTATCCTCGAGACAGACCATAGCAAAGTCTACCAACAGATTCACCTCATTTGGATCCAATGGTTTATCCAGTCTTTTTTCCAAGGGGAGAGTCTGGATGGACTACAGATATTCCACATGTAGCTGAATATGCTACAGGTACTCGGTGCCGCACAACTGTATTACAATATTTCACTTATAGAATTTCATGCAGAAGCAATTTAATCCCATCTTAAAAGGTAAAAGATAATTTCAACAATTCGCGGTTGACTGTTACTGTAACGTGGAATTTGATCGTCTCAACTATATTCGGAAAAACCAAAAAGTGTTATGTGTTGAGCAATATCAAGGGTTGATTGATCATCTTGCCAATGTTGCAGGAAATAGGGGTTTAAATGTAGGCAGACCTGTGATATTACCATCGTCTTTTCAGGGCAGTCCAAGAGCTATGCAACAAAATTACCAAGATGCAATGGCTATGGTGACTAAAATGGGTAAACCTGATTTGTTCTGCACTTTGACGTGTAATCCAAATTGGAAAGAAATTACCGAAAATTTAGATAATGAGCCTGCACATTATCGACCTGACTTGGTTGCACGTGTTTTTAATTTAAAATTGAAAGCACTTTTAAATGATGTCATTAAAAATGGTGTATTGGGGAAAATAATTTCTCACCTTTATGTGATTAAATTTCAAAAGCGTTCTTTACATCATGCACATATTCTTATTCATTTAGCACAAGAGGATTTAGCACAAGAGGATAAATTACAAAATGCTGATGATGTTGACAGCTTGATATGTGCTGAAATCCCTGATCCAGATGAGGAGCCAGAACTACACAACATCATCAAATCGTGTATGATACATGGTCCATGTGGGGTTTACAATGAGACTTCTGTTATTATGGGAGATGATGGGAACTGTACCAAAGGTTTTCCCAAATCATTATGTGATTCAACACAAATGAATGTTAATGGCTATCCTTTGTATCGCAGACGAAATAATGGTCGAACTGTGAGGGTTAAAAATGTTGATTTAGATAATCGATGGGTAGTTCCATACTGTCCATGGTTATCAAAGAGATACAATGGGCATATAAATTTGAAGGCCTGTACTTCTATAAAAAGTGTTAAATATTTATTCAAATACGTATATAAAGGAAATGATCGAGCGCATGTCGAAATTAACGAACAATTGCAATATGATGAAATTAAAACTTTTTTAGATGCTTGATACGTTAGTGCACCTGAAGCTCTGTGGAGAAATCACACTGTATCAAAAGATTGGCAGTGCATTTGCCAGATCTTCAACGGGTTTATTTTCAACCTGGTGAAGAGTATGCAGCTGCAGACAGGGCATCTATAAGAGACACTCACCTCACAGCATGGTTTAAATTGAATGTTGAAGATTCAGATGCCCGACAATATCTTTTATCTGTTTTCTGACATTCCATATCATTGTGTATTTCATGATAAGGAAAAAAATGGAAAGCAAGAGATAAAACATATAAGCCAATAATTGCTCGACTTTACAATGCAAGACCAACGGAAGGAGAAAGATTTTTCCTTCGTGTTTTATTGCTTCATGTTCCTGGTGCCACATCATTTGAGTATTTGCACACATTCAATGGGTTTGTTTTTGATACATTTCGTGAAGCATGTATTGCAAGAGGTCTTCTTCAAGATGATGAGGAATGGCACAATACATTGGCAGAAGCATCTACATTCAAAATTTCACAACAATTGAGGCAACTGTTCGTCACAATATTGACACACTATGAGCCATCTAATCCTCTTGAATTGTGGAATACATTCAAGGGGAATCTGTGTGAAGACTACCTTCGAACATTGCCTGCTACTCAAGCTGAGCAAGAGGTTTTGGGATATATCGATAACATACTCAAACAATTTGGTATGTCCTTAACACGATTAAACTTTCCTGAGTTAACTGAACAAATTGACGAGATAGAGGTTGATGTAAACGTATACATTGACCAAACAAATCAGGTAAGGCCTCTGCTTAATGAGGAGCAGGTGGCTGTGGCTGATGCAATATTATCTGCTGTTTCAAATGTGAAAAACGCTTTGGCACAGCCTGATACATTGTTTTATCTTGATGGACCAGCTGGCACAGGTAAAACATTCACATATAGCAGCATGTAGGGCCAGAGGTTGGAAAGTCGCTATTACTGCATATACAGGTATTGCAGCCACTTTACTTTCTGGTGGGTGTACATTGCATTCATTATTTCGTTTGCCTGTTCCTGTTTTAGAAACCAGTGTTTGTAATGTAACTCCAACATCAAAACATGCGGAATACTTACGTAGTGTAGACCTGTTTCTCATCAATGAAGCGAAAATGGTTTCCACTCATATTTTTCATGCCATCGATCGATTACTTCGTGATGTTTGCAAAAATGATACTCTTTTTGGCGGCAAAGCCTGTTATGGGGCGGAGATTTCCGTCAATACTTACCTGTTGTGGAGAAAGCAAAACCCACTGATGTTATTGAGGTGTGCTTAACCAGTTCTGCATTGCAGGCTTCAGTGTCAAAATTCTCATTAACTCAAAACATGAGAGGTAGACCTGAGGAGCAACAATTTTGTGAGTGGCTGTTGCAATTGGATAATGGGGAATTACCATTTAAACAAGATGATCCTGCTAAAGGTGCCATTGAAATTCCAGATTGCTGTGTCGTATCTGAAAACACATCGCTTATATCAGTCATGTATGACGGCCTGGAACCTCATCAATTTGCTTCAACTGCTATTTTGACACCTACAAATGAGCAGTCATTAATAATTAACAATGAGGTGTTAGAAAGATTGCCTGGTGATCCAGTTTGCTATTATAGTGCTGATGCAGTTGATTGTGATGATGAGGATGAGCGACAAAATAATCCGCTTGATTTTTTAAACAGCATCACACCATCTGGTATGCCTCCACATTGTTTGAAACTTAAAGTTGGAGCAATAATTGTGCTTTTAAGAAATTTGAACATAAAGAACGGTCTTTGCAACGGGACACGCTTGATTGTTCGGGAATTATCGCAGAATTTTATTAAAGCTGATGTTTTCACAGGGTCAGCTGTTGGAGAAACAATTTTCATACCTAGGGTACAATTGTCACTAATCGTCAATATTATCAATGGTCTAACGAAAAAATGACCACGATTAAGAAGATTTTGACCGTAAATTTGAGAAAAAACCAACACTCTCTAAGTTAAATGTGTTACACACGCACGCGAATTAGTATAAGTAGATAGATTGTTCTTCACCAACCCAGAACGTCATGATTTAAAATTCATTTCTTCAAATTTCATTGTTTTTATTGGTCTTTTCTAAAGGAGAAGTAATGATGCAGCAACCTTATTTATATTATAAGAAAAACAAAACAAACAAAAAAAGTTCAAGGGCGTACTTACCCTAAAAACATTAATAAATCTTTGTGCAATACTTTCGTTACTAACTTCGTTGTCTTGAGATTTCTTACTCTCTTTTTCAAAATAGCTAATGAAAACTTGCTGGCAAACGAACGTCAACACTGTCGATTCTTGATCTTGCAAACAATCAAAACATTTGAACGATCAAATGCGCTGTGAGGGTTTCCGCTTATGCTAATCATGAATGTGTCATGCGCAGTCTAACTGCCGCTATATGACCACGATTAAGAAGATTTTGACCGTGAAAAACGACCCGAAACATTCACTCTCAAAACTAAAAACTGGATGCACAGCGCGTATTAGGATATATATTGCAACAGTTCATCTGGTAACTCTCATTCAGACTTGTCAGTATTGGAGAGCTGAAAGTATCACAAGGTTTGTCATTAAGCTCCTCGTTCTATGTAAAAGGGGTTGTTGAGAAGATGAGCTTTCACTTTACCTGAGAAAGCGGGATTTTAAGAAATGAAATGAAAGCTGAGTTGAGAAAGGTATGAAAGCAGCAAAATGCAGGGTGGAAGTAGGGTATGAAAGCGGCATGGAGCTGGATGCAGGGTGCATATTCTATTAAGTTATCTTTGCTTTTGAGATTCTGATGTCACTGAAATGGCAGTTTTATAGTTATTGTACAATAACATATGGCCATACATGTTGAACTGCATGTTTTTTTTTAAAAAAAATTTGTATGAATGTTTTCTTTTCCTTATTTAATATTTAACATTCCTTATTTTGTAGTCGATTGTTATTTACATACCTACAATTTTTATATAATGAGTCAAAGTTTAAACATATCTGAGAGATAGGTATCAGGTCAGAAAATAAACACGTCTTTGTGAACTAACTGTCTGTCTTCTAAGAGAGAGTTACACGCGAGCTCATGTCTTAACAATATGTTACCAGTCCCCGACACCACGTCACTCCCCTTTTTTTGTCTTTTTTTATATCAATTACTGTGGCAGTTCTCATAAAAACTTTGTCTTTAAAATCTGTCTGATGTCCTATTTCGAATTTCTTCTGACATATATGATCAAACCAACATTACCGAAATATGAGAGAAAATCAGAAAAGATGCAGATCCTCCCCATTTTGATACTTACTCATCATAGAACCAATTTTCCACTACCACTTCTTGTTCCTTTATTGACTGCACTTTAGAAAGATTGTCTAAATTCTTTAGTTTTCTCTAAGACTATCTTATAACCTTGATTTAACAACTTCTTAATTTCAGCACCAGCAGGGTCAGGTACAGTTGGGTCAAAATATTTGGCTTCATATGTGTTTTGAGTTCTTGTAGGGCATTTATTAAATCTTTATTAAATTTATTAAATCATTGTGATTGACCACTTGAACTAAAAGGTTTTGTTGTTGTGAAGCTCTGATGATGCCTTTTCATTGGCCATCTTTATTTTTTTTTATGTTCAATATCTGATTCAACTTTATTTCTATGGTGCTGAACTGGGCCGGCCTGGTAAAAGGCGATTACATGGCAAAACACTAAACAAGCCATCCCGCCTACCTTCAAACGGGCCAGCTCGTTTCCATATCAGTAAAAAAAATTAATGGATTTTATTAAGGTGGGCTGGCCTGTTGAGCAAGTGTGCCTCATATAATCAGCCCCTAAGAAATTATAAGTTGTCTGAGGGTGAATTGTCAAGATTTGACGGTGGTGAAACAAAAGTGTCAACAATAAAATGTCCAGGATTTGGAGTTTTGTATGCATAAGCCACAAAAAGTGAAAATTATACATAGGACAAAATGTTTGGGAACGGGGCTCTATGACGTCATCAAAACGTTTGATCGATAATGACACATGATCCTATACATTTTCTTGCTAAGAATTTCGAGTTCTACAAGATGGTAACACTTCCTATTGTCAATTCCTTAATTCCATTTTTCAGTAACTCTTTGGGAGGTGACAGAACGCAGGCTGAACTTGGGCGGTGAGCATGCCACCCCCTTCCGGTTATCTATATATTAATAGATTATTCTCTGTTTGTCCGTTTGTTCGTCACGCAAAGTGTTAGATTAAGGTGTGATTGAAATCGAGGATCTGCAATCAAGGGATCTTGGAGAACTTGAGCAAACTAGGGAGTATATAAATGTAAAGCTCCTACCGAAGCAATGGCGATGACAGCATAAAATTGTAATATTTTTAATTGAAATATATGTTAATGAGTAATTTAAGAGAATTTTTCAATTAATCTACTTATACTAATTCATGTAGTGTGTAACACATTTAACTTAGAGAGTGTTTTGTTTTTGTTTTTTTAATGGTCAAAATCTTCTTAATCGTGGTCATATAGCGGCAGTTCGACCACGCAAGACACATTCATGATTAGTATAACAGCATGTGACATTTGACGTCAGATGTTTTTATGATCACGGGGAACCATTGCATTGCATCCCCAATCGAACGCAACGTTTTTGGGGAAATATCTGGAGAACCAATAAGGATAACTGACATTTTTTAGGGTTGGTGACACGAGTGATGGAGCAACGCAACATTTGGTCCTAAATTTTATTTGGTACTGCGGATATGACGTCATCACAATCTTTGCCCCATGATATCTCCGCAACGGTTGGTCGTAGCGAAACGATCCCTTACATTTTTCCCTCAGTTTTTCAAGCTCTACAACATGGGCTCCATCTCTTTTCAAGATTCGTTGATTTAACTAAATGATATATAATTATCTAATGAACATGACTAAAATAAAACCTCCTCCATTGAGAGAAGGAATATTACAAAAATATTACAACTTCAGTTTTTATTTTTAAGGTTACCGTATTTTCTCATTTTTTGGCGTTTATTAAAAATTACAACTTTTTGATGCCACATTTAATAGATGGAAGCGCTTCGAAAGATTTTGGAAAATGTTTAAACAAAAGGTATATTCACATTACACAAAACATTTCAAAGAATATAATCACTATCTTTTCTTTCATGACATGAAAAGTTTCACAGCTTTTGCTGACGTTAAGCTTGGAATACATTACACATTTAATGGATCAATTTTAATTGTTTTAAATAAAAGAAAACATGATACATAGCGAATTAAATAGAAATATAGTCCCCGTGGGAAAAATCGACATAAATGAAAATATAGTCTTAGTGGGCAAAATTGTCATAAAAAATTTAAACTGATCCATTTACATAATAATGTATTCCAAGCTTTAGAAAGGAAAATCTGAAAAGGATTTTCAGAAGATTGTCCTTAATCCAGTGCTTCAGTTGCAGTGACAACCAAACAACATGAATCTTGATTATGCAATTGGAATGTACAAGAAGATGTCAGAGAAAGAAAATTTTAGAGGGAAATTTATTAAAAGAAATGTCTAAACACGTAGCATTTTTTTATGATACAAGAATATGGTTTGATTTTTCCTGTGCAGTTAATTACACAGCAATTAAAATTCATCCAAACATGGACGAATTTGTTGATAGAAGGCAAATGAAACAATTACACTTTTTAAAACATATTTTGTTTGACCTGTTTTCTAATAAACGCCGCTTTTCAAGATGCAGGATTTATTACAAATTTTTGGCTGTAAATACAGCGTTTATCAGATGACGGCATTTGTTAGAGGAATTACAGTAGACCAACATGATTAATTTTCACAAATGAACAAAATTAAAAAAAATATTCTTTTGCAAATGATGAAAAATTAAGCAAAGAACCACATCTAGTCTAATTTTTTCCTGGACTTTTGTGAGTACAATTTTGGAGGCAATTTACATGAATTTTGCGAATATTACCTTAAGGGAAGAAATTTTGACAGGAAAAAAATATGGTGGATTTGGTGAAAATTAAATTCCCACCAAAATTACATAATTTGGGCATCAAATAAATTCTGTCAAATTTAGCATTTGTTAACTGATCTTTAAATTTCTTTTCTGTAGTTCTGCCTCCTCTAATAAAAACGTTTTCTTTGTGAAGTTTACTCTCTTATTTCGAAATTTTGTGAAACCTACACTAGAATTTCACAAGGCTCACAAGGTTCCAAGATTATAATTAACGGTTGGAAGAAGTCTGGCATTTCTGATGATGTGATGGGAGGATCATCCCCTTAACTTTCATTTGATCCATTCAAGATATCGCTCCACTACCACAATCTGTTGAGGTTCATGAAATCATCATTCCCTTGAATATAAGTGATGATTTTATCATCCTTTGCCTAATTGATAATGACAATGATTCTGGGGATGTGAGGAGGGTGATTTTGAAAAGAATGTATTTGATTTCATCATGGACGATGAATGCATTGACAAATGACAGTCGAAATTATGCACTTTTATTGTTATGTTTAACTATTATTGTTATGTTTAACTATTAGTAATTTTTTCCTACTTCTTAAGTTTGTTTTATTAAAAAGATCAGGTCTTCGTTTTTTTCAAAAATCTTAAAACATGTTAAAATCTGTTAAAAAATTGCATTTACAAAAAATTTTTACAAGTATTTTTGATTTTTCTTGACTTGAATAAGAATTTTGTCCTCAAAGTGCAAAAATAAATTACTGCGAAAAAGGTTTTTCCACCAATTCGCGAAAATTAA
This sequence comes from Turritopsis dohrnii, assembly GCA_027922465.2. NCBI lineage: Eukaryota > Metazoa > Cnidaria > Hydrozoa > Anthoathecata > Oceaniidae > Turritopsis > Turritopsis dohrnii. Next base: position 342,589 of record BQMF02000112.1, on the reverse strand, counting down.
TTCGCGCAAAAAAAATATTTTTAACCAATTCGCGAAAATTAATTCCCGCAAAATACAAAAAATTTCTTCCCGCGAAAATTTCTGACTTTAAAATAGTCAATATCTCAATGTTTTCTCTATTCAAATTGAGACTTTCAACAATGTATGCATGTTTTCATAAAGAAAATCATTTATGGGAAACACACTAGTGGTTGAAAACTTTTTTGTGGTGTGGAGCTTTAATTCTTTATAAAAGAAACCCCGGAACCACTTCTTCAAAGTAGATGCAAATTTACGTGTCACAAAACAATGATTTCTTGAAAAGTAGCTGCCCAACTAAGAATAAAATCCACCTACCCAAATAAGAACTGATTGTTACTGGCTTATGTGTCAGCAATTTACTCAGTCTCCACTTATCTGGAGCATGCACTCCCAACTGAGGCCTACATATTAGCTTTGAAGATAATGAACTGGTATAAATAGAACTGATATTAGTAACGGAAAAAAAAATTAGAACTGTTTGGAATAAATTTGGATACAAGGAGCTGACATTTATCAAAATAGCAAGTTAGGCAAACAAATCATTGGCTCTCGTGGAGATTCCCTTGTAGAAAACTGTTGACTTTATTTTCTCACGACTTTTATTACAGTTCATTATTTTTGAAACTGTCAACACTCTAAGACCAACCTGTGTCAGTAAAACAAAGTAAATTTCAACAAGGTGGTATTTACAGATAGTTTTTACTACTTTTTACATCATCAACTTGTAGGAGTATCCAATGTTCTATTTTTATCTTTTTAGATCAGTTGGAGGCAACATCAAATATTATATTATCGGAATTGTCCGATAAATCCGATTTACCATATTGTCAGACTTACCAGAACTTGTCAGACTTATCAGAACTTGTCAAACTTGATCATTATCAAACCTTACTGTAACCTAAATTTGACTTTATCTGTCTTGAATGAGACCTTGAATCGTCACTAGATAATAAAACTGATTGATAGATTTTAACATCCCCTCCAAAAATGATTTCCGTTGAAAATACCGGGTAGCCATCGGTAACTTTTACGGATCAGCCCAACTAAGACTGTGATCTATATATAAAAATATGTTCATAGGTTCTCTGTTGCATAGTAAAGGTGTGTCAACCTTGATAAAACCTGCGCGATTTTTTACAGTTTTTTCTGCATTTCGCCATTGTACTTTTGTCTTCTGGTGATATTGAAATTAATCCAGGACCGGCTATTCCAAGAACAGTCGTTTGTGGTTCATTCCATCAGGGTAATCCCATGTTTGGCGAATCTGCGGGTAGTCAGTGCATGTGTAATGCTTTAATAGCCCTCTGCTGTTCGAAGGTGAAATCTCCTTGCTTTTGGGGTCAGTGGGATATGGACAGGATATTATTGCTTGGGAATGAAGCGTATACAAATCTGGGTTTTGTAAACGAGTTTCTTTCGTTTGAAGATCTATCAACAGTAGTAAGCGTAGAGAACAGTGTGTTCGTTATAGAAAAATCTGAGTCATGCACTGCTGAATTATCGCATGTCAGTCCGAACTTCTTAACATTTCCTGTTGATTATGACTGCGGTCTTCTAATAGTGTTTGGATACGGAACGTCTTTCATGATGAGTGGTGATTATGTTTACGTTTTTGATGCACATGGATGGGACTCGTTTGGCTTAAGTGATCCTTTGGGTACTTCGGTGCTCATGAAGTTTTATACCTTCTATGAAGCAGAAAACTACGTTAAAAACTTTTATCTTGATGAATTCCATAACAAATTTGTATTTTATGGAATTCAATATATCAAGGTGGTCATAACGGAGGCTTCACTATCTAAACTGAAAGAAAAATTTCGAAAAGAAAAGGCATCTGATTTAAAACGAAAGCAGCGTGTTGTCGATGACCCAAAACCCAAAAGAATAAAATTTGGGATTGAAGAAACAAAATATAGGGACCCTCTAAGGAAAACTGTACAACGAGATATTCTAAGCGAGGACATGAAGAAGCAAGCACAGATTTGAAGTCAGTTAAGTATGGCTACCTATCGAGCTAATCTAACTGACAAGAAAAAAGAAACTTTTAAAGAAACTAATCGAGTGCGAAAATCAGCTGCTCGTGCAAAGCTTTCAGAAAAGGAAAAAGAAGACATCAGGACAACTGACCGTGTGCAAAAATCTGCTAATCGTGCGAATAATCGTTCAAACTATAAAAGAATTGAAACTTTCAAGAGTCTGGTGCGAGAAGGTCCATACTACATATGTGTTATTTGCAACAGAAGCTTGTATCATTCGTCCGTTCAGTTCTTCGACCAAGAAAAATATGACCTGGATGGATCAATCTTCGCATCACGCATTTTAAGTTATGAAAACATGCCACTCAAAGTTGTTGAAAAAGAAAATTCCCTGTCAAGCAGTTTATAATGATTAGAAAATTGAGGATTTACCAGACAGACTTTCAGATATTCGTAAGCTAGAGAAGGTAATTGTTTCTAAAAGGATAATTTTTACGAAGGTGATGACAATGAGTAAAGGCCAGGCACCTAAAATGAAAGGTGCCATCTGCAATGTGCCCATAAACGCTGATGACATTTGCAATATACTGCCTCGAGGAATGGATAACAATGGAGTAGTAAGAGTTGCTCTAAAAAAGAAAATGAGTTTTAAATCTAATGTTTATTTTGAGCCCGTTTGCCCCAATTTTGTTAATGAGGTTTTAATGTACTTGAAATACTTTAACCCTTTATATGCCAATATTCAAATCGATATTGAAAATAAACGAAGTTGTTGGGTTAGTGCTATTGACAATACTGATAATGATGATGATCAGAATGAGATCCACTTTGTAAATGAGACAGATATTAGTGAAGTTAAAGAAGGATTGAAAGAAGAAGATGCTAATCCACTAGATAACTTCCGGAGTGGAGCCTATGAAACAGCATATGTCCCATGTATGATTGTCCCATTGTATAATGTAGTAGATGATTCCAATGTAACGATCGCTCCCGGTGAAAATAAAGGTCCCTAGCTGTGATTTGTGATGAGAATTGTGAAATGCTTGCCCATCCTCATCTGTTTCCTACTGGTCAGTTTGGATATACACATGAGAGAAGTGTTAAGTTAAGCCCTTGTAAATATTTTAATCAGAGGCTTCTCAAATCCACACAGAAGTTTGCGTCCGATCCTGATTATATTTTCTAGGCACAATCAGTCACACAACATTTAAATCTCAACAGCTGTATAAATACTGCCTGAAAGAAAATCAAAACAGAAGATTTAGCAGCTGCTTGCCTTTCACAAAATTTTAAGGAAACTATTAGCGGCCTCATCGCCACTGATGATGCATTTAATGTTATGAATAATTTAAAAGGGACTCCTTTTGCTAGTAAAGTCCTTGAATATGACGTAATGATCAAATGGAATATGAAAAAGGTCAAGCAGCTTTTTAAATTGAAAAGCCCGAATCCTCACCCGGCGTGCAAAATCTATAGTGGGGAATGTTCCTGTGGTCAAACATATATCGGTGATACGGTACGAAATGTAGAAGTGCGATGGAGAGAGCATAATTCACCAACTGGAGTGTCAGAGCCTTCAAAACACCTGCAGGCGAACACCCAGCACGAATTCGCGTGGAAAGTATTGATGAGTGCGCCTTTGAATAATACAACTCAGAAGAATTTGGAGGCATCGTTAATTGCCCTCAAACACCCAAGCTTGAACAATAATCTCGAGACAAAGGTTCTACGACTTTTTCGTAATGGAGTGACATATTTATTTTATTTTATTTATTTTATTTAACTAATATTTATACAGGATATTTACATATCAACAAATATGCTGTTTTCCATATGTGTCCTGTAATATAAAACAAAAGAAAATATAAAATGTGAGAAATGAAGAAGGCAAAAAACTGTGAAAACAAAGGAGTGAAATTGAGAAAATGACAGAACGCTAAAAGCAGCAGGCATTGAAATAGGAAACTCACGAAGTATATCGTTGACTACGACGCACAGAAAAGAAGAGACGTCACAGAGAAAAAAGCAAGATCATTATTTTATTATACTAATTCGCGATTGTGCATCCGGTTTTTATTTTAGAGAGTGACATATTTAGTTTTAATTTACGGTCATCGTCCTCTTATGTGCGCGTAAAACCACGTAGATGCGAGAGACACTTTTTTTCACGATCATTCCAAAAGCACGTGGCATCATTTGACGTCAGTTTTTTTAAAATCACGGGGAACCATTGCATTGCATCCCCAATCGAACGCGACGTTTTTGGGGAAATATCTCGAGAACCAATAGGGAAAACTGACGTTTTTTAGGGTCAGCGATACGGGTGATGGGGTGACGCATCATTTGGGCCTAAATTTTATTTGGTACTGCGGCTATGACGTCATCGAAATCTTTGATCAGCGATATCTCTCTAACGGTTGGTCGTAGCGAACCGATCCCATACATTTTTTTGATCAGTTTTTCGAGCTCTACAACATGGGTACACTTTTGAGTTGCAATTCCATGATTTATTTTTTCGTCACGGGGTATGTACACGGGGGGAATGGTGGATTTGACCTAATGTTTTCGAAGTTAAGTTCGGTAAAAAGGTTTTACCCGGGATACTAGTCTATATATTAATAGCCGATTCTCTGTCTGTCTGTCTGTCTGTCTGTTTGTTTGTTTGTTTGTAAGTCACGCAAAATGGTAGATTCAGTTGTGAGCGAAATTATTTCTTTTTTTGTGTGCGATGTGAGTTCGAAGCAAATACATTGCAACCCCAATCGAACGTGACTTTTTTTGGCTGATGAAGTAATAGGAATAACGTTTTGTTTTTATCATTATTGTTAGTTTTATATTCCACATTGACTTGGCTTTGAAAACAGTACATCAACTAAATACAAAGTCACTAACTGATTAAATATTTTGGACAAAAAGCAGCAGTGGCAGAACGTGGCAGCTTATGTTCGGTTTGCCACTAACTCTTGCCTGACTGTCTGAGACGGGTGAACTTTTTTTTTGAGCAATCAAAATGTTTAAAAACTGATAGGTAAAAAAAGAGTATCATATCAAAACAAAATGTTTTTTTTTTTGCTTTTCTTTTAATAAATTAATTTCTTCTTTTAATTGTTAAGCGTTCTGATCGAACGTTTTTTTATTCTATTTATTCATTTAGCACGTGCTTTTTTCCTCTCCTCCGTGTAAACTTTTTAAGAAGAGAAACCATTTTCCCCCTGTTTGATAGCACCCATGTTAGAGCGCGTAACGTTTTTAAAGGTCGCTTTCCACTCAACACCGTTTTGTTCGACGACTACAGTGAACGAACAAAATGAGCGCTCGCACGCTCAAGAATTCTAATATCCACTTAATTTGGTAAAAACGTAAACAAATATGGCGGCAGCTGTTGTAAATAGAAGAAGAATTTTGCTTCTGATTTTATTGCTGAGAAGAAGAAAAAGATATGAATGTAATAATTAAAGAACTGCGAGATTTTGGGTCAGGGAAATTTTTAATTTTTGTTTTGTTTGACCAGGAATACTTTTTCAAGATGTTTCGAATGACCCAAGTAAAATTAAAATTTTTAGCTATTTTTTGAGACTTCATTTTTAAAATCAAAACAAGTAAAATATTTTACACAAGATGCAATTTATTTTAGAGAGTGAAAGTGGCGGATGCACAGCGCGTATAAATTTATTTTACTAAGCCTTTTTTGCGGTTCAGCTCACATTGATTAAAACTGGTAAAAAAAAGTGTTTGATTGTGTTTCATGTCTCCAGCCAGAGTGAAAAATTATTCCAGGAACAAAAGTGTTTCGATGTTTTAGTTTTTTAATTATTTTGATGTTTGGTTCTTTCCATTAAGCCTTTCTGCGGTTCAGCTCACATTGATTAAGAACTGTTAAAAATTTTTTACGCGGGTTACACAGTCAGCATTAATTCACATTTCAAGCATTTGATTGGCTATTTTAAGAGCGAGCGTCCTTGTTCGCCAAAGGGAGTAGAAATTTTTCAACTCTTGAAGCGCACAGAACGAACAGAAAAACGGGAGTTGAATTGCGCAACCTATTTCTTTACGCATGCGCAGATTAAAGGCGCTTTGGTCGTCGAACAAAACTCCCGAAAAAATGTTAAGTGGAAAGCGGCCTTTAAACAAAAGCTAATAAAAAGTTTTTTTCTCTCTACGTTTTGAGTGCATTGTTGTACTGATCAACGATTGTTTTAAAAAATAAATAACACATGAGTTTTTATGGAACCATTGTTCAAACTGATATTTGATATTTGATTTCGAATCTGCCTCTAGGATAACTGACGTTTTTTGGGGTCCGCGATACAGGCGATGGGGTGACAAAAAATTTGGGTCTAATTCTTTTGGGAGGGGTCTGTGACGTCATCAAAATCTTTGAAGAATGATATCTCTGTAACGGTTGATCGTAGCGGAACGATCCCATACATTTTTTTAATCAGTTTTTCGAGCTCTACAACATGGTAACACTTTCGGTTGCCAATTCCTTAATTTTGTTTTTCGTGAAGTCAACGCATGCTGAACATGGGCGGCGAGCGTCGCCGCTTTGGCGGCTAGTATACTATAATTAATGTATAATGCAAAAAGACACCAAAACATTGTAAATTAGTAGTCTTCTTACATCATACAGAAATGTGTTGGAATATATGCATTTAAAATGGTAAAAAATGATAAAAAATAATCAAAAACTCGAACATAAATTAAACATCAGACATTTGGACATTTGGTACAAGCTTGATTTTTACATAGTTGGAAAGAGGAATCCTTGGCGATTACGATTATGTAATTTTTTTTTCAAAAAATTATTTATTTCGAAAGATACAGCAGGGGAAAGTGACCCATGTAAACAAACCAAAAAAATGACTTTTTTGAAAAAAAACCGGGGGTATGAAAACAGACTTTTTTCTGTTTACATTCAAAATGATTTGTAACTGTTATTAATTAATTTGTAACAATTTTTAATTTCCTCTGGGATTTAACGAAGATCTGTTACACTTCTTTTGAAATGCAATCAAAAGTTAAAAACTTCAAGTGACTATCAACGGGAGAATAAATCCAATGCTCAAAACAGATATTTTTTCAACCTGATCAAGTCCTTAAAAAGCCCTCTGAAAGGAAAATTTACAAAAAACATGAAGCCAAGAGCTCATAAATGTAACAAGGTTACAGGAACTAAGGGAGAAAACCTTTCTGAAAAGGAAGTACAAGTCTTTCAAAGAGTAGATTCTTGGGTTTGTAAAGCCATCGAGAAGCAGAAAAATGGACAGAATGTATTTCAAACGAAAGATAAATCTTCAGAGTCGTCAAAAATATTGGGCATCTCAAGAAGCAGTGTCTATAACATCAGAAAAGCTAAAACAAAAGTCAAACCTGCTGGTCGACCGAAAATTGTATTAGACGATTTCGCTAAAAGCTATCTTTCTCGTCTCATTCTCGGTTTTTACAAGAGGAGCCCACCACAGATTCCGACCCTAGACCTCATCTTGAGTGAAATCGATAATGTAGAATCATTTCCAAAAATTGGCCGCACTTCGTTGTATCGAAATCTACAAAAGCTTGGGTTCGCATTCAAACCTGTTTATCAACGGTTTGATATCGTTATCAGTAGGCATAAATACCTGATGGCTATTGAAAAGTATCGCGAAGATGGATATCAAATATTTTACCAGGACGAAACCTGGTGCAACGCCAACCATACCACAGAGTATGTTTGGCAGAGTGATACGACGGATGATTTGCTTGGGCAAATTTCTTGGAGTGGTGGCTTGAACGTTCCACAAGGTCAAGGGAAAAGACTCATCATCAACAATATTGGTTCAGAGAAGGGTTTTCTTGCGGATTGTGGTGAGTGTTTTGTTGGTGTCAAGGATAGTGCAGATTATCATTCGGAGATGAATGGCGTTCATTTTGAAACTTGGTGGGAGAAGAAAGTTCTTCCTTCACTTCCAGATAAGTCCGTCATGGTAATCGATAACGCAAAATACCACACACGTCAAACAGAAGAGTCTAAAGTCCCCAATACTAATTGGTGGAAAGCGCTAATTCAGGAATGGTTGACAAAGAAAAACGTGGACTTCATTCCAAAGGAAACTATCCCAATTCTTCTTCTAAAGGTAAAAGATTTGAACATTATCAAAGAGTATTGCTTGGAGAAAATAACCGAAAAATTTTGCAGTGAAAAAGGTAAAGATATCAAACTACTCCGACTTCCAGTCGGCCATTCGGAGTTGAATGCTATTGAGCTCATTTGGGCACAAGTAAAGACACAAGTTGCCAAAAAAACACGACATTCAAAATCAAGGACGTGCAAAATCTTGTGAACGAAGCTCTTAATGATGTCACTCCTAAAAATTGGAAAAATGTTATTCGGCATACAATAAAAGTAGAAAATAGTTTCAGGAAGATTGACTTTGGCTCAGATGATGTACGCACAGTTGAACCTGTGGTGATTCGAATTGGACCCGGTGATAGCGACTCTGAATCTGAATCTGATTATAGTGATGAAGAATTTTCTTCTGATGATGAATGATAATTTTATGTTTCTTATATTTGCAAGAGACGCTTAATTCCCCTCTGTAACACTGCATATTTGTTGTTTATAACATTGTGTTATTTCATCATAATTCTCCGTTGTAAAATTTATAATGCTTTGTACAATGTGAATTCTTTTCAATATAATTGCTTTATTACGGTAGCAGCGTAAGCGAATACCGTATTAAAACACCCTTGGACTCCTACTACTAGTCCTACTACTACTACTACTCTGGCCGAAACGGCAGTTTTTAGCCTACGATTTAGAGTATGCGAGTCCCCACTAAAAACTCAATATACATTCTAATGAACGAACGCAGCCTTTTGAATTTTTGAAGGTTTTCAATCACATACATTTAAAATATGTTTTCTTTGATATTTTATCACTTAATTGATGAAGGAATGGATATTAATCAAATAGGTCTACATAAAACTGGGACTTTTAGTTACTTTTATGGTACTGAATCAATGAACTTTGGCACTTGAAAATAGATATGTTTTTCGTGTCAGTAAAGCACAGATCAGACTTTCTTATTACTTTCTATGTTTGTTAGCTATCTGTTCTGTCTTTGAACATCAAGGTTTTCAAAAATCGAGTTAAAAAAAGGCAGTTATCTGTTTGAATTCATTTTCGGTTTCAAAAAATTATAATTCAAAACATACATTTTTTTTTCGAAGAAACGCGTTTTTTTTTCTACATAAGCTCTTACAAAAAAAACGTACGTTATAAACAGCTCATGCATGTATAATTCTTTTGTCTTCTAATAAATTAAATTGCTGGTGTGTTGCGATCAGACCCTATTTACACGAGTTAGTAATTTTAAACATTATAATATCGTTTATGCCTGTTTAAGAACTTTAAGTAAAATTTCAAATTTAAAAGTATTCTTGTGGCAAGTACTTTTGCTGCTACCGTTTTGCGCCATCTGGCTCTTGTTGAAATTAAAAATGTTTTACGACGCAACATATAGAGAAGATGATTAAATACTAAATGACACTTTCTACTATATGACTGTTTTTATACCTCCGGTTTTTTTCAAAAAAGTCATTTTTTTGGTTTGTTTACATGGGTCACTTTCCCCTGCTGTATCTTTCGAAATAAATAATTTTTTGAAAAAAAAATTACATAATCGTAATCGCCAAGGATTCCTCTTTCTAACTATGTAAAAATCAAGCTTGTACCACCCTTAGAAAAAAACGACCTTTTTTTCTTCTTCGATTTTCTTCTTCAATTTATGAAAATTTTGAAAAAATTTTTCGCGTAAAATATCCCACATTTTCTCAGCTTTCCAACGGTGTATAACTTTTGAATATAGCATAAATCGGTGCTGAGAAAAGTTTAAAAAAGTACAGTGTCCACAAGCTTTTGGAATAAACTTTAGTTATATGAGGTGCTCTTTTAATAACATTGAAAATTTAAAAAATGACTTTTCATTTCTGATATACATAGGAAGTTCATTGTAAATCTTTGCAGCCATGAACCCACAGGACCGCTTTCCGTACTCAGTTCTCAGGGCGGGAAGACGCAACGATATATTGTTGTTTCTCATCGCAATGGAGTGGTCAACTTTCTCGAAGTAGTTCTGAAAATTTTCACATATCGTATCAGCAAGGCACTTTCGTACAAATTCACACGCTGTTCTCTTCCGGAAGCCAAGAATTGTTGGTAGTTTTGAATCGACAGCATTTCCAAGTATACATGCAGCTCTCCTTTCGAATTTTGTATACTTTTTCACTTGTGTTGATGACTGTTTCAATTGTACAAGACTGCAATATCTAAATATCGGAAGGACCATGGCTCTGTAGATAGCATTAGCTGTGTCAACATCCATGCGATGTCGTAATCTTGCCAAGAGGTTGAGGCGAGAACTTGCTTTCTTATAACTAGTATCAAACTGGCTGTTTAAGTTCAAGTTACTGTCAATTTTGATACCCAAGTACTTATACGAGGTAGTAACATTAACGATACCATACCGATATTTTAATTCGATTTTTCCTTGGAAGCTTGGATAACCTTTGAGGTGTACCGAACATCATGACTTCAGTTTTGTTCGTTTTCATGTTGATTAAAAGTTCATTATCTGTACACCAGTTACATAAAGTTGTGAAATCTGAAGACAGCTTTGACTCAATTTCATATAAGTCTTTCCCAGCATAATAAAGGACAGTGTCGTCCGCGTAGTGTATCAAATTACTATGTGTTATATGATCACCAACATCATTTAGATAAAGCAAAAATAAGAGTGGACCAAGTAGTGACCCTTGAGGAACACCAGATGAGACAGATAGGGAATCGGAATTTTGACCACCATACACCGCAGATTGCTTTCGGTTAAAAAGGTAGTCCGAAAACCAGGACAGTTCACTATCCTGTACACCATAGGCTACTAGTTTTGAAAGAAGTTCGGCATGATTTAAAGTGTCAAATGCTTTTGTGAAATCCACAAAAACTGCTCCCACAATATTGCCATTATCGACAGATTTTCTGATATCGTCTACAAGAAGGGTGGTGGCTAGCTCAGTTGATCTTTTCGATCGAAAACCGAATTGATTCTTCGATAATAACTTGTTTTGCTCCAAGAACGCAACAAATTGCTTGTGGATCGCTTTTTCAATGACCTTCGACACAATAGGCAAGATTGAAATTGGCCGGTAGTTTCCAAAGTCATTTTTACATCCTGATTTAAAAACTGGGTTCACTTTAGCTACTTTCCATGGCGTTGGTACTAGACCTGATTTTAAAGACAGGTTGATCAGATGTGCTAGTGGCGATGAGATGATTTTTGCAGTATCTTTAAGAAATCCAGCGGGCAAATCGTCCATTCCAGTAGCCTTTTTTCGCTTGATCGATTTTAGGTAAGACTCCACCTCAACTTTGGAGACGTATTTGAATCTGAAAGTCCCATTAGTTCTTTTTGGTAGTCTAGTGCGGTATCTCCATGTAAGATTTACTAGTGGGAATGAAATGCTTTTAAGGCGACTGACTATTGTGGAAAAGTATGTACAGAATCCTTTTGCTATAGCGCGTTTGTCAGAGGTTTCCTCACCGTTGACAGTGAAAGTCCGGTCAACAATTTCAGATTTTCCCTTCACATCATAGACAGACTTTATAACCGACCAAAATTTGCTGGGGTGATTTTTATTTTCGGCCAATAAGTTTTTGTTACATATGGATATTGCCTTGCGAACAAGAATGTTTACACGATTTCTTAAGCTTTTATACATAGATATGTCAGCTTCTTTTTTCGTCTTTCTGCTTTTACGGAAACTGCGATCTCTCTCTGCCATCAGGTCTTTAATTTCAGAGGTCATCCATGGGCAAGGCTTTTCCTTAATTCGTTGCGTGATTTTAGGGGCATGAGCGTTTATAGTATTAATAAGGTAGCCGTAGAAAATATTCCATGCCGAGTTTAAGTCTTTCAACGAATAGAAGTATTTCCAATCTCTTGCGCTTAGATCTTTACACGCAGAGTCTGGGTCGTAGTTTCTGTAATCACGGGATGTAATTGTTTTTGGTTCATATTTAATGTGATTGGTTTTCCTTATGCATCCAACCATTTCATGATCAGCTATGCCAGACGGAATAGTGCATGAACATTTAATGTTTTGGTAATTGGTAGTAGCCATGATATCAATCAATGTTTTTGTATCTTTCGTTATTCTCGTGGGTGCTGTTATAAGCTGCTTCAAACCATGTAAATTCAAGATTGTTTTGAATTCATTATTTGATTTCTTGTCTAAATAGTTAACATTAACATCTCCCATCAGAATAACTTCTTTTGATTCAGAGATTGCCTTAGTTAAGTTATTTGATAAAAGTTGGTTGAAGTTTTTCGGTAAGAAGTTTGAAGAATGCGGGGATCGATAAATGATACCAACGAGAAAGTTCTTGGCATTGTTCAGTTGTATTTCCAGCCACATAAGTTCAATATTTTCGTTTTCTAAATCAAGGCGTCGCTCACAGGCAACATTCTCGGGCCACGGTTGCGGGGTCTACTGTAAAACTGATACCCCGGAATTTTATACTGGTGTAAATCTGTAGAATTGATCTGCGTTTCACTGAGGGAAATAATGTCGATGTTTTTATGATTGTCGATAATACATTCGATATAAGGTTTGTTTCCAAACAAGCCCCGAACGTTTTGATGAACCATGCTTAAACCTTTATTTTTTAAGAAATTGCCTAACTCAGGAACAAATGGCCCAGGACAGATCTCAATGTCCCCAGATAACAGCAACAACAACTTGAGGAAATACCGCTTACGATAGAATGTACATTTATCCATATTATACTGCCATAGAGAAGGGTACACATAACTCTCTTCGTTCATAATAATATGATCACGAATTGCATAACCATCTTTGAACAATACACAGCCGTGTGAAGGTTTCTTGATAACAAATACAAGAACGAAAAAGATGAACATCTTGACACAGCTTAATGTGACCGTACCATGCGCCATCTTGATAATGTAATGTCATTATGAATGGAAATCGTGATAATTATCATTCTGCTGTTGCTCCCATGAAAATTACTGTGATTTCTCATTTTTCTCTTTTTAGATTTTTTACTTGTACATTTTTCATATAACTTGTAACATAGCACTGATGATGTTATTTTAACAAAAAAGCTTCTGCTTCATTTTAAAAAACAATTTGTCATTTCTTTATTTATTTGATATAACTTTAGCACTGTCTTATTCTTTTTCTTTTGAAACAAATGTCAAATACAATATGTCTAGAAAATACTGGGTAAAAACTATAATAAAATATAATTCGTCGAAAACTAAAAAATAAAAATGATAAAATGTTATAAAACAAGAAAAATGTTTGTCTTGATATAACCATCTATTATATCATTTCTTCGCAAAGATATAAGTGTGCTTCTAGATGCACAAAGGGTAAAAGCTCATGTGAAGGTGGATTCACACCAAGTTATGCGTAACAAAACAATCAGAAACGTCTACGTTCACTCTACGGCTTAACCTTGTTTCTAGTGCCTGTTAAGACAAAAAAGCCCGGGAACAACAAAGATTGATCTCAAGATATAAAAAGACATGGAAACTAGTTTGGTTGATACAAGTCAATCATAAACAAAATAACCAAATTGATAATCTTGTAAAGAAATACGAATTTTCAGAACTAATATTGATATTTTCTGCAGAGATATATACGACAAGGAAATGCGAACTGAATGTAACGAAAGTGAAATGACGGAGACTATGTACCAATAATACACAAGAAAGAACTTCACAAAAAATATTGCGTTTCTGAAAATAACAATATTATGAACTTTTCTCATTAGTAACTTTCCTATTCATTTGAATACTCAGGTAGAAAAAAAGTAATCTTACAGTCAGAAAAAATAAAAGTAGATTTTTCACGAAATATAATCATGCAAAGCTTCAATAAAAACATGGTGACAGGGGTCGAAATAAGAAAACTTTGTGTAGCCGGCTGTTTTGAATTAAGTATGGAAATAAGGCAGTGGGACAAATGTGGGACCATGGTTGGGCGACGAAGAAAATTTTTAGATTTTAAAGCCTGTAGAACAGCTTAAACGCAATTCTAAAGGCTTTTCTCATCACTTAGCCGGCTAAAAAGGATTTTTCTACCAATAAACTGTCCGGCTAAATTAGAATTCGTCCGGCTTTCGCCGGAAGCCAGACGTTATTTCGACCCCTGGGTGACCTGATGAGGCATATGCAACTTGCTGCTTTCTTGCACAGGTCATAAATGACATTTATTTATTTATTTCACTTTATTTATAGTCGATAGATACAATAAAAATAAAATAGCTGTAATTAGCTAATTAAAATCGACTTTATAAAAAATATACATATATACTATAAATCTCAAGCAATATAACCGAGAGAAGGGAAATATCTCGCACAAAGACGGCAGAAACAAGGCAAAGTTGAAATTGAAATGATTACGGTTTTAAATTCATTGAGTGAGGTGCCTTTCTTTGCTGACTCAGGAATCTTATGCCACAACTGAGTGGCAATGACATTAGTCCGAAGTTTGAAGTAAGGATTCTGCTACATTCCAGACAATAATTAAAATGTCTACAAATAAAACTGTTTGCTAAAATTTTACATTTATGTTCATCCATATTATAAGCAATATGTCGCAAAGCCGAGATCTTAGCATTAGCTTTTCGACACAAGTTATTTACATGCTCAGTGAAAGAGAGACGGTTGTCAAATGTAACACCCAACAGTTTAACGCTTTGTGATTCAGGTAAAATTGTTCCACATAAATCTAAGGAGACAATATCTTCGTATTTTGGCTTTCCAAGAAGGAGAAATTTACATTTCTTTGGGTTAACCTGTAGCTGATTTTGAACAAACCATTCATTAACTTTAGGAAAAATACTTTCCAAAGATTGCTTAACATCAGATATATTTCTGGCTGATGTAAGAATACTATTGTCATCAGCATAATTACAAATACTCACGTTACTCTCTTGAAAAAGAAACATGAAATCATTTATGTATATATTAAATAGTGGAGGCCCTAGTATAGACCCCTGTGGTACGCCACTCAAAATCTCTGACCAGGAGCTATAGTTTTCACATGATTTGAATGTTGTGAAGTGTCATTTTATACAAATCAAACTTTTATATACACAACCGGTTTGAGTTCAGTATGGCTCTCTTGTAAATGCTCCCTATTAATCGTTGGAGTGGTTTCCAAAACAAAACAATAACATCGTGTTAAATCCATCCAGTATATCCACATAACTTTGTGTTACTTTCTTCATGCACTTCCACATATTAACTGCAACGTTTCAACCTAAAAACAATTAAATTACTATATAAATCATTCGCTACAACGTATATAAACACCATCTTTTGTACAGTCATTTTGAAGCCCTAATCCTTTTTACTTTCCAGCATACTTTTCCACCTTGTGCTAAATATATATTCTATATATTCTTCGATCTGCTTATTTTTCTTTGTTTTCCACGTTTCGCTACCACTGTAAACAAACAAATTACATCTTTCACGACTTTGTTCGAAAACCCAGTTACCGTATTTTCTTGAATTTAGCCTTCCCTGAGAGAAACCTCCTTTGAATAGAAGCCTCACAATTTTGTCAAGAAAATTTATTAGAAGAACAGTAGATTTTATTCTTATACCACTTATTATGGTAACATTGAAACCACCAACATCTAGTGTTAAATTGTGTTCACAAAAATCTCCAATGTTTTCTAGTCTTGACTACTTTAAAATATATTTGTCTACCAATTTAACAACAATTGTCTGTTGGTGATTGCCAATCATCCATTTTAATGTAGGTACAGGGTATCCACAAGTAGTTAAGTTCAAAAGATACCGTTTTTTTGTCATTTCAATGAATGTTGTTAATTGGTGAACACAAACATTTAATAAATAGTCCAGTTGTGTGAGTGAATTATTCCCCCTAACCTAGGAAAAGTTTGTAACAAGCTGAAATTTGGCAATGATGTTCTGTACTTGGAAAAGACCCAAAATTCATACCTGTCTTAGATACCATTTTGTAGCATTTTTTAAGGTGATCATTTTTTACTAAAAGACCATGATCTGTTACAAAAGTATTAGCATTTTGTCAATTCCACACGACAACTGTTTGTTTCAATATTATTTTACTATCTTCCTCGTAGAGATCATGTTTTGGAGTTTTGTTAAGTCTATTCTTGTATACTTGTATGCTTGATATTTTATAAATATGCTGTTTTTTTATATTGCCCTAAGTATCGATTTGTCCGTCCGACATAAAACTCTGGTCTGAAAATCAACTGTAGGGAAGTTATTCCCCCACATGAAAGAAAAAACAAACTAGGATAACAATAGACATTACATTTTGTTAAAATCAAGATATCTTTTCAACATCACTTAGTCACAATATATATCAAACACATTTAGATTGTTTACACTTGTAAAGTTCCTGATCGATGATGAATTCCTTTACTTGTTTCAAAATAATTTTTTCGAATACTTTTGATAGTACTTGGAGGATTGATTTAAAATTGATTCAGTTTGGTCACTGACAATTCTGGCCTATGGGTCCCTGTTTTGGTCACTGCGGAAATTCAAATATTTGAGTGCATAAAACCACTGTTTAGCAATGATTCCCTGTTGGTTCCAGCTGGTTCCGGAATTATTTCCTGGTGGTTCCAGCTGGTTCTCTGCTGGTTCCAGCTGGGTCCTTGTTTTAGTCAGTACGCATTTCAGATTTGGCTTAGTTACCTGGCGTCATTTGCCTGACATATACAATTATCTTATCTTAGTCCAAGCACAAGCTATAATGTAATTAAATACAACTAAAATGGAAATGTAAACACAGAAGTCTATAGTCATGTTAGGTAAAAAATCCGCATGTACACGAAATCTGAGTACAAATCGTTTATAAATGAATTCTGATGCTATTTTTAATGTTAGAACACAAATATATGCACTTTACTTTAACTGTTATCCTTAAAATCTTCTTCAAACTTTATTTTCTCCAGGAACTTAGAAAAAACATTGCAAAATAATAAATATTTCAACAGCCAATACCGGTGAAGAATCTGTGGATTCTCACAAAAGAAATATGCATGCAGATTTATTTCCAGCGACAACGTCATATTCTGAAGAATGTGCACTCATGTAATTCTGTTGATAAAATTGTTTTTTAACTTCAGTATAAAGTTTAAATGGATATAACTAATAAAAGATAATGCTGAATATATTTAAGACACAGAAGTGAGAGATAAATATGTTGTTACTAGCCACCCAGGCGGTGTCGCTCGCCACCCATGTTCAGCATGATGCGTCCAGTTCACAAAAAATAAAATGAAGAATTGGCAATGATAAGTTTGCCCATGTTGTAGAGCGTTGAATATAACTGGTAAAAAATTTGTTACGAAATGTGAATTGCAAACAAATTGATACCTTCCAACTGTGTTTCTTTCGTGCCGAAGTTACATTGGACAGAATTTTAAAAATTGATAATCTGTGCTTCACCAGCCATCAACATCATGATTAAAACCATGAGTTTCATTTCTTTAATGGCTAGTCTAAAAGAACAATATTTCAATTGTATGATAATGCGGAAAACCTAATATATAATTGTCAAAACAAAACCAAAAAAAGCAACAAAAAAATTTCAAGTACGCATTTAAAAATAGAAACACAAATTTAATGACAGAATTTGTATAGCTATAGACCGGATAGTCTATAAAATAAACCAATATTCTGAGTCAATACGGGTTCACTCAACACTAGAGCTGAATTGAATAAAGACTTTTAACTTGTGATTCACAATCGAACATAAAAAAATAAGAATAATGTAAAGAATGAAATGCCTTACTTTTGACCGAAACCATAATTCAATACCCAGACAGAATATATAAAAAAGTAACAAATAAAAGGAAAATGCCAAACTTAGATACCCAGGCATAGTTACGTAAACAACTTCTTAAATACATAATCCATTTTTCTCTTAACTAACCCTCTCAACATCATGATTTAACCCATGTGCTTCATTTTTTGAATGGCTCATATACACTTTTCTTTTCTGGCATAAAAAGCTACAAAATCACACTTACCGCAATCATATTGAAGTAAGGAAGACAGGCAGACAGACAAAGCAGCAAACATTCAAAACATCGTCAATAAATTGTACAGGAAAATTTAATAACAGGCAGTAAAAAACATTCACCCTGTGGCAACAGTTTTAGTTGATTGTAAATAAATAAATCACATAATGGCACGCGTTACCAAAACAAATTTTTTCTGCGCTCCCTCTCTTCGTTTTGCTCCAGCTTCTACATCCAAAATGATTGAATTATTTTCATTCTTCTGTATAGCCATATTTGATAACAAAAACCAAAGAAGTAAAATGTTGAAACATGTTTACATGTATACTGTATACTTGTTCTTCCTTTCCACCAATAAGCATTTCAGTATGATTTTACATTGTAAACGAACATTTAAATACATACATAACTTACTTACGCATGTGCTACCTGTTCTTTTATTAATCTTAAATACAATAACAGTAAAAGTTTAACAATAAACAGTTTTATAATAATAATACTTTGGTATGCATACAAACCTGTGTTTCTTCCTGAAGTTCACAACGAAGAAATGAAAGCCGTTATAAACGACCAAAATATTTGAAATTTGTCAGCCAATCAAAACAGCGCATTTTAAGAGTTTTCCTTTATTAACCAATGAAATCGATCAGCCGCGGGACTTCCCCATATACTAATCGTAAAAATTGCTCTCGCCGCTGCATGGTTTTACGACAAAAAGGGAAAAAATAAGAAGGTTTTGACCGTTAAAGAAAAACGAAATATGTCATTCTCTAAAATAAAAGTGGTATACACAACGTGGATTATTATAATCTACTTATAATAATCCGCAATCGTGTGTAAAGAGTGATGGTTTTTTTAAAAATTTACGGCCAAAATCTTCTTAATCGTGGTCATATAGCGGCAGTTAGACCACACAAGACACATTCACGATTAGTATAATAGCACACGGGGCATCTAACGTCAGTTGTTTTTAAGCCAATCAAAACGCAAGAAATTATTTTTTCGCCGTTTTGATTGGTTGCCGACGGAATTCGTTAGTAAATCCCGTAGTCTATAGACAGTTTAGCACGAAGCAGACGAAGGTGAAAGGTTTACTACACTTACTGGAAAGAAAAGAAAGTTTACAGAGGTATTTAGTGTATGTTTATAGTAGAAAATCTTCTGCAAAATAGAGAAAGTTACCTCACATAAGCATAAAAGCAGTTTTTCCAAACGAAGAAAGTAGTTTTATGTTTTTCAGTGTATAAATATGGTAGCGTAATTTCAGTGGAAAAGAAATAGCAGAAGAAAGTGTTTTAAGTATATGTTTACAGTAGGAAAGTGTGCTGGAAAGTAGTAGTTTAAATTAGTAGTAGTTTAAAGTATTATTATTTTGTTTTCAGATATGAAATATGGAAAGTAAAGAGTTTATAAGTGTTTGAAAATGGCTGAAGAAGATGTTGTTGTTTAGCAACACGATGATGTGAATTAGTATGGATAGGTATATTCTCTTTGTTTGAAGTTAAACCAAAGTTAAAATATTATAGATCTAATAAGTTAGAACACAGTTTATTTATCCAGCATTTTTGTTGTTTTCCTGTACGCACAATTTATTTTTGCTACTATCATGAAAGATGAATTATGAATATTGTGATGTGTGTCAAATGTTCCGATTAAAAAGTTTTTCTGTTCATAACTCCAGCGTTGATAGTGAACTAAAAATGCTGATGCTGGAATACCTAGAGTTTCTTAATTAAAAGGGTGAGAAGTGTTTTTTTAGCGTATTGACGTTAGATTTTTCATCACGGGCAACCATTGCATTGCATCTTCAATCGATACATTTTTTTTTTGCAAAGTGAAAAAAGCCGATGCACACGCAGCGCGTATTTTTATTTTTGATGGGTTTAAGATCTTCCAAGTAAAGCGACTGTTCTGCGCTCCTATATCTAAAGTTTAAAGTACTTACAGCACTGATACCCTTTTTGTTCGTCATGCTGTGATTTAATTTTTCGAAACCATTTTTGAGACGTCACTTTCAGAATTAAAACCCGTAAAAATTTTTTACACGGGATACTAGTAAGATTAGATACAAGAAAGTCAAAGCTGTCAGGATTTTTTATGATGTTAAACTTGTTCACCACCTTGTTGTGCTGAGGGACATTACATTTATTTCCCTTTTCAGAAAGCACCTCCAAGGGACCAGAAATGACAGCAGATAATTTGAAAAGGGAAATGTCTGAGAATCTACAGAGTACGATTCCAACATTGTTCCACTACCCACGTGTGATTTTAGGCAGTCCAACTTAGTGGCATAGGCTGGTCCCTCTTCATCTTTCAAAAATCTGTTAGTCGCCTAGTTGACATATAAAGTTGGAATGGCTTATTTTCTTTTTACATTATATCGGGCTTATATACCACGGTAAACCGCTTTCCCACAACCTCTGCCTCTCTTGTAGGTGGCAACAACCACTTCCGCAGTTTTGTCAATTGTTTCTCCTCGTCCTCATCATCACTAATTTTTTAAACACACCCTTTGTTAGATTCAAAAAGGAGGATCTCCTCGTCTGTTTCTGAATCAATGTTTTCTTC
Organism: Turritopsis dohrnii; assembly: GCA_027922465.2. Taxonomy (NCBI): domain Eukaryota; kingdom Metazoa; phylum Cnidaria; class Hydrozoa; order Anthoathecata; family Oceaniidae; genus Turritopsis; species Turritopsis dohrnii. The sequence continues at coordinate 321,928 of BQMF02000112.1, read as the reverse complement.
CTCTACTTTCTTTTTTGCTTTCTTCTTTGGTTCATTTTGTTCGACGATTATTTTTGTATGCCAGTCGATTTCCAGCGTTTTGTTTGCTTACATTCCACTGGAACCTTGACCTTAGCCATAATGCGTTCTTCAAAAGATTATGAAGGGCCATCTAAGACCCATTTAGGCACCCAAACCTTGCCTGGATATGGAAGAGGTTTAGGGCCTAACAACTTCACAAGAGCTACTGGTGGAGTACAAGCTGGTGTCATGATAACATTTATTGGAGGCGTGGTTGGCTCTCACATTTTCCTAAGAGTTCTAAAGGCCATGGCCATTTCCTCCCTCATATAATCTGGCTTTCACATTTCACACCATATAGCATATCTTTTCACAAGCCGCACGCCAAACTGCTTCTCATCCGATCGATAGGATATTACCGATGAGGTAAACGTAATTATGAGAGATAGCTGTTCCTCGAAATTCAAATTGTTGTCTTCTGTCAATGCCGTTTTCTAACACTCGCCAAGTTTTTTGACAAAATCCGCCTTTCAAAGTGGCCCTTTTCCTCCATATGTTGCACACCATTCGTTCAGCCTATTTTCCCATTCCTATTTTAAGGGACTAAAACAGGCTACATCCAAAGGCTGTAACAAGTCTGTCATGTGCCAAGGGAATTTTATAAGCATTGTCTTCCTCCATTGCTTTTATGATTTGGCTGACACATGAGACAAGTGGCCATCAAACAGCAGCAAGTGTGGTTGTTCAGTCACTGCTCTGCAGAAATGGTTGAACCACTCTTCGAATACTGCAGTTGTCATACAGCCATGCAATGTACCAGGCATTCCTAAATTGTAATTTTATAAGCATCATTAAGTTTCTTTATTACAAATAGTATCACCAGAAGCTTCATTTTTAGTAAAGAAAAAATACAGGTTATGTTTTCTTTATATTCGACCTCACTAACAACTAACTAACAGTAATGACTTTAGTTTCTTTTTTTTTTCATATTTTGCACATTTCATGTAAATCAAGACCCCCTATAATGTAGGCTACATGCAAGCATCATTGAGCATTTTTTTTTTGCCTTCAAATTATTTGACTTTTTTCTTAATGTTTTGTGATTGAGTGCTGTCTTAACCATATCTGACATAAGATAATCATTCTCCCTGAAAAGAGATCGTTACAGAAGAATGTCTTTCTCCATAACCATTGTTATGTTTATTGTTGCATGATTGTTGTAAATGTCCGCTTGAGAGTGCAAATTCCCCTTTCCTAAAATCGATAAACAAACAATAAGTATATTAACTTTAGCATCAAAATATCTCTTGGTCCAAGAACAGGCTAATAATCCCAGTACTTTAAAGGTTGAAACTTTCGTGGAAGATATTAAAAGAAAAGTAAAATCCCGCGAAATATGTGGTTTTGATCTTTTCGTGAAAGTTAATTCCAGCGAAAAATGATATTTTTCTCAAAACAAATAGTCACACTACGAAAATATATCATGCTTTAATTAAGGGTCAGCCTCTGCGTATCATCTGAAATATAAAGGTAAACTTTTTAAAAACTATATTTGTTCTTATTTTGACTTTTAATTTTGAATCATAAAAAAAATTTTGCTGCCTTATTTGTGAAAGCTAATTCTCGCAAAACAAAGTCAAATGGGTCATTCGCGACTTTTTGCCTAGCAAAAGTGTCTTCCTTTAAAGTAGTATTGTGCAGAAGTCGACAGTTTCCAGTTTCCTCTCCAATTATGGGAAAGAAGAAGAGAGTCAAGTTATCACGTGGATCTGATTCTTTACTATTACCAGTAACTCAGATATCTTCCACGAAAAAAAATAAAACACAAAGATGAAGTGTCAAAATCAAAGTACAGTAGATGTTCTATTTGCGATGTTGTTTTTAAGTTCAAGCAAGATTTGAGAGATCGATTAGTGCAACTATTGAGTCCATGTTCAATGCACCAGACATTTTGAATATTCAGTTTTTTTGTCCCGAACATGAAATTCATAAAAGAAAGTAAAAATACCTTTTCCAGTTTGTCGAAGGATCTGATGATTTTTCACCATTCATCTGCAGAAGGTATTCATGTTTCTGTAACCAAAATTTCAGGCGTTTAATTATTTCCTCTAAACATGCATCCCCTAAAGATAAAAATGACAGCTCATAACAGCTCATTCTCTTCATTTGGAATGCAATGATTTTATATTTTTGAATGGTTTGCATAAATTGTTGGTTTAAGGGATGCTTTCGAGTATAAAACAATGGTAAACGTTTTTTCCATTGATGTGATGAAACCTAAATGAAAAGTGAAATTGCCAAATATTGATTTTACTAGCCGCCAAGGCGGCGTCGCTCGCCGCCCATGTCCACCTGCTCTGTATCACTGTATCAATAAACGTCAAATTTCCTTATAAACGGCTCGTACAACTTGTGTTCCACCAGAAGCAGCAGATTCGAAGTCACAACTTCTGGTAAAACCAATCTTTTATCAGTGTAACAATACACTCCAAACGTATAGAGAGAAAACTTCAACTTTTTATTAACTTTTGTTTTAAAAAAGTTACGCGCTCTAACATGGGTGCTATCAAACGTAAGGGGAAATGGTTTCTCTTCTTAAAAAGATCACACGGGAGGAGAGAAGAAAAGGCACGTGCTAAATGAATCAAGTGAATAAAAAAAAACGTTCGATCTGATATAAAATAAAATAGATTAAAAGAAATCGATTAAAGACAACTATTATGACAAAAGCAAAAAAAAAAAAAAAAATATTTTTTTTTGATATGATACTCTTTTTTTACCTATCGGTTTTTAAACATTTTGATTGCTCAAAAAAAAAGTTCACCCGTCTCAGACAGTCAGGCAAGAGTTAGTGGCAAACCGAACATATGCTGCCACGTTCTGCCGTTGCTGCTTTTTGTCCAAAATGTTTAATCAGTTAGTTTCTTTGTATTTAGTTGATGTATTGTTTTCAAAGCCAAGTCAACGTGGAGTATAAAACTAACAATAATAATAAAAACAAAACGTTATTCCTATTAGTTCATCACCCAAAAAAAGTCACGTTCGATTGGGGTTGCAATGTATTTGTTTCGAACTCACGTCGCGCACAAAAAAAGAAATAATTTTGCTCACAACTCAATCTACCATTTTGCGTGACTTACAAACAAACAAACAGACAGACAGACAGACGGAGAATCGGCTATTAATATATAGATGTACTGGTTGTTAAATTATTTACCAAGAGCATGTATTACCTTCGTAGAAATTTCTTCTGAAGCTAATGTGCAACATCAACAATGCATGGAGAAAAACGAAAAACCATTGTTTTAATGTAGACATAATTATTGGACTATCTGGTGATGGTCCTTGCAAGTTTTAGCAAAATGTTGCGCCTTTTCGGATTTATATCCCATCTCAGTTGTCAAGGGTTTGACAAATACCTATAAATACCTATAAATATTAATAATCTGATGATAAAAATTCAATGTAAAGAACCAGCAAAGTCTTAGTTAATGGAACTTAGTTTCCAGTTCAATTTAATAAATGCTTTGCAAACATTCATTTCAAAATGAAGATGGCCTGGAAGAGGGACAAGAGAATTTGAGGCACATTCATGACCTTAAAAGTATACATCAGTACTTATTTCCCATAAACAGATCATTGCAATTATTGACTATTGACTGTGGTTTGCTAAACTATGAATCAGCCTTACATCGAACAATGTTACATCATACTGCTAATTATGACGTCATTATGAAATAACAAAATCTCGCAATAAACAGAGAATTATGAAAAAATAAATTGCTTAATCATCAAAAGAGTCATTAGATGACTCTTCCGAGCTCGAAGAATCATCGTCACTAACATCATCTTGATCCTCTGTTTTTGCACTCGGTACAGCTACACAATTCCGTGCATTTGATTCCATTTGCCCGACACAAGCAAAAGTTTGTTTCACAAGTTTTCTTGCAACCGCAAAAACTAAGGTTTAATACATCATGTGGAGCGGGTGGTATCAACATCCATTGAACCGATAAAACACCGTCGGATAATACCCAGCCATGGTTGTCTGGTGGTGGTATTTCGGCATTTGGTTGGAGAGATCGCTTTATTACCGCTGTTACATACGATACCCGTTTTACGTGACATAGAAGGGCATCTTGAGTTGGTGAAAGCTTTTGTGGATCCGGAGCATTTACTTTAGAGATAAATTTTTGATATCTCCCCTCGTTTACATCTTTACATTTTAAGCCATATAGCTTGCACACAAAGCTATTAATGGCTGGGAACAACTCGGAGGTAAAGACAAACAAGTTCCTGCAAAGTTCTTTTATCAGGGATAACAGCTCCTTCATTGTTGCAGTTTTCTTGGTAGAAATCTACAAGTTCGTAGGTATCCATAACTTCAAATCCTTCAATAACATGCTCATGGACATGATCCAATAACATTTTGATGGTATTATCGTCAGTTACATTACCTGACTTCTTTGGCCTAGTGTAGCTAGCGTAACATGACCGGTGGTAGTACAATTCCGTTGCGATGATCACTTCCCACTCTGCTCTAGAGACATAAGCCATTAGACGAGGTTTATCTGCTCTCTCTAATGCATACTTTTGGAGAGTTTTGGCTGCACTTTCAGTGACGCACTTCGCCAAAGCTTCATACCCATTTCTGCTCGTTTGTTTTTTTGCCACAGCAAATGCAACATTCTTCGTCAGTCAATATTCTACCTAAATAATAATGAAATAATATGGATAATAAATTTTATCATAACCTCTTCACGCATTAACTTAAGTGCAATTCTGTGACAAAATGAAACAGTAAATGCATAGAAAGGCATAACATCCGCAAAAATTTCTTTTAGACTACCGTAGAATTCCGCGAAGTCCCCCCCCCTAGATGAAAATCTAGAACTGTATGTCGGTGGTAACATTTCAGCATTGGAGAGACGCGTCTTAACTACAAAGTGGGTAGGCGAAGCATGGGAGCGCATTAAGAAGGATAAAGAACTTATCAGACATTCTTTTAAAAAGTGTGGTTTATCTAACGATTTAAACGGAAGCGAAGATGCCCTAGTGAAGATTAAGGGAATCAAAGGATACAAAATGCCAATGCCGGAGAAGGAGTTCCAGATGGAAAGTGAGGATGAGAGTGAGAGTGGTGGTGGCGATGATGATAGCAAAGACAAAGACGACGAATTCGAAGAAGAGTCTAGCTCATCAGAGAGTGACTGACTGATTTTAATTGTATTTTACTTCATATTTATTTCATAGAAAAACATTTGATTATTGTTACGCGTTATCGTTTACTAACACAAAACTAGGTCCGCAGATAAGCCCCCCTGCAGATAAGGCCCCCACAGATAAGCCCACCAAAAAAGTCTTACGAAATCAGATATGCCCAGGGCCTATCTGCGGAATTCTACTGATACAGGTGATTCTGCTTACCAGACTGATCTCTTTTTCTTGCTGAAGATCTCACGGAACCACTACTATATTCAGCATTAGTTTCATGGCTCCCTTCTTCGTTTTGTTTAGATTAGATGTGGCCCAATGTTTTGGGGTGAACATACTTATCAAAACATTTCTGGTGGAATCTAAGATGTTGAAAATCACAACCATCCCTCAATAGAGATATTATGTAATCATCTTTTCGAATTTGGCTAAACATAAATTATGGTGATACTAAATCTTTCCAAAAATTCGGAAATTTACAAAATCCTTCAGTTATTCACAATCATATTGCTAACTAAACATTGTAAAGAAACATGAAAATAAACAAAACTACAGGCTGCATTAAAGCATCGTCTATATATGAGAAAGTAAGGAATAATTTTACCTTGCAGTTCTTGCCTTCTCAAGAGCATTTTCCGTAAACCAACGTAATTAAACTTTTTTATAATTGGCGTTATCCTCCTCGGAATGAAAAATGCAATCTTTATGTGTTTATACAGGGATCTCTTTATTTTTGAAAAACAACTGTTCGCCATCCATAACGTCGACAGAAAAACTTCGCTTACAAAAATAAATGTAAACAAAGTTTCCTACGCGATTTTGATTTTAATTTCGAATGTTTGTAATTCGAAAGGTTTAAACTCTGGACGGGGGCATGACCAAAAATATTCAAAGCTCATTTAAAATTTATATTTGATGTAAAATAATTCTACTCTTGATAGTAAACGTTTTATTTTTAGTGTAAGTTTACAACTTTTAATTGCATTAGTTTAAATTGTTGAGTTCAAAAGGGTTTAACCATTTTTAAAAATAAACATGACCCCCTGTTCAAAAGATAAATGATCGCAAACAGACTACGCTAGAGAAAACAAAATGGAGACTTCAAGAAGAAATTGATCTGTTGATTTGAATCGTTTGTTTTGGCACATAACTCACTTAATAAGCGCTTTTATAGTGGCCAGTAAACATTTTTTGAATTCTGAAATATTACAGAAACGAACTGTGCTGATTTTGAAATGTCCCCCAATTTGTTTGTTTTTTCATTTTTCAGTGCTCGTAGCGCCCTGACTAAAGCGAACCTAAGCCTTTTCCGCGTATCCTTCTCATTTTCATCATACAAAATTTTGAATACATGTTTAATACGCGTTTAATACCATAATTGCTCGGCAATCAGGATTCTTGATTTTTACCTTTGTGTCAATTCTATAATTCTGATTTGCTTGTAAATGTAATCGTTGTGGAAAGAATATTATGTAACCAGCTTGTTCCAAGCGATATTCTGGTAACTTCACGTTCCTGGCTACTGTTGAGAATACTACTTGAGCAAACTCTAATTCCTCTGCTACATGGTGAACAGTTGCAGATATGTCTACTTCATCGAATAGTTGTCGTAGAAGATCTTGCTGGTGTGGTCGCTTTTCCCCAATCTTTGTAATAGTCCCTGTGGAGCCAAGCCCCTTGGTCCCTCGCTCCGTCGTTGCCTCAACCAAGGTCGTGACCTCCTCCACTTTAGGGGTTTTTACGCATTGGAGAACTGCCTGTGCTATCTTTTGTCCAGGCTTGACTGTTATCGGATGATCATTGTAATTTCTGATAATTACCTTGATCTGGTCGCGATATCCAGGATCAATGGTTCCAGCCTTGACTTCCAATCCTCTGAGGACATTCCCAGAAGTTGGCAAGATAGCAATATATGTTCCCTTTGGTGGTTCCATAACCAGTCCAGTTTCGATCTTTGCCACTCCATTTGGTATGAGGAAATGGTTGGTAGGCGATATTATATCGTATCCTACATCCAGCTCATGGGCTCGTTCTGGCACCACTGCCCCTTCGGTTATACGCTGCACTTTCAACATATCTTCTTTTTCAATGAACTGTATGGCTCGCCTTGCCTTCATTGATTCACCAGACCCTTTGTTGTGATCTCCAGCGATGTTGAGATGCTCCGCAATTGTTTTGGGCGGCTCAAGTTCAACTGGTAAGGTAAGTGGGTCAATTCGTGCTCGCAAGGCATCCCACTCTTTCGTAAAATGCCATGTTGCATCTGCATTGGGAAGTGCCCATCTTGGGGTTGGTTGAATCAGCATACCAATTGCACGCAATCGTCGTTGATTCATCTGGGTGGTAGCGTTGAAGGTTCCAGAAAACAGGTTGATCAATGGCATGTGGTCAGTAATGACAACCAATTGAGTCCAATCCAGGCGATGGTATGTTTCTTTGTATGCCAATAGGATCGCCGCCAGTTCCCGGTCCAAGGTCGACTGTTTTATCTTATCTGATTGAAAAGATGCTGATCCCATGGCTTCCATTCTTCCATTCTGAAATGCTGCATAAGCTGCTGCAGTGTCACTCGCATCCGTAAACAGATATGTAGCCGCATTGATGTTTGGTGTTGTTATGGCTCTAGCCTCATATAGCTCGAGTACTATTTCCATTAACTGTTGCCAGTCATCTGTAGTGAGTTTCTTCTCCTCATCTGGTGTTTCTGCACGGATTTTGTGCAGTAGAAACTCAATCTTCTCTCTGTAATTTCGGATAAACTGGCTATAATAACCAAGCATTCCGATGATGCGTTCCACCGGCTTCTTGCTTATTACTCCCTTTCTCTGGTCTTTTCCGACCGCCGCGAAGGTTGCAATCAGCTTTGTATACAGGTTTTCAATGATACTTTCGTTGACATCACGTGTAGAATTCTTCAGATCATATCCCAAGTATGTTACGTTAATCATGCAGAATTGGCTTTTCCGCATATTCACCATCAATCCTTTACTGTGAAGGAAATGTAAAAGTCGATTTGCTTCACGAAACGCCTCGATAACGGATCTTAGCTTTTGAATTAAGTCGTCAATAAACGATTTGGTTGATTCATGGATCAATTTCTCGACAATTCCCAAGACCAACATATCTGTGATTCCCTGGTCGAAGTGTCCCGGAGAACCATGCCATCCTTGTGGTAACCCTGTTAACACATACGTTCCCCTATGTGTTATGAAGGCTGTATGTATTTGGCTACCCTTGGTGATTCTATGGTTGTAGTATCCGTGTCTGAGGTCGACTTTGTTGTATACATACTCTACTTCAGGATCGTGGTCTTTGCTCAGCTCATCGATCACACTATCCACAGATTTTAGCGAGTGTGAGCCCATTTTACTTTTTTCATTTAGTTCCTTCAGATTGATGACCAAACGCATTCCTTTGTTGTTCTCTTTGGGAACCGCAAACATTTGAGCACAGCCGGTTACTTCTCGGGTCTTTCTGATGTAACCCCAAGCTTCGAGCTGATGGAGCTCCCGGTCTATTGCCTTGGTCATTGATGCTGGTGTCTTGATAGGTTTGTTTCGAGACAATACCTGTCCAGGCCATAATTCGATTACTACTTCTGGAAGCTGACATGGAGGCATATTTTCTGGGCGGAACTTTTCCTCCCATCCTCGACGCCATTCTTCGGTTATGAGATCCTTGGCTGCTGGGTGCATAGTTCCCTCCATAGGCCTTACTGGCTTATTGTAGAGGAGTGGGATCTCATCAACAGGATCAGGTATAACATACTCTTTGATGTCTTTTTTCTGCTCATCAGTCAGGTGATTACACTGGGCTAGAATATTCTGTACGACCATTGACTTTTTGTGCGATTTCGTTCTTTGAGTCTTGATCGTCTTTCGATCTGCATCCAACAATTCCCAAGTACTGTTGCCGATGATTATCCCCAACTTATTATGCTTGAAGAAGTCCTCACCGAGCAAAGTGAAATTAGTCGGACCATCCACAACTGCTATTTCCGGAACCATGATGAGTCGGTTTCCTATCATTATTTCCAAGTCTGCCACAGCGATGACGTTTAGTGAATGTCCAGTTGCACTTGTTAAATCACCGTTCGATCGTAGTCAATTGCTAAGCCGATCTTTTTCGCGACTTTGAGTGGCATCACTGTCTTAGTAGCACCTGTGTCCAACAGCGCAATAAACCTTTTCTTTGTTACGGCTGTGAAGACCATTAGAGGTTTAGTTTGCAGAGCTTGAAGCTCTTCATCTTCAATCGAACCGACCATAATAGCATTGATCGAATTCAACCCTCCACTTGTTCTCTTAACTGATGCGGAGATTTGGTTCTGTGCCATTTGAGTAAAGCAAACCTCGTTTCCATGATCTATTCGACATGTGTCACATATCTTCCTTGTTGTTTGCTGCACGGTGTTTACCATGTTCTGCATAGGTTGTTGTTGAACCATTTGAGTATTCGGGACTGCAATCCTTGAGTTCGGACAATTTCCAACTTTATGTCCATACTGCCCACAATTGTAGCACGAAGTCCGTGGTTGTTGGTTTTGGTTATTCTGCTGACGTGGTGCTCCACATTCTGTTGCATAGTGACCCTGTTGTCCGCAATTGAAGCAAGTTATTGTTCCTACGAAATTCTGACGTTGTGGTGGTGATGGATGTTGGTTATAAGGTCTGTTTTGACCGCCTCTATTATATCCACCTCTTCCGAAACCACCTCGTCCGCGACTACTGAATCTTTGTTGCCGGCCTTGGTCGGTCGGTTGTTGCTGAGCGCTACCTCGAGATTGTTGGTTGGGTTGGTTGAATTTTTCAGCGTTCTTTGGGTTTCTACTACATTCTTTGGTTGTGTGAGTGCTAGTATTCGGATGATACTTGCACATTGGAGCTTCTTCGTCTGATGATGAACTTGATGTGTCATCACGTTTGGGAGCCTTCTTCTTTTTATCATCATCTTTCTTCTTTTCAGCTTGTTTGTGAGCTTTAGGTGCATTTGGTTGCTTTTTCTGAGGTTTCCTTTCCTCTATTATGTTTACGGTATCAGACCCCAAGACTGTTAAAGCCTGCAGAATGTCTTCAGCAGACATGTCCGGCCGTGCAATCTTTGCCGCTTGGAGCCATCCCGAGAATTGGGGTGTCAATCCCCTCTCAATCGCTGTCTTATACATCTCTTCCGAGGCACCTGCTTTCAATGCTGCTTCAGAAATAGCGGTTTTGAATTCTTGGAATTTACCTTCTTCCATTTTTACCCCCATCAAAGCTTTACGTTTCATGTCTCTGATTGCGGGTGAGTCTTCGCGTTGATTCAGGAAGTTCATTAGCCTATCAAACGTCACGATGTGTGGTCTGGGCGTCGTGGCGTCTATATGATCCATCCAACGCTCCACTGCGTGACTAGGCTCTCCATCCAAACACCATCTTAGAGCGTCAGCTTTGGACTGATCGTCCCAACCGTTCGTGATCGTCTGGAAATCTTTAAGGTATGATAAAGTGAAACCTCCTTTATTCCTCACACCATCATATTTCGGCAAATCTTTATAGGTCAGCGTGAATCGAGGAGGTGGGCGTGGTGCAGGAGCAGGTGCTCCGGCCGCCCTGAAAATCGGATTTACTGTATTACCAATTTCATGTGCTATCTCCTCAATTCCACTATTCCTCAATTGTTGCGGTTTGGATTCATCATAATCCATTCGTGCTCTTGCTTCAACTACTGTTGGTACATTTTGAGGATGTTTGATTGTGCTTGGAACCTTTCTATTTACTGGGTAGAATCCATGATTCCAGTCAGTCTTTGGCTGTATATGACTTGGAGGATACCGCAAGAAATCGTGATTCCAATCTTCTTCCTGTTGGATTGGTCGTTTGCCCGCTGATCCATGCCGCAACATGTTAACCATGTTAAGTGACTGGGAAGCCGCTGCTTGTGCTGCTTCTTCGTCATTATTGGTTGTTGACGCATCACTATCATCTTCATCATCGTCTGATAACAAGATCGACTGCCCAATTGATGTTCCAGCTTCATGCGTTGAAGGTTCTTCTGTTGGTACTGGAATAATCCTTCGTCGTGTTATAGCTGGTGAAGCTCGGTTATCATCTGGGTCGTTTTCTGGTAATGCTCTCATGTTACTTTCCCACTCGGCCCATTGTGCTGCCGTCATCTTTTTGCTTGCAAGGGCTTCAACCTTTTCCCAAGTTACCGCTGGGGTTCTTCCTAATGCTTGCACTTGGTCAATTAGTTTCTTGGTGTAGCTCTTAAAGGTTTTCCATTTGTTTTGGGTATGCCTTATTCGAGCTGGAAGTCTCTTTTCCAACATTCTTTTCCATAATTCACGGCCAACTGCCGGATCATCTTCGTTCATTTTATCCCAAATGAGCTCGGTTGCTTGTCGCTCTAATTCGTTTCCAAGCCTTGTTACTTCTCGTAAAGCATTGGTCAACTGGTCATCTGTTCGCCTTATCCTTTCCGCGAAACTTCTCTCGGTATCGCGCTTGTCATCTTCGTATTTAGCTATCATTGCTTCTTGTTGAACCTTAAAATCTGCAAGTTGGTCTTTATGGGTCTGCAGATCAGACTTCATATCCGCGAAACCATCAAGTTCTTTGTTGAGATCATTTATCAGCTTTTCCTTTTCATCGCAAGCTTTACACCCTTGCTTTTCCAATTCATCCAATGCTGAAACAGCAGAATTGTTTTTGTCAACTAAGTCTTCTATCACACTAGCTGCTTCCACGTTTTTGCTGTGGAGATGTGATATTATATCGGTTTGCTGACTGCGCAATGCATCCTGTTGATTAAGTTGCGTTTTTAGGTCATCTACTTCTTTGTTTTTATCCGCAATTTGCTCCTCTAGATCAAGAATTTTCTTTTCCCTTCGTCTCTCTTCCATCTGTGACTGAAAGGAAGTTGATTGATGTTCTCTGGCTTGCTCTTGGGAAACATCAAGTTGTTGTTGTAATTGCGCCATTTGTGCTTTCAAGGTGTTCTTTTCTGTCATGACCCTATCCAAAGTCTGCTCATCATCATTACGAAGTTGAGTTAACTGCTCATTATCTTTTTTATACTGCTTTAACAATCCTTGATTCTTTTGGAGTTGTTTCTGTAAATCTGTGATCCTGTCACGATATTCTCCAATATCATGGTCAGCGGCGGCAGTAGCAGCTAACTGATCTACCAAACTAGTTGTAATGATAGATTCATGCTGCTCCTTAAGATCTCCCATGCTTTGCTGCAAACCAGCAACTTTCATCTTCATTCTCTCCAATTGTTTCTCGCTTGATTGATGGTCATTCTTCATCTGTTCCAGCTGTTGCTGAATCAAAAGTAACTGCTGATGTTCGTGCTGATATTTGATTCGATAATCAGTAGTCTTCTGTGTTTGAAGCTTTACTTGATCTAAAACCTCTTGTCGAGCTTGGATCGTGGCATCCTTCTTTTTGGCTAGTAATTGGAGATTTCTATCCATACCATTACTGACTTGGAGCGGCGAAACGTACTGAGTCGTTGGTTCCCAAGTATTGAGTTCCTCATATACCTGGCGAAGTTCTGACCTGAGAGCTGTTATTGAAGCATCATCAGCCATTGTGTCAACTCTTCTTGCGTTCTGCAGTTTTTGAACCTTCTCCTTTTGTGTTGAAACTTCCTGCTCCAGCTTTAATTTGTTCCTGGTCATCGTTCTTTTCGCGCTCAAGTAGCCATATGCGCTTCCTAAGATCTTCCTTCTCTTGACGAGCGAGTCTATTAGTCTTCAACCATTCCTCTTCGTCAATGGTGAAGTTCACATTTGTTTCTACCTGAACAGTATATGCATCACACAAGGCGTTAATGTAAGCTGCACATAACTTGACTCGTTCAGCATATGGTAGCTTCTCCCAATCTTTTGGTGAGATAGGTAGATGATGTAGCGTGCTTGTTATTTCAAATGCATCATATATCCAAGATATAAAATCATTGATAGGATCACTGTCCCTATCCTCAATCTGTGATGGAATATCCATGGCAATAGGTGTGGAGAAAGCAAAGCTAGGCGTTACTAAGCTTCTCTTTTCAGCACGTTCTTGTTCCAACTGGATACTCTGGTCAATCATATCTTTACAGGCACACTCTCTATCTTTGTGATATTTCACCTTTCCAAAAGGCACTGGATAGTGCTGTAATTGTGGGTGGTTAATCCACTCACAGAATTCTACAGAGACTAAGTCTTGCTGTGCCATCATGTGACCCAAGTCACAATTGCAATCACCGATCAAATAACTATATCCTTGTATGGTTACTTCTTTGCGTGGATGCTTTGGTAACTTCGGAGTCTGTCTTAGTAATTCTTCCGTCGACACGTTATTTCTTCTTATCCATTCACAAAGCATCTGGTTGTAATAACGTTCAGCGTCTTCATATGCTTTTGTTATGTTCGACTGCATTTGTTTACTTTGTCGATCCATTTGTTTATCTAACACTGAGGTGTTAAATTCTATGTTCTCCATCGTAGATGGTTTGGAGAATAAATATCTTTCCGCATCCGCAAAAGGTCTGTCATCATTAGGCGTTGAGAAAGTCACCCTGGGGCGTGAGTCTGCCGCAGATGATTGTGCCGCAGGTGTTCTCGTCAGGTGATTTTGCCGCAGATGATGTTGCCGCAAAAGATCTGTCGGGTGATTTTGCCGCAGATGATGTTGCCGCAAAGGTTCTATCGGATGATTTTGCCGCAGATGATGTTGCCGCAAAAGATCTGTCAGATGATTTTGCCGCAGATTTTTTGGGGGAAGCATCCGCAATCGTAATTGCGGACTCGTCAACGACCCCTTCACTCAATTCCAACAAATTGTCCACACTTGCCGACTGTTTGTCCGCAAGCTCGAATTCGTTGGTTCTTTGTCTTCTGAGGGAGGAAGCACCCCCGGCCTCGATCGCCGAAGGCTCGTCAATGACTCCCCTCTTGTCCCCTTTTGATGATCTTCTTTGCAGTTTCTTCTGTAACCGGTTAGTTAAGGCTTTCTGTAATAATCCTTTCCGCAATTTCTCCTTGGGTTTCCTAGTTAAAAAACCTCTAGTAACAGATAGAGGTAATGTTCTGCTACCCATTTTTCCTTGTTTCGCTATTTTAATCAACTTCTCTGCAAGGATTTGTTGGTGATCCAACTTATCTGCCAACAATGACAATTCTATTAATACTGAACGCAAAGCCTTTGAATTACTTAACTTTGCTAATTGTTCGTCTGTTATTGGTGAGGTTTCTCCACCAAATTTTCGACTATCTTCTGCACCAAACGCTGCTAGTGCAGATAATATCGTGAGGATTTTGTTCTCTCCTCTGGATGTACATGTTTGTCCTTTAAATATTTTATAATTGCTTTTCTGATACCAAAAATTGAAATATTTTCTTCTTCCAGGGTTTCGTTTTCGTTTCCTTTTCTCAAATCTTGTGTTAGCAAATCTCTGAGCATCTGGACCTCCTTTTTATTTAATCCGGTGGTCCGTGGAAGATTAAGTACCCTACCCTGAGGCATAGTGGGTTCTCTTTCCTCCCAATCATTACCGTCCGAGGACATAGTGGCATCAGATTGTTGCGAGTACTCAGAGTTTGTGGAGGGTTCTTCCCATCCATCTGAAGTAAAAGACGATCTTGGATCAGCCATTGATACACCAAGCTTTTCTTGTTGGCTTGTTAGCCCGATACAGCGATTCAGTCCTTCGAATACTAACTGCCCCCTTGCCGTCGCAGATAAGCTTGCTCGTCAGCAAACTCTCTAGGCTCAGTATGCGGTATGTTCGGTGATTCTCGACCGTGACACCTGTAAATCACGTAAGTTCACTACCGGCTTAGATACCTTGGTTCACCAGTACTGCGTTTCACGACACCAAGTATCTTATTCCAATATTTACACGAATTACTTTAAGAATACAGGAGTTCTACCGTTCCCTAATCTACAAAGCTTTGCCGTTCGAAAATTCTGGTAGCCGTATAACTTAAGTAATATTTCTTTAGTCCTTCTTATTACGCCTCTCGTGCCCCACGTTGGGCGCCAGTATTGCGAATAGGAGAAAAATCACGAATTTAAATCCCAATGTTCCACAACACTCCTACTCTCGAAGCAGGTTCCGTGGGTAAGCTTTTTACAGCGAAGAGGCAAACTAATTAACAAATACCTTTTCTTCTTTGAATATAAATCTTCGTATATAAACTTTACTATAAACTTTAACAGACTTCAAAAATTGTAACAAGGTTCGACCAATTAAACATCAGAGTGATCAATTCTTCTGTTTAAAAGTTTCTTCTTGTATGTAAAATAAAAACTAAAATGAGTACTGAAAAACTTTACAAAACTTTCATGTATATATACAAAATTATTGTTTACATTACAAATAAGTGTTAACTAAATCGTACAAAGTTCATTCTTCCATATTTGGTATCGTTTCGTTTATTCTCACGTATTTGCGTCTGTTTCGTCCATATCGTGTCGCTCTTTCGCTCGTTACCAACTCTTTTCCCACGAAACTTTCCTCATCATCGTCGTAAATCCTATTATCGTTGCCAATTGTTGACTTTCGCATGTCAACACCACTTGACATTGTTGACATTTCGATGTTTTCTTTTGAGTCGCATTTATTTATAAGCGGATATAATTTCTTAATTGTTTTTCCTTCTGTTGACATTACGTCTTCGGGTTTCATCATTTCGGTAACTTGATTCTTTTGTTTTGTTGTTTCGCACGATTCGGTTTCAGATAAAACTTGTGATTCATTTTGCCGTAAAGAATTCATTTTCATAATGGCTTCCCAGTTGCGTTGATAAAAACGATATTGAAGTTGACTCTCTTCTGGTCTAAGGTAGATTCTTGTTGTTTGGGACTTCTCTGCTCTTTCTGCTTTATTTCTTCTTCTTACGATTGGGTGTAATTTCGGTTGTCTTTGGTCTCTCGTCCATCTTTTGCGAATTTGTTCCGCTTCTTTTCCTAAAATTTCGATCCATTCTACGTACCTTATAGAATAACATTCTCCACAATTGACCCATTCTTCTGTCTTTCCCTTTTCCACATACACATATCTTACCAAGACTTCTGATCTGCATTTTGTGCAATATGGTTTCCATAAAGACTGCTCTTTCGGATGTTTAGGTTTCTTTATCTCGTTGATCTGAGCCACCGTTATATAGTTTCCTTCTGGTTTTCTTTTTGCCTTTCCAATCTTTCGTATGTTCTGAACAATCGTTACCAATACCGTTGCTCCGGACAGGGTAATCATACTAGTCCGCAATATCGTCTTGACTTGCTTTCCCAGTGAAGCGTGAAGGAAGATTATTTCCAAAATAACTGGTCCAAGCAGAAGTATACTTGTTCCCACTAATTTGGCAATTCCCCATTTATGGTTCGTCAAAATCTTTTGCACATTGACTCTTGGGGTAGTTACATGAAACACTGTCTGTTTTAGTGCTTTATGTTCAGCCTTTGATCGATTCCATTTTCCTAAGGTGCATGCTATGATACCTATCATAGTTATTGCCAAAGCCCAAACGATTACCAGAATGATTGCTTGTGCTGTGATTCCTTCAATTTTAATGACAAAATAATCTGTCACTATTGCCGCACCTGTGAAGGTTATTAATGTGAAGATTATCCCAAACACCTTCCGATAAGTGATTTTCCTTCCAATTTGTTCAAAAGTTGATGACCATTGTTGGAACTTATTTTCTTCCTGTTCCTTCTTTGCCATACTTAAGAAATTTATCTGATCAGTAAAACGGTTAGCTTGTTTTCGGAAACCGGATGCCTTTATCCCCATTCGGATCAAGGCTATTGCTCCGCCAACAAGGAGAATACTAGCTATTCCGATTAAGACATAAGTTCCGTATTTGATGACCTTCCGGATTATATCGGTCACTGGATCCGTCACCTTTTTGACTATGTCTAAACCCTGTTTGATAACTTCAGTAATCCGTTTGTAGATCTACTTAGTTCCGTATTTTGCGATATAATTTATGCTAGTGGACACCGCATTCCAGAATTGTTCAAACCCCTTGAGGAAGAAATCCAAGTTGAGCTTTAGACTCCACCACTTCAGGCTGGATGATAACGCGTCTATGTCCTTCACGACAAGTTCTTCCACTTGTTCTATCTTTGCCTCTAGATACAGCATCTTCATTCCTAACGCAATAATCTTTGCAGTGTTTATTTCAACCATCAATGCTATCTTTGCGAAGGCATCTTCTAATTTTATACCGTCGTTCGCTGACTGGAGCCAAGTGCGCATTTGCCGCTGATGGTTGAGCGTTGATCTCTTATGTTGATATTAACCTGTCGAGTGTGGTTCTGATAAGTAGTTATGTTCTCTTCAGGTATTGTGAATTCTATCTTTTCCAAGAAAATCCACAATTTCCCTTTCCAATACATCTCTGTTGGAAGATCAACCTCTTCCGTTCCCCATTGCGTAATGACGTTTGCTGGGTCCATCTGATGGATGTAAGCGGTAATCCAACGTATACTTATTATCTGCAGGTTTTCCATGATAGAAATCTGCAAATGATAGTGCTGCATTATGTTATATGTCAATCCCTGATTTGTAATGTTATATAATCTCTGCATCATCTTAACGGTTTGGTCCGTTTTGCGGAATCTTTCCTCATTGTCAGTGATGTTGATTAAAACAAGGAAAATGTACCGTGCTTCCCTTGTCTTATCCCACTTTACTGTCCCAATAAGCTTGTCTCTATGCTTCTCATAGATCACCGGTATTCCTTTATCCTTCCTTGTTCTCCAAGTTCGGTTAAACAGTATGGTATAATTCTCATTTACTTGCTTACATTGCAAAGACATGACTACTGACTTGGTCGTGATTCTTAATTCATTTCCGATTCGTCTCCGTTCCTCGAAGATGATTTTTCGATCGGGAATTGGAACAATAACTGGGTTAAGCGTCAAACTTCGGATAAACGGAAGCGTTTCCCGTAATTGTAGTGACGCAAATGTGTCATTCTGGGTTATCTGCGATTTCCCAAGCCAGAATACTTGTCCAATTGTTGTCATAATATAATGATTTCCTTGATAAGTATGTATTGAATCACGTCTCTCCTTGCCCTGCCATTGCCATTCGATGTATGTGCGTAAAACCTTTATGGTAACATATCCATGGTTATACATCATGAGGGGGTCTTTTTCAGGAAAAATGCGTTTTGTAAGTATACCTTTCCCGTTCTCTGTTGAAAAGGAAAATAATGAGGGTTGAGCTGTTCCTATGGTGATATTGGTCGCACCTACTGGCGCAGTCGTTTTGGGTTTGCTGATTTTCCGATAGTGAATTCCGGAACTATTTGCAGTTACATTATGCCATCCTTTCAAACCACTTGCGGCAATGATCAGAGCCATTGCCTGATGCATTTTTGCTGGCCATATCGGTCGGACTTCTTTTAGAACAGCCATATATTGTTTAATAGTGTATCCTCCGCATTCAATCAGCACACCCTTTTCTTGTCCAAGCGGTTCACTTACATACCAATGTTTGTGTGTCATTTTTCCCTGAATATTTGCAAAATCAAACCCCACATGAAACCGTTTCGGATTTGTCTCGGTCCCGATGAGTTCTTCCTTGCGGATGACAACATTTTCATCAGTTTCCATGACTTCATACTGAACAGCTTTCAATCCCAAATTTTTAGGACACAAATAATAAGGCGCGTATTCACTCCACTTAGTAGGACGGTACTGGCGATCCCGTTTGTGAGTCCGAAGTCGTCCAATACACTCGGTGCATCCCCACCAGTCTGTTCGTGCTGCGCTGCTTTCGAGATCATAACAATTCACCCTTACTTCCTTATAAACATTCTGGTTAAGTCTGACACCCAACTTTGGTCCTGCTGGAGAATACGAAGTACCAAGCTTGTAGTCAAACTTGCGCGACATCATGATGTTGTGCTTGTTCAGTTTAACCAAAACAAAGTTTCTGCCCACTTGTTTCAGACCGTAATGATGACCGGATAATGCATGTGTCGTTAGAATGTAGATTCTATCGATTCGTGCACTAACATTTGCACGTCTGACCTCTTCCCATTGGTCGTTCCGATAAAGTTGAATTTTACCATCTCCTGAGTCACAAGTATCATAGCCGTAGGCTAAACAGCTACCTTTCTCCTCCTTCGGTTTCTTCCACTTAGGAAAACGTAGACTTGAAACGTAGGTTGGTTCCAATGTTCCTTGCATAATCCCGGATAATGTAGACCTGATTATATTAGTCTTCCATTGCTTAAGTGGAACGTTATCCTTTTTCCATTGCCAGACATATGCGTATTGCCTGGTCGGAAGTGGTTCATGTTTATATGTAAGTAGCTGCACCACTTGTGGCTTATGGATCACGATTGCTTCAGTGTGATAAGGTTTTTCTGCACATTTCCAATTAGTATCGGGTCTGTAAAGTCGATTCTTTGATATCCCATTACTGACAGACATATCCACCATATTTGGCGGGCTCCTAAGGTGTAGCTTCCTTCCAAATAGTCCGTTCAACACATAGATTTCCCACTGAATATTGAAGAACTTTATCTTTACCGTGATTGAGCACGCATGTTCCCGCATACCAGTTACACATTGTGCGTATTGGGTATTTGGTATTTCTCCGGGGGGTAAGTCCTGTATGTACGTGTTTAGCTGCTTCATGGGATTACTCGTATAATTTAGAACCACTTTCTTCTCACCGCTAGTCAGTTTCTGTGATAAAGTTACTGCAACCTTTGTTCGTGCAGGAATTTCTACGTACACGTGGTAGAATCGGCTTGCTGTCTTTCGAAAGGTCGCGTTCCCAGGGATTACCAAAATGTTATCAGCTGTCTGACATTTTACTTTCAAACCCTTACTGCTATCGTTGGAATAAATCGAATCTTTATAGGGTAAAAAGAAGAGTTTGGTGAACTGCATCGTATGAACCTTGATATCGTTGATGATCATGTATTTCAATTCACCAACTTCATCACCTCCATCTTCCATCCAGCAATTCATCAACCGCAGATTTGGCTGGATTCGTTCCCATGCCACGTTCTGTGGTTCGATAACTAATCCTTTGCAACATGTGGTAGGATCTTTTTCATCCAAGTCTCGTCGATAACGACCTATTTGTTGAATCGGTAACGCCTTATAATCGGTACATATAACCCGAGTGGTCGTCTCCGTTTGAGTTTGAGTTATTGTGTAGTTAACCCACTTTGTTGCGTTG
Organism: Turritopsis dohrnii; assembly: GCA_027922465.2. NCBI lineage: Eukaryota > Metazoa > Cnidaria > Hydrozoa > Anthoathecata > Oceaniidae > Turritopsis > Turritopsis dohrnii. Next base: position 301,528 of record BQMF02000112.1, on the reverse strand, counting down.
ACTACCGATGTGCTGAACCTTGTCTGGTTTATCATCCTTGTTGAAGTAATAGTGTTAGTTTGATTCCAAACTTGTGTTCTGGTTATGTTCCACCACCATGTGCGGTTTATTGATGCTGTCAATGTCATATTTATCCGCTGCGTTGTGACGCTTGTTTGGTTGATCGTGTTAGTAATTGTGATGTCGATAACATTTGTCGCGTTCGTTGTCATAGTTTTGTTTACTGTGATTACTCTGGTTATATTGATTTCTGTGATTCGCTGATCAGGTATCATGGTATCATTTGGAAACTTTGCCATACAGCTTTGGTAACACCCCATTCGTGAATTTACCAAGCATGCTTTGGCATTGAGTGTACTATTGGCATAGAATCGCCGTTGATTGATAATTCCGCATGAACTACTCGTCGTGATTGTGTCCTCTCCCAAATGCATTCTCCTTTGAATGGATACCAATGCTATTCCAGCGTAAACTCTGTCTTCAGTCTGGGCGTAGTAAGCGTATGCTGTACTTTGATCAATACAATACTCTCCGATAATACCAACTACTTGGTATGACGGACAAGCTGTGAGGTTCTTTGTTTCGTAGGAATGTGTGAGAAGATGGACGCACGTTTCCCTTTCCAATCGGCTATCTTGGGCCATTTGCCAAGCCGTTTTGTTGGAGGCCAAAGCGAACAATGACATCATTTGTTCTACCCACAGTTTCGTGGTTCCATTGTTGGGTAACCAAAGATTTCGGAAACATATTGTTCTTCCGCCATGTCGTAGAGTCAGCTTGGTCCATGGTAGCTTTGAACCTATCCATTCTTGTTTCTTTAAGGCCATAAATGCTGATTCTACTTTGAATGGAATGCTGATTAGTATCTTAGGTTCTGGTTCCTTGTTGAGCCATTGTTGGAAAACGCTGTCTTTGGTACCATATCCTACCATGAGGATCTTGTTTGGATCATCCTGCTGCAACGTCATTCCATACATTGAATAGTTTCCAATTTCTTGTATATAATTGGCATAATGGACCATGTTTACTATTGTCCATAAGTTGTCATACCACGGTCTGGGTAACTGGTTGATGTTACAGCTTACAACTTTGACCTTTGTTGGGTCCATGAGAGTGTAAACATTGGTGAACCAATTCCCATTTTCCTGGTACATTGCTGATTCATTCCCTTGTGTTTGATTAAAAGGTAGTATTTGAGCAGTAGTTCCAGTTACTTTTGCTGACACAGTGACCATTATGAAGAGCATTGTGCACCACAGGTTCCTCCTCGTGTAGAAGGTTCCATGGGTTGCTTCCACTGGGTCGTGCTTTATTTCCAATGTACTGCGGAATCTTTTGCCGATACCCAGATCTTTTGTTCGTCGGACGTTGTCGACCTGTCTACGTCGAAACTCATTCATGGGTTTCCCTTCATCCCGTTTGTGATGGTTTAGAGCTTGAAAATCCAAAGGTATTGGACTTAATTCTGGAACATGGTCGATCTCCAGTCGATCTTGGACGTTCATCATATGATGTTTCATGTAATCCTGATGCCTAATGGAATTTCCATAAGACGTGCAAGGTGACCTCTGATGATCACGGACATCACTTATCGCAAGATCTTTTAACGCTTCCGGGTATCGCATCTTCAAGTCCTTTAATTCCCCTTGTGTTGTCTTACTATCAAGGATGATTTGGACTTTGTCCATTGTACCCGATTTATACTTTTTCCCGACGACATTGCCCATAATGCGTGCTTTTTGTCCCTCAGGAGGTTAAAACCTTGCGCGTAATCCAGAACTATGTCTGCATTTGCAACGAGATGCTGGCCGATACATTCCCATTTTATGGTGCCATGTTCTGGTCCTCTGCTACCTTCTGGCCAAGACTTTGTTTTCCTGAGAACTAACGCTGAACATTGATGAGCTGTCACCGATGTGTAAACAAAAATTTCTCTTTCTATATTCCATCGTATACCAGCTTCAACTTGTAATTGAGGGCGTTTTGGACCTCTTTCTTTAATCCAAGGACAAATATCTAATAGATCAGATGACAATTCCAAAGTCTCAACTTTGACATCTTGGAACCTATTTCGAACGAAATCTTGATGCGTTCTTTCCGTCCCATAGCTGAGGTACTGAAATGATCGTGCCGTAAAGTCATAGATATGATCAAAGTTTAAATAATTAGGGTCTCTACTTCTCCGTAGAAGCCCCATCATATCCCTTCTGAACACCTTGTTTCCCAACATTATATATGCCGGTCTTTCTGGGTTATTATTGTATTTATCTAACAATGCCTTTGACCAAACAAGATTTCTTTCATCAGTGCTCAGTGGTTTAGAACGATGATACTGGGTAGCCATGTGTCTTGCGGTTACCACAAGTTGTGCCACCATTCGCCATCTAACATGCCTGGCCACTTCATCTGTGTAATGGCGCTTAAAGGCTGTTCGCTCCATAACTATGGCAGTATTTTCACGATTAGTTACGGATGTGAAAATTTCCAAATGAATGTCATAGACTTCTGTCTTTCCAGGACCTGGGTTCAGTGCTTCTCCGCTTGTAGCTCTGATTTCAGTCGCCGTTTCTGCTCGAAGGCGATTATCGGTTCGTGGTGGTGACAGACTAGGAGTGTGCGATCTTTTCACAATTCGCGGGGGTGAACGTGGCTTTGCCGCATACCGCTCGATATACTTGATTAGCCTATCTTGCATGAGGCGGTGCTGAGCTTTGTATCGTTCCTGCAAGTCACGTAATTTCCTCCAACCCGCAGTGTCGAAGGTTGAACCATAGTTTCTCCATGCCGCATGACGATAAAGATCAACTTCTCGCTTAGTGGGTGACCGTCGAGCCACCAAGTGGCTCCGAATCATTCCCACAAAGGCTTCTGAGCATTCGGGAATGAATGGTGCTTTCAAGCCAACCACAATTATATCATCTCTTGGAATAATCACTGATCTAGGTACCATAACCTCATGGAAAAGATCTGCGGGTGATGGCATTGGAGCATCTTGTGGCTGCATCATCATAAGTGTGTCATAATCTGTGATCAATTGCTCGTCTTCAAAGGTCAACTCTTTACCCATAACTTGGTTCATCTGAGCCTGTCGAAGCTTTATCTCCCACATTTTGGCCATTCTCTGGGTGGATAGGATCAAGTGTTCCAAATGATGCACTATTGCCTTTCTATGAGAATCCAGGGACTTTTGCATCCTTCCTCTTGCTCGATTGATCATGAAGGATCGTTTATCCTTTGCTGAACTTCTTCCTGATTGCTCCAGGGGCTGCCAATCACTTCTGCAAGTTCTCGAACGACTTCAGAATTTCCCAAAATTGTTGAAAGTTGCGTCTTGCCTTTACCATGTATTGCTGATGTAGTGTTGCAACCCGAAAATGCATGGATGAATAGAAGGTATGTTTTAATGTCATTACTTCTTCGAGAGGAATCCTGAACACTCCAAGCTCTATTCCAACGCTCCTGTAGAATATATATATATCCGCATAGCTCTCTTCCCGGTGGTGAACCAGCATTACTGCGACGTCTGTATCATCTTCAACAACAACTATTGCCTCTGATGAGAAAAAAGGCGTGCCGATTTCCATAAAAGATCATACATCTCCATTGCTGATTTACTCGATGGTTGGTTTAAGCCAGGAAGAGGATCAAACTTCAATTGGGTCAAGCCTTTGGACCAAATTTTTTGATAGGTAACTGTCAACTCCATATTCTTTAGCAAATGAAGTGGAAAGTATCTTCTTCATTCTTGGTATAGCACCAACATCCACAGGCTTTCGAGAAGAGCATATCATTCCCATACCATGGAACGCACCTTTTCCCGTCAATGTTGCAATATCATGATCAACATTGTCAGCAACCCATTGTGCAAACATTGGTTCTTGATTTCTTTCTACAAAATCTTCATTATTAGCAATTGCTGATTGTGTGAATCGTGATACTTCGTCATAAGATACAGAAAATTCTAGCCTTGTGAAGATGCGTGATCTGCCATTTAGATCTCATTGTTTTATCAAGTTCAACGCCGACACCAAAAGGAATAGGCATAATAGAAGATCTTGGTCTAGCTGCTTGAATGATACATTGGGAAATGCTTTCACGTTTTAAATCCGAGGGAATGAGATACTTCATGAAATTTTTTAATGAGTCTGGCACTAGGCTAGATTTCTGGGTGTCCAATATACTCTCCAATATACTACTCTAGTAGGGTAAAATTCGTTTCCATATTTGGCTACCCTGATATCTTCTTTGATTAGTTTGGCAGCTGCACGAATCACCCCCTCTTTTGTGTCATGACTGTCATGATTTTTTCAAAATATAATTGCTCATTTTTTTAAAGCAAACTAGTTCTCCTCTACAACCAGAACTCTGAATGAAATATACATGATCTCCATACCTTTCCTTCAGTTTCCCACGAAATGTCTTAACGGAATAGTAATTTTGATTCTCCTTTGCCATCTTGCTATACAACTCATTAACAGAATAAACCTCAGTATCACCAAACCTTTCCAGCCAGTCGCATATCTTGTCAAGTGATTCTGTCATTTCTAAATTTTTCGGTCTTCCCTTGGGTTTAACGTCTGAAGTCTTTAGCCGAAAATCTCTTAAACAATCTGAGTGATATATTGCCTCTGTTGCAACCAAATCAATACACGACTGTAAGCGATGGAGAACAGTTCTGCCCCAGTCATCATCCTGCTCCTTTGCACGTTTAATAAGTGACTGGTGGATGGGAATTGTGCTGACTTGATGGAGTTGTTCTCCTTTCTTCCGCTGTCCAGGTTTTTCACAAAGAAAACAACATGTTTTCCAATCAAACTGTAAAAGATTTGTAGAAGATCGCATTCGTTTTGCCTGAGGCTCCGAATCTTCTTTGCTTGTCTTCCTAAGGTCGGTAAATCGCCTGCGAAATCATGAAGAACTAGTATTTTACTTCCGTCTTCCTTCATTTTCCTCAACTCTGCAAGCAGTTCTTCATCCTTCTTCTTTATACTGATCTCCAAACAAGCTTGTTGAAACCTTTTTCTTGAACCACATTTATTTTACTCGGTTTACTTCCTTTACAAATTATGCAAACCTCTGCTGATGCCATTCTTAACAATAGGTAAATAACAAATTCCAATTTACACACCTATTCGATTTTAATATTGATATAGACATGTCAACGGTAACAATACAAATGACTTTTAAAAACATTTTAGAATTTAAGCAGACACGAATTAGTTCGTTGTTAAGTTCGAAATCATAAAATTGAATATGAATCGAATAACTTTGTTCCATAATCATTAAGACTACACTTGAAAAGGGAATAACATCTTATGACTTCATTTTCACACGTTCCTGCCACTAAGGAAGTTGCTCAGGACAAAAAATGCTAACGAATGGTATATAATATGTACAGATTTGGAGCAAAAAAATTTTCGGCTTTAGCGCATGCGCATACTCGAAAAAAAAAAACAGGTTTCCACTCATGCCCATGACGGGGCATTTTTTTGGTTACTACTGTATATATTTGGGACATCTTGACAAAGTTTCAGGTTTATATTATTTTTTTCCCACAAATTACCTAAATCTACCATACAGCCAATGCCATTTATTACATCAGGTAGATTACCTCAGAACTTGCTGAGTGCAATGGAATTCTTGGGAAATATTCCGATGTATCAGTGTTGTATGACATGGGCCCCCCTTTGAAGGGTCCTGTTACCACACTAGACAAAAGGAGGAATCATTCTTTTGTTGACAGCTCCACAGCTCCTTTCCTTTAAAGCTATCATTGTCTTTGTTGTAAAATCATCTTTAGAGGTTCAAAAGAAATCCTTGTTCCCAAGATTTAACATTCTAGTAGTATTCAAATCATCACGAAGCCAATACGTTGGTTTCAAACTCGCCAAATATTTCATTTTTTCCCTGCAAAGATGATATGCGAGTAAACCGAGGTTTCTTGGCATTTTAAATTTTATCTCATTATCAATTGTTCAACACAGTGATTGTGCATTAAATCAAACACATGTTGATAACCTCCAGAAGGGGAAATGCTTGAATTTAAATTGGCAGTTTGTTTTGACCTTGTCAACTTTTCTGTGAGAATATTTTTATTCAAGGCCTGTAGAAGCACCAAGTGTGAATCACAGCACTTGTAAATGGACTCAATGAGCTAACGAAAAAAAATCCTGTCCTGTACTTGCAATGGAACTTCAAAATTCTTTGGTCTATAAGAAACCCATTCCTCAGCACTAATCTTCAGCAATGTATTGCGATGGTATTTTAATGTCTCAATATCTGCAGCAATGTCTTCTTCATGCTGCTCATCTTTGCTTAACTGGCTCAGGTCATTGGCATATGTTTTGAAGCAATCTTCACAAATTTTGGATGCATTATGATTAATTAAGCCTTCTCATAACAATATGTCTCGGATATGCACAGGAAAAGACTTTGCTTTCACGCTTAATAATTTGCTTGAGTTTTTCAGATATACTGACCCACACTTCCTCTGAAACTTTCTTCATTTTGTTACAAATAAATCGATTTAATATAGAGAATATAATTGTAAAACAATGGCACACTTCATCAACAACATCAACAGATACTTTATGCAATTTTGTTCGCGAGAAATAAATGGTTTTTAGAAATTGAATATTACATTAAAAATTGCTTGGTATGAAAAGAAGGGTAACTAAATGCAACAGCAATGGCTGTCAATAAAGCATTATGAAACACTTTTTATCACACGTTTTGGTTGAGTGGTCCTAATTAAAAGGCTAATTTCATTTGCTGTTTAAAAATGATACATGATCACGCTTTATTTTTTCAATACTGTAAAATAGATCAAGCATGATATGAAGAACTTCTACAAAAAGCCCAAGTGGGTGGCTAAATTCAGGCATTCTAAAATTTCGCGAAGATTTAATTTTACGAATGCTGTCTTAAAATAGATTTTCACGAACATTTGAATATCGTAGAAATTGTACAGGAAAGAATAAGTTGTCATCCAGTATCAAGAATCATGCTTTTTTCTTTCGAATTTCAAGGCTATAAAATAAGTCTAGTTTATTTACAAATCATCATCTTCATCATCAAACACATCAAAAAAATTTCTATTTTCATAATCTTCATTTTCTTTGACCCATTCTTCTTCGTCGCTTTCCTCTTCGATCATATAATCACTGACGTATTTCGAAGCCGTTGACAAACCAGAAGATTTGGCAGCTGGAAGATTTTGCTCTTCAACAAACATTGGGTCGATGTCGTTAAATGGATCAAGGTTTGGTAAACCAGACATACCCTTGGCTACAGCTTCCTTTAAACCTGCTACTTGCCAACCCTTCAAACACACCTGTTTCCCTTCATTTGACGTCATTTCACGGTTGCGTACTAATTAGTGACAGTGATGCAAGAGGAATACTGTCGTCAACTGTCAAATCTACATCACAAGAAGTTCGTTTTGACTGTCCTTTTTTTAATTCTTTCAAGGCTATTTATAATGGACATCTTTTACTTCTCAACGTCCACTTCCCTTCACCACTAGAGAAAAAAGTGTTGTGAAATGGAATGTTTTTTTTCACCACGTAAATTCGAACGTCAAATAACGTTTGAATAAAGCTTAAGGCTGGTTTCCACTGCAACGAAATAATTTGCCCAAAATTTATAACTTGACTTTGTGTGGAAATTTTCTAGGTTAATTATTCCCTTGTGGGAACAAGGAAGTAGAATCTAATCTCTTTTCCGGTTTAATTTGACGAAAGGAACTGACCTCCAGAATGTTTCTTGAACAAAATCAAAGTAGCCGTCAAGTGGGAAAAGGACTTTAATTAGAAGAAAAAAATGACAATCAAACGTTTCGAGAAGAACAATTTATTTGACATGTTCGCGATCAAATCATGTCGCACTGAAGATAATGAAACAGTTGGTCATTTACCAAGGGAAATTTCTCGTCCTACAAAATCTTTTGGATAGAGGGGCTACAGTTGTTGCAAAGTTGACAGCCACATATTACAGACGATCGCCTCTTTTTCAAGATGGTCTTGAAATTCCCTGCAAAATAACAGTTTCAATGCCTGGAGGTATCATAGGTCACATGCTTCTTCGACGCTATCAAGACTTAGTGGATGAGTTATAGTGCCAACCAAAGGATGAAGTTATCATGGGTTCGTTTCTTGAGAGGAATGTTGGTCGTATTGAGCCAGCCAGACCAAACAAACGAAAAGGATGTTAAAAAGGCAGTACAACAACCAACAGGAAGCGAAGACATTTGTGAGTTTCTTCAAAAGAAACATTAGTTTATAGCTTATTTTCCAAAACTAGCCGCCAAGGCGGCGTCGTTCGCTGCCGATGTTCACATGCTCTGTATCACTGTATCAATAAACGTCAAATTTCCTTATAAACGGCTCGTACAACTTGTGTTCAACCAGAAGCATATTCGAAGTCACAACCTCTGATAAAACCAATCTTTTATCAGTGTAACAATACACTCAAAATGTAGAGAGAGAAAACTTCAACTTTTTATTAGCTTTTGTTTTAAAAAAGTTACGCACTCTAACATGGGTGCTATCAAACGTAAGGGGGAAATGGTTCCTCTTCTTAAAAACATCACGACGGAGGAGAGAAAAAAGGCACGTGCTAAATGAATAAATAGAATAAAAAACGTTCGATCAGAACGCTTAACAATTAAAAGAAGAAATTAATTTGTTAAATGAAAAGCAAAAAAAAAAAAAAAAAAAAAAAAAAATTTGTTTTGATATAATACTCTTTTTTTACCTATCGGTTTTTAAACATTTTGATTGCTCAAAAAAAAGTTCACCCGTCTCAGACAGTCAGGCAAGAGAAAGTGGCAAACCGCACATGCTGCCACGTTCTGCCACTGCTGCTTTTTGTCCAAAAAGTTTAATCAGTTAGTTTCTTTGTATTTAGTTGATGTACTGTTTTCAAAGGCAAGTCAACGTGGAATATAAAACTAACAATAATGATAAAAACAAAACGTTATTCCTATTAGTTCATCGCCCAAAAAAAGTCACGTTCGATTGGGGTTGCAATGTATTTGTTTCGAACTCACGTCGCGCACAAAAAAAGAAATAATTTCGCTCACAACTCAATCTACCATTTTGCGTGACTTACAAACAAACAAACAAACAGACAGACGGAGAATCGGCTATTAATATATAGATTTTTTGTAAGTTTTGAGAAAAAGTAATTAAAAACAAAAAAGTATTAATTTTCGCGATTTTGTTACAATTTTCAAAAAATTTCGCGAGGATTTAATTTCGTGAATTTACTATTTCTAAAGATTTTGCACGGATTTAATTTCGCGGTTTGACTGTTTGCAAATATTTCGTGAGGATTTAATTCGCTTGAAATTTCTCCGCGCCAAAATTTCTCCTATTAAGGTAGTTGAATCAGCTGAGTAACTTTAAATACGATTTGGTATGTTTTACTACCTGACTTTTATACCATAACCTAAAAAAATGGAATTTGAAAAAAGTGCAAATGCACCTAAGCAATGGTTAAACTAACCATTGCTTAGGTGCATTTGATGGTAAGAATGTCATAATGCTTTGACTGGATCAATGTTTTTCAACTACTTTCAAAAGTTGAATTTTTTTATATGATAAAAAAGTAGCAGGTTCAACTCTCATGGCAGGTTGGTATAAAACAAGTGATAAAGTAGAAGTTTACCTAGTAGCTACTCATTCTATTTACAGAGATGTTAACAACTGGATAGATCTTATTATAATAATCCGCGTTGTGCATCCCACTTTCATTTTAGAGGGTAATGTATTTAGTTTTATCTTACGGTCATCGTCCTCTTATGTGCGCATAAAACCACGTAGAGGCGAGAGACACTTTTTTCACGATCATTCCAAAAGCATGTGGCATCATTTGACGTCAGTTTTTTAATGATCACGGGGAATCATTGCATTGCATCCCCAATCGAACGCGACGTTTTTGGGGAAATATCTCAAGAACCAATAGGGATAACTGAAGTTTTTTAGGGACAGCGATATGGGTGATGGGGTGACGTATCATTTGGGCCTTAATTTTATTTGGTACTGCGGATATGACGTCATCGAAATCTTTGATCAGCGATATTTCTGCAACGGTTGGTCGTAGCGAAACGATCCCATACATTTTTTTGATCAGTTTTTCAAGCTCTACAACATGGTTACATTTTCGGTTTTCAATTCCTAAATTGAAATTTTCATCACGGGGATTGTTCACGGAAAGGCGATTTTGACCCATCCTGTTCAAAGTTAAGTTCGGTAAAAAGTTTTTACCTGGGATACTAGTATATACATAATACTGAATAGCAAATAAATAAAATAACATTCATTGACTATAGAGAAAAAAGCAACAAAAGCTTTACTGCCCCGGGCATAGAGTGTGGCATTGGTATTGCTGTTCTAATTGCCGCCAAGATGATTTTTTTGAAACAAATATTTATTTACAGGATTATCTTTTCAACAGATGCTGTAATCAATTTGAATCCTGCATTAAATTAAAAGAAAAGTAGGGCCTTTAAATAAGTAAAGAAAGCAAGTATACGTAAACGATTACACCAGATACTGGAATGATAGTGGTGAGAAAAATTGTTAGACAAAGATAAGAATAAGAAAAGACACACACACACAAAAGAAACTTGGAAATGAGGTTACATATCACAGTTCACACAAAATGGTCATTCAACCTCCAGAAATCTTTATAAGATTTTGCTTTGAGAATATCAGTGAGGAAATCATTATATATTTTTAATCCCATAAAGAAAGCTGACTTTCTGGCAAATTCAGTCCTTACTTTTGGAAGTTTAATTGAAAAATCCATGTTTTTAGTCCCAATAGTATTTTTTACCGATGTGAAATATTAATGAAAGTTCTCATAGGTGTTCAATTCAAGTTAGTCATGCTCTGGATTTGCATTATCCGTCATATATGCAATGATCATATTTACTGTGCACTTGAAGATATCAAACTTGAGGAAAGGAATGTTTAGATTCCAGGTAGTGCAGTATCCAATTCATTTGGAGCTGCTTAGATGAAAAGCCTAAGATATTATGTTCCGAACAGGCATACTGGAATGCTTGAGGTTTGAATTCATTTTTATTTTTTTGTCAACTTGTGCTATTTCGCTTTTTATGTCATCTGAAATATAATATAACTAGCCACCCATGTTCAGCTTGTGTTGTGTAGCAGAATGTGACTCGTGTAAAAGTTTTTTTACAGGTATCAGAAGATTTAAAACAGAAACAAATAGCAATGTGGCTCAGAATATATACTTATACACAGAAGAGAAGTAACTTTAATGTAAAAAAATATAACACAGAACCGTTTACCCAGACATACGAAATGTTAATTCCAAACAAATTGATCTCTTCCAACTTTTTCTTTTGATCCAAAGTTACTACTGGACTGCAATGATATATAGTCTGTTCTTCTCAAAGCCATCAACATCATGATTAAAACCATGAGTTTCATTTCTTTATGCTTTTTTATTATTGCCTAAAAGAATAATATTTCATTTGTGATACCGAAAACCTAATCATGCTATAACAATATTGAAGGAAAAAAAACGAAAAACAAAAAGGAAATTTAAGTACGCATTGATCCTAAAAACAATAACTAAAAACACAAATTTACCCGGAAGATGAAAAGTAACAGATAAAAACATAATGCCAAATATACCCAGCCATAGTACATAAACGATTACCATAACACAAAATGCAGAAACATGATAAAATATAAACTTAAGAAAAATCCAGCTAATCCAAAAATTCACATATGTGGAGCCAATTTTTAATTCAGTTCAAAGTTCCTCTGGCTAATTCAAAACACAACAGTAAACATCCCTTTTATCCTTTATTTATCTACTGTATTAACTGTGTTTTAACTAAATAGATACTATTGTAACTTTGGTTTAAAATTGTGTAGGAGCACCAATTGTATAATAATTCTTAAAATACAAACACATTTTTTTAAGGACATGTTTCGACATTCTTATATCATCATCAGCTATAAAATATTACAACAAATAATTCCTACATATATAAAATAATGATTACAAAAGGTGTTACAAAAAAGCTATACATCAAAATCTTCAATTAAAATTACTGAGTTAGACTAGAAGTGTGAAAAGATGACAGAGTTAAAAAAGACAATAGAAAGTGTGAAGAGTAAATGTGTTAAGTATGAATAAGGGAAAGATTAAAGAAAGATGAAAGAAAGATAAAAGAAAAGAAAAAAGAAAGAAAAGAAAATTACACCGACAATGTTTTCCTTATGTACTTTACTTGAGTGTTAAGATTAGAATTTTCCCACCCAATATGAAGTCCCTCCTTAAGTTTAAGTTGCCATTTAGTTTGTGCATTATCGATGATTTTAAAACAATTAGGACTTACTTTATCAAAACAATCTTCCTTTTCCCTGATATGTTTAAAAATATGAGAGTTCTTATCTGTTTTTAAATGTTCATTAATCCGTTGTCCAAAATTACAGTATTTTTTAACGATTTAAAGATGTCAGAATGTTTGCCTATGTAAGGTAACTTAAAGAAACAAGCTTCGTTTAATGTTTCTTTAGGTTCGTCTGGTTTGTACGTTTTATTCAAATACTGTTCTATTAATTTATCAGTTAATTTGACAGGATAAAGATTTTGTCTTAGTATATCTTAAACTTTATTGAGATCGTTATGAAAACCTAGCCAAGTGTTGTTAATTTTGTAAGCCTGGTCAGTTAAGCAGTTAATTAATCCACGTTTACATGTAAAAGACGTGAAACTGAAATAATTAGTTAGGAGTCCAGTGAATGTTTTCTTACGATATACAGAGGTTACAGTTGAAGGTTTAGAGTTATTTATGAAAATATCCAAGAACGGGATAGTGTGATTATTTTCCTTCTCCATAGTAAATTTTATGTTAGGATGTTTAGAATTTATGTAGTTAAAGAAATCATCCGCATAGTGCTTATAAAGCATAGGTTTATTCTTATTATAATCAACCAGCCATTGTCTTTCATGGTAGCCCATGAAGATGTTGGCTAAGACAGGAGCTAACGGTGAACCCATAGCAACCCCATCTATTTGATCATAAAATTTACCGTTAAAAAGAAAGTGAGTTTTAGCTGTAGCAAAATGAAAAAGCTTGGTTAAATCTTCCTTAGTAATATTTAGATTCAAATGATTATCTATGATAATCTCAACAGCGATGGTCATAGTTTCGTTTAAAGGTATGTTAGTAAAAAGACTTTGAACATCATAAGATACCAAATATGTGTCTTTTAAGTTAACTTCATTTAGTTCTTTAAAGGAGTGGTATCGTCATTTCAAATTTTATAAGAAATTTTAGTTAAAAAAAATATATAGTTAGTCTGCGTTGAAACTTTTTTAAAATACTTTTTACTTCTGAAGATATTGAATTTTTAATTATTGTATAAACCCCCGTCTTTATTTCGGATGAAAAACGTGTGACGTCATTGAAGAAGTTTCATTTATTTTTATTTGTTATGTGAGTGCAAGACCGTATTAGCTTTTCATGTTTTTATAAATCATGAGTGGGAGTTCGAGTGAAGAAGAACCAGATTTTCACAGTGAAGATGAAGAACATAGCTATGAGTCATCAATCAAGGATCTCACAGAGCATTTTAACGGTTTAGAGCCTTATAGTTTTGAACCACTTGCTTTAAAGAATAATGAAGAAGTTCGACCAGAACTATGTGAAGATGATTGTGATGATGCTGACGAATTTGTTGTAGCATATTTTAAGTTATTGTATAGTTTTGACTCTATGTGAACCTGAACGGATATTTTCTACTGAAAATAATTCGAAATAGCTTTTAGATCAGGATACTAGTAAAAAATAGCCCACAGACACTGAGGCCGTATTAAGCTGCGTGTGAACTAAGCTTTAGATTTTTAATTATAATTTGCTGACAACATTAGCTCAAATTACACGAGCCAATCACTTTATTAACTTTGATAATTTAAGTAAATGTGATGAATGTCGATAAGGATGTAAACATGAACCAAGATTAAGTAAATAAATGAAGAAGCACATCACGAGGATCGATGAATTTTGCGAACATTAGTGATGTGGCAAGCTTAATCGGTAATAGGTGTATCAAACCTTTGACTTCTCATTGAATCGCAATGACCATTTTTATTATGTAAATGTGAATAAAAGTTGAGGCCTTGGGTACTCGGATTCGAGTCCTATATGGCTATGGTTCATTCATAAAGAAAAACGTTCTGCAGGTTATTGCTGCAAGGCTTTGTTGCTTTTCTGTGTTATAGACCTTTTCATGGATTACAAGCATTGCCTCGTTTCTAAGTTTATGGATAACTACGTGCTTAACCTTAAGAAAAGAATTTCGTGAAAAATGTTTCCCTGAGGTGTCGTTTCTATTTGTAAATAGTGCAAAAGGCATCAAGATTCAGTTTGAAAAAGAGGCGTTGTTTGTAGTGACGTAATTCATGAAAAAGTATAGTTGCTGTCGTTATGTATTCTTTTATTCAGACATTTCAAAACTGCGAAACATCAAACTGACGTCGGTTTTCACTGTGACTGATTTATTAAAACTTTGTTCCCCAGTTTTGTTATCAATGGACTTTTTCCGTCCTAACGATAACACTAACTCGACTTTGAACGCATTTTGGAGTGAAGTAAGGGACAATTTCGATTTTCCGTGTGAGGGGTCTGTGGACAGCACCATTGCTAGTTAATCTGAGATACAATTGGCTGAGATAAATTTGACAAGCTGCAGGAAACTGAATGAGAAGACAATGAAGGCAAGGACGACATTTTGATTACGCTTTTACAATACCAATGGCACCTAAATATCTAGTGGAAGATATTATCGCGAGGCAATTTATTTTTCGCATTTCATAGGAATTTATTTTAGCAATTTGAAAATTCTCTAATGCCATGTTGATTCATTTAAATAGGATTGTGTACGATATGAAGTGAAGCCATAGGAACATGCAAACTAGCACAGATTCTCTAATTGTTCATTTTTTAGAGACTTGTGGGTTAATTTCTTCGTTTGTCTCCATATCAAAGGATAATGCACAGGAAAGGTAGCAAGTTGAATCGTGCTGCATTGAATCACTCGTAAGAATGAGCTAAAAATTGCTTAAAAATGAAAAAGGCTGCTTTATACTTCAGTTATTTGTCTCCTCAGGTGCTCCAAATTTATTTACGAATTTTTTGGAACAAAAGTGCCCGAAATTGAGACATGCCGTGTTAGAATTCAGGTTTTTACCTAAGGAGCAATCTTATTGAGCAATTTCTCTTCTGAAAGAAAATTTTTGGAACCCCGAAATGATGCCCGAAATTGAGACATGCAGTGTTAGAATTCAGGTTTTTACGTACGGAGTCGTCATATTCAGCAATTTCTCTTCCCAAACAAAATTTTTGGAACATAAATGGACGAAATTGAGACATGCCGTGTTATAATTTGAAGTATCTGGGCTGTTAGTGCAGCGATGGTGCAGTGGTTAGCACCTTTGAGTGCGACTGCTGTGACCCGTGTTCGAGCCCAGTCATGTCGCATCTCAATACACCACTTCGATGCGCTTTAAAAAAAGCGTGTCAGCCCATTAGGAGCCATCGACTGACTGCACACTGGCCTTCGGGCAAGTTAGAGCAATGCAATACGTATCTCTGGTGGTAAGTCAACTAATAGTTGCAAGTCGGCGGACGGAAGAACCAACCATTACAGATGGAAGCCCAAGGACTAAAAACTCCCAGTTACTTACTTAGTGAGCTGTTATTGGATAAAACATCGTTCCAGGGTTCTATCTCTTACCGATAAACTGTGTTTGTAGGGTAGAATGCTTTAACTTGTTCAAACAGGTGAAATAAGCAAATAATGACAACGAAATTGAAGGAAATGTTTGTCTTACTTTCATAACAAATTAAGGAAACTACAACAAAATACAAAATAAAAGAAATGCTGCAAAGCTTAATTAATAGCAAACAAAACTTACAATAGTGCTTTCTTAGCAATAGTTAGCTTTCTTTCGAATGCTTCCTTCTTCTTCATATTCCAAATATGGATGAAAAACTGTACGTAAAACATGAAATGGGATTGTGTCATCAATTTCGAAGATGATTTCAGCTTTTGCAGGAACGAATTAAATTGTTCACAAATAGATGTGTTGGCAGAATCATAAACAGGTAACCTGTTACTGCGAAATGCTTGCGAACAAACATGGGTGAAACCATGAAAAACATCATGGAAGAATTTCGTATCCTTGAAATAGCCTGACTCTGTGTTATGGCAGTATTCAGAAAGGCTGCATACAAAGTCGTAAAATACAGCTTTAGGCGCCTTCTCCATGTGTGTTTAAAGGGCAGCAGCAGGATCTTTTCTTCCTTCACTTGATGACATGAAATCCGAGGCAATGACCATGTATCGGACAAAAGAATAAAAACAAATAACACGTGCCTTTTTTATTTACCTGGTGGAAACGCTTCTGGCAATTATCATTAGGAACGTCATCAAAATTTTTTGCTGATTGAGTGTCCATCGAAAAGTTTCGATTCTTGTGAATTTGACAGCAGTGAGATTCAAAATAGTATGCACGTCCAAAGCGGGCAGGATTATAGGTATTGGGCAGGATGACAGGTGCTTCTGGCTCTATATCGGTTTGATGGTAGTCTTCAACGAATAAAGCACAATAATGAAGCAAGGTAACAGCACTATTTTACACTTCCTTAAAAGAAGCAAGTTCTTGTCTTAACAGCTGCACAAACTCTGGATAGATAAACCACATTTTTTCACAGTAAGCAAGGTATTCACTTTTGCTAGCTTTGTTACTGAAACACTTCCTACAGAACCCTATTATTTCATCTGTTTCTGTGAGTGGTATTAACTTATCAACACTTGCATCCTGTGAAAGCAGTTTAAAAACTTTAGCATAGGCTTTCTTTACTGGTAGAGAAGCACTATGATCAAAATACATTCTTTCAAATGCAGGAACAGATGCCTCTGGTAGGATAGCCATTAATGCGGCGACAGAATTCGAATCTTAATTAATAGCAAACAAAACTTACAATAGTGCTTTCTTAGCAATAGTTAGCTTTCTTTCGAACGCTTCCTTCTTCTTCATATTCCAAATATGGATGAAAAACTGTACGTAAAACATGAAATGGGATTGTGTCATCAATTTTGAAGATGATTTCAGCTTTTGCAGGAACGATTTAATTTGTTCACAAATAGATGTGTTGGCAGAATCATAAACAGGTAACCTGTTACTGCGAAATGCTTGCGAACAAACATGGGTGAAACCATGAAAAACGTCATGGAAGAATTTCGTATCCTTGAAATAGCCTGACTCTGTGTTATGGCAGTATTCAGAAAGGCTGCATACAAAGTCGTAAAATACAGCTTTAGGCGCCTTCTCCATGTGCGTTTAAAGGGCAGCAGCAGGATCTTTTCTTCCTTCACTTGATGACGAATAAAGCACAATAATGAAGCAAGGTAACAGCACTATTTTTCACTTCCTTAAAAGAAGCAAGTTCTTGTCTTAACAGCTCCACAAACTCTGGACAGATAAACCACATTTTTTCACAGTAAGCAAGGTATTCACTTTCGCTAGCTTTGTTACAGAAACACTTCCTACAGAACCCTATTATTTCATCTGTTTCTGCGAGTGGTATTAACGTATCAACACTTGCATCCTGTGAAAGCAGTTTAAAAACTTAAGCATAGGCTTTTTTTACTGGTAGAGAAGCACTATGATCAAAATACATTCTTTCAAATGCAGGAACAGATGCCTCTGGTAGGATAGCCATTAATGTGGCGACAGAATTCGAATCAGCTGAGGGATTTGATGCAGGGCGAAGTATTTCATTCGATATTTGCTTCAACAACGTCCGTGCTTCTTTGAAAATACTACTTTTTTGGGGGTCTAAATTCGTGATAAAAGTTCGATCATAACGTCAATTTGGTGTCGGTATTGCTTGAGCATTGACTGTTGTCTCGATGGGTTCAACGAAAGCATTCCTTAACCCAATGCCTATCTTAGTTCCATCACATGCCACTAACGGAGATTGGTCACCACACCAATGACATTTTTCCCGGAATTCCACATTCATATGTGATGCCCAAGCAAAAAACCAATCTATAAAAGTTTGGGTTGACATAAATGATGGAGCATCTGGATTTGATCGACGATAACGGTTGATGTAGCATGTTACAAACCCACGAAATGTTTGTTTTGTTGCCATAACAGTGTCAACAAATTCCCAGCCTAGAAGCACAATCAATTGGTTGTACCTTAAAAACACCTTTTAAACTACTAGTATTTGAGAGTTACAATTTAGTTGACACGATATAACATCCAAATAGAAATGAAAAAAATATTGAGTTTTCTGCTCCGTCTCATCGCTTAAAGCAAACATTAGCAGCACATTTTCGAAAAAACACTTTACATACAACACAACCACGGTCAAGATAAAGGTTTGTAAAAGGGCTGAACTTTAAGAACCCATCGGGTTGATTGACACTGGTCCATCCAATATTATCTTTTTTATATAAACTTATCGCAATGCTACAACTTTTGTATATATATACAATACTATACTGTTGATCCTTTTTAAGTCACAAAATATTCTATAGAACACTTCTTGAAATTATTTTCTTGATACGAGTTACAATATAAAGCTAATATTTTTGTGTACTGACGTTGTTGATACTGATACTATTGATACCGAACAATTTAATTTTCAAGTTTTAACCTTAAATGAATAACTTTGAAACTAAAGCTGAATTTACCCCACAAGGACAAGATCCTGCAGGAAGGTTGGGAGAAAAAGCCAGATCACCAGAATAATTGCGAATGTTGATAGCTTGTCTAACAGCAATATCATTCAACAGCTTTTCACTGAAAGGATCACGATCTACTTCATCTTTACTGGGTGCATCCTTGCCAAACGTCCAACGACCAGAACCGACATCAAACACATTTTCCCACTAAAAAAGGTTCAGTTCTCGGTTCAAAATAAATAGTTTTCAGATAAATTCTTCAACTTTAATGTTCAAAAAGATGGTCAGATCAATTATAAGTAAATTATGCTACCTTTTCCCGAGGAAGGTGTAGCTCGGTTTCTTCACCATCACTATCACTGTCATCCTTCACATCATCATCATCATCATTATCATCATCATCATCTGAATCCGCTGCATCAGGGATATTTTCAACAAGTCTGAAGAATTTGCAAAATACTTTGAGATGATGACATGCACTGTCACTATTCAAGGACATGATATTCCTTGTCGCTGTATGGTTGACTTGACAAAGGGAAGCATGGCATTTGACAATTCTTCTGCAACTTTTAGCAACCATGAAGATGGTAACAATTGATGAGGAACCTTCTGAAACAACTGAAAACTTTTCCACACAAGTCTTGGAAGGCAAAGTAATGACATTAGCTGAGTGTGATGGTATCGCACTCAAGACTTTGGCCACATTAACATAGCAGCTGACTTCATCTTCAACATTAACTGAATATGGAGTATACGGCAACAAGCTTTTTAAAGGCTGAAATACACGATAAGTTTAATTGGACCAATAAGTTGCATATAAAAAACTTATAAGTTTAAATGTAGATTGGCAGCTGTTTACACGATCAGTTTAAACTTATCTGTTGAAAAGAAAAAACTCCTCTTTTCGCTATGGATATCAATGAGCGCAGACGCATATCAGTAGCTTTAGTAGCTATAGCAGTAACGCATATCTTTGAAGAAAATGATAGGGTGAAAAAACAAATAAAACTAGTTACTTGGGTGAAGCCCTGACCTTTAAAAAGAAAGAAATATGGTGCTTTTAATGCACGTTGAACATGTCCAACAAGTTGGTACCATCGTTGGTTGGGTTTCTGTCTTCGATGGATGGCACCTGATGAGGGGATGAACGAGTTGGATTTGCCTCAACAGGCGGGGGTGCGTCTGGTCTTGTGTCGGGTTCAGATGATTAAGTTACCGTGGAATGCGAGTTGTTCTTCCACAGTCTGCGTAGGGTAAGATGCCACAGCCAGCGGAATCATCAGCCTGGTCCGTGGTTGGGCTACCAGCGCCGAGGGAGGCTCTTCGATGTCAACTGGTGGCATCGTTAGTCTTGGTGTTCTGGTGGCTTGCCTAGGTTCTTCTTCCGCAGACCAGGCAGAGCAGGACCAGTGAACTTATTTTGAGTGGTAATCTCAACAGAGGCTGGCTTGAATTGAGGAAGATACCTTCTGTTTATGACCATCAACCTTCACAGTGTAGCTGTCATGAACATGAAGTTCGGCAACTGTTCCAGAGCGGTTCCATCGCTTGCGGTTGTTCCTACTCTGGTTCTGGATGTCGCATCTGTCACCAACATGGAGGCTCGGTAGACTCCGAGAATGGAGCTTCCTCCTTTTGCTGCCAGGCTTCCTGCCACATGGGGTACTCCAATGTCCGAATGGTGTGACAAAGGTGGTGAGATGGCGGTCTGTTTCTCTGAGTGGCACGCTGTGGTAACCGTTCCATGCGTCCGTGACTGTTTTCCAGGTGTTGCGAGGGATCCGCCTTGTGAGTTGAAAAGGAGCTTCAGAGTTACGGGTCTCTCTTTTGCATCATTTGTTAAGGGGTGACAATTCAACGGTCCGCCTTGGGGTCCCATCGTGCTTTCCTGTAACAACCATATGGTGGCACTATTCAACTGGTTCTCCAATCGGGACTCTTTCCACGACTTCGAGCGACTTGTCTCGAAGCAGGTCTTAATGTACCTGCTCCTGTCAATGCACAGGGACAGGAATGGCTTTGTGACGAGCAACAGGGATTGGGTTGTCTTCCAAGTGTATTTAAATGGGTGGTCCATCCATTGATGGTAACACTTGGTGAGGACACGTATTAAAGGAAGACCTGCCATAATGCAGAATACATGTCGACTTGAGGGAAGTTGTGATTAACAATGCCAAGATCAACCATGGTATCATACGATAGGTGCAGTGTGCAGACATCGTGGCTTACATAGACAATTGATGGACAGGTTATTTTGTCTCCATTAGGCGATTGTCCTGAAAAAGAAGCAAGGAAATCGCCATCGATCTGGATAGGAGATTTGTTGGCTGCTGACCGTGGGACAGGAGACAAGTCTGACATTCCATAACCTGCATTTAAAAATTCGTTCAGCAACCACAAATCTGATTGAGCACCCAAATAGGCAACAGCAATGACTTTAACAGACTTGGATGGGGAGGACTTCATGGTAAGGTTGAGGGTGACTTTCGGATGTTCGGACACTTTTAATCTTCTCCAGGCATTCTTGCTGAAGATTGGATGATCCAAGGGCTTAGCTGGCTTCTTGGTGACAGCAGCGGTAGTTGGGGTTGAGCATTCGATGCTTGACATTTGACCAAGAGAGCCACCAGTGGTGACCGAGATTGAGTTGGAACTGCCGATCTGTTTGGATGTCGCAGAATGGTTTTTCTTCCAGCAGTTTTCACATTGAGCAAATGGACGTCGATTCTAACCGCGTGCCTTCTTTGAGTAGAGGTGAAATGATGTACCACAATCTGGGCAGTTGGTTGTCAAGGATTGATCAAATGCAGATGGTGGGATCCATGATTCCTAGGAGGTCGTTTTGAAGCAGTTTCACAATGAGCCTTGATAGGGCTGACACAGATGATGCAGGGTTGGCGTTACGTGCTGTCTCTCTTGTTTCCACAAAAGCTACGACGTCAGTGACAGGCTTTGTCTGGATGCCATTCAAGCTCAGGGCTTCACGGCGGATGTTCATGTCAGAAATCCTGTTGAGACATACATCTCTGATGACCTCGTCTGTATAATAAACCTCACCATTGACAGCAGCATGAACAGTTGAACAGTTGGTGTTGGTGTTGTAGGCAGTCTTAAATTCACAATTTTCTGCCTTACCTTGGATTATTGCAACAAATGTGCGAAACGATTCATTTTGGTCTTGTCTCATCGCAGCTATCTCAGACCAGAGGACAACAAGGGCGCTTGGTGGATTCGTGTGAATGTGTGAATGTACGTTCAGGATGGAGGTTGCACCAACAACATCGATATCGGCAGTCCGAAAGCCACAACCCGGTATCGGGCAGTCAAGGAATGTCATGATGATTACTGAATCAGCAACCAAAAGTACTCAATGTCAGTAAGATCAAAACATGAATAAAAATCCTCCAATAACTTGAGAAACAATACAATATGTTTTATACGATGTATATATATTGAATGTTTTGATCTAAAAATATAACAATAGGAAAAATATAAGCTACAATATCCTCCAGCAACTAATACCATGGGCCTTTTTCTCATAATTTCTCTCCTCTCTGTACCTTTGCTCTAAATCTGTGAAATTCTTAAGCAAGGATTACCTTTTTTATCAGATTAGTTTATTTCTGTAGGATATAATCTGATCTTCAAAGCAATCAATGAAGTTTCCAGCCAAGTATATGTAACATTCATATTATCCTTCTTGCCAGTAAAGATCTAAAATAACAAAATACTTTGAATATGATATTTGGAATATTAATATCATTACTTTGATCACATTCCCTCACTTGATCAGTTCATTTGATTATTTAAAAATGTCTGCCCAATAGTAAGAAAGTATCAATTTATTTCAATACAGAGTGGAGAACACTTCAATAGAATTAATCTAAACAAAGGAAGGGCCACCACATCAAAAACTTACAAAATTCAACAAACAAGTTAACAAATAAAAAGTAAAAAGCTAAAAAATTGCTACAAACACGATGAGCTAAAAAATTTAAAACATCAACAAAGTTTCTTTACGAAGCTTTTCGGATTTATTCCATTATCAAGTAAGATGTATAAAAACAAGTTTTCTTATTTATACTACAACGTATCTAAATTATATATAATTACACTAAAATTGATCTTAATTACAATAAAATATATACAACAGAGAACTTAAGCCCCAAAGGGACTCAAGTAATTCCATTTCTAAAAAGAATTAATAACTTAGTGTCTATTTGATTGTTAAGTGTGGGCTTTTGTAAAGTGATAAAAGAAGCTTCTAAATTTTTTCTATCTCTGTAAAAAATTGGAGCTCTTGTGAGAATTGTCCAATGGAATTTATGATTAATGTTATTTGTTAAATGTTTTGCCGGCTCAGAATCTTTTCTAATGTCTTCGTGTTCATTCCAACGGGTAACTGCATTTCTTCTTGTTTCCCCTATGTACGTAGCACCACAATCACATGTACCTTTGTAAATTACGCAAGAAGGATATGGGTTTTTATCTTTCAAGTTAAACAATGTACGGACTTTTTTCGTTATCCACTTAATTCGTAAATCAAATTGATCATTTGCGAAAGCTTGAAACTTTTTGAGAAAGTTCCTTGAGATCTTCTCATTTCGAAAACAAAATGGAATTTCAACAAATAACTTGGGCTTTTCTTCTTTAAACAGAAAATCTGGAATAATTTGTGGATCTTCTGCTTGTTTATCACGAAAGTTTTTAATGACGTTATTGACAAAATTCAGGGGATATCCAGCTTGTGTGTACTTCTTTCTTATCAAAATTATTTCTGCTTCAAAGTCTGTAGAAATGTTTTTTGCTCTGTGTAAACTACCATTGATAGCGTTTCGTTTGTACCTTTTAGGTGTTTTTGTGGACCAATGTGATGGTAATTTAGTTGCTTTGTGTACCATCGCAGTTCTAATTTCATTGCTTTTATATATAATCTTGGTGTCAAGGAATTGTGTTGGCTTGCTTTCTACTGTATATTTTATTTTTGGGTGATAAGTATTTAAAATATGAAATAACTCATCAACGGTATTCTTCTTACGACGGTTGAAAGTATCATCCACAAATCGTTTGTAAAATATTGGTAGTTTAGGGGTGACCACCTCCTCTTCTAGTTTTGTCATAAAGATATCTGATAAGATGACTGACAAGGGACCACCCATGGTGCATCCATCAATCTGTTTGTAGAACTTTCCTTGGAATGCTACAAACACATTGTGTGAAAACTAAAATTAAATTAAAAATAACTAGTTTTTTAAAATGTTTATAATTATTTTAAAAATATGAGAAAACATTTAATATCTATCAATGCTGTACATGTAACAGAAAATTTCACTAACTAAACGTAAGAAGCCAAAAACTACAATTTGACTAAGTCTTTCAACCTGTTAAGTGATAAAGTTGATACATCATCAACAACAAGGAAGTTCTGTGGTCTCCCGTCGTTTTGAAGACAAATACATGATCTATCTATCTTGAGCTAACAACAACTCTCCCTAAACTCTCCCTAGATGTTGTCCTTCAAAGGATTCTTTGATTGCAAGAACCCTTTGGAAACAGTTTTAAGGAGATCTTTATATATATACTGGCGTTTTCAGCAGCAATGCTAGCAAGGTTAATGAGTTTGCTTTCATTGAATGAAGCAATGTCAACATTGTGTGTGATCATTTGGACAGCATTTAATTGAATTGCAAGGACATAATCTTCAATGTTAAGAATATTAATGAAAGAGCATTAATGGAGGTTGAGTAACTTACTGCCACTTCAGGACTTCTAATTCATCTTTTTTGTCAGACAGCTAAGACACATCGCATGTTTACATTCCAATAGCTGAATAGGTTCTAAATGTGGGTTTTCTGAAAGTGTGGGGTTCGCGTAATCAGCAGTGACTAAGGGGGGATTATTTTCATGCAATCTGAAGTCTCTTTTCTAGATGTTAGCATTGAAAGAGTCAACGGCCAATTTGATACTTCTGTTTATCGGAAACCCACTTTTAGTGGATTGTATACTAACTTCACTAGTTTCATTCCCATATCATATAAGATTTGTTTGGTTTCCACCTTGATTTTTCGATGTTTTTCGATTTGTTCCGATATGTCACGTTTTCATGAAGAGCTTGTTTAGCTCAAAGAAATCTTTAAGAAAAATAGTTATCCTCGATCTCAGATTGATAAGTGTATTCGAATATTTTTTGAAAAATTATTTTCTGTACGGGAGACTATTGTTACAGTCCACAAGAAGGATCTTGTTATTCCTTACCTGGGTAAACTTTCCTTGCAAACTAGATCCAGGTTGTCCAAGGTTTGTAGGGATAGTTTACCTTGCTGTAAGTTACAAGTTATTTTTAAAACTTCAGTTAGGTTATGTAGTTTTTTCAAATTCAAGGATAGAGTGAAAAAGGAGCTCTTGTCCGGAGTCGTTTATGAATTTACGTGTGGTGGCTGCAATGCTACCTATATTGGTAAAACTAAACGACATCTCAGGGTGAGAGCTTCTGGACACTTATGCACATCCACACTCACTGGCAAACGTGCAGTTTCTTGTAGAACGGCCATTAAGGACCATTTATTGTCATGTGATCACTCTCCTTGCTTTGACGATTTCAGTATTCTCGCTTCTTCTAGTAACAATTTTTGTTTGGAATTGATGGAGAGTCTTTTAATCTCTCGGGACTGTCCTGTTTTAAATCGTAATTTAACTTCTATACCATTATTTCTTTACAGTTGAATACTCTGTATTTGCTTTATCACCTTATATGGTTATTTCTGATATTTATTATTGACACACCAAGGCATGTTTTTTAGTATATATAGACTGAAATTGTATAAAAAAATATTTACTTGAAAATGCTGGCTGTGGCCAGCGAAACGTCGTAATACTTTGTTTTCCTTTCGTTTTACTTTGTTTACTTTGTTCTGCTGCTGTGCAGGAAATCAACATGATTCTCCCCCCTTTATGCATTTTTCTGCGGTCTGTCTGTCGCCTATGTTTTCACGGGACAAGGAGTGTTCATACCACTCAGTAAAAGTGCAATCCTCTGTGTGTCCACGAGTTTCCATATTCCACAATTTGGAATAATATATTAAGGAACCAATCAACTGAGAATGCTTTTTTTACTCTGTCTAGCAAACGTATAATTTCAAAGGATTTATTTACTAGGTTGTTCCCACATGATCTGCAAAGTTTCTCCAAGTTTCTGAGATGTATTTCGAGGGGGGTAGTCGTATTGAGATCGCTGACAATATTTCTAATAACTTTCTTAAAATAACTAACACCAAGATGGAATTTTTAGGAAAACAGGATAAAGGATAGATGTTTCGAATTCAATTACGTTTTGTGACTTTGTTCTGATAAAGCTATGCTTGAGATTATATCTCTGCAGTAAATCGTGAAATTGCTGTCGGTTCAATTGAAAATCGAACGTGTATTGTGTGGTCTTACTTAATTCAAACAAAACTTTTTACTGACGCATTTTGTCATCATAATATGACAAATTTTCTTAATTTAGGAGGGTATATGAAACCACAATCTTTGTCGGACATTTCCATGTTAATTTTTCATAACCTCACTGACGCCTGATTGAACATGGGGACGAGACGTTTGCCAAGACGTTTTCATAAAAAATCTATCTTGTGTTTATAAAAAAAACTATCCCGTGACAAAAAACGTTCGGCCCTGGTTAGGCGACATCTCGCTTTGTCAAACCGGGATCCCGCTTGAAGCGACACGTTTTTCATCAAATAACACTCTGTCCCAAGACGTTTTAAAATGTCAATATGGTTTTAAAATGTCAATATGTTAACATGTATTAATTACTGTCTTGTCCTGCAAAACTCCTGATGTATGTTTTCTCATGTAAAGGCAGGAAATCCCGTTTTTCATCCCATCCCGGCAATTTTTCGTCCTGCCTCTCATATAAACAGCCCCTTATTTTTTTAAAAACCACTTTTCCATTTTTCACAAACATATAATATTTGAAAGAAATTAAGGATTTCCATTGATGTAAAAATTATTTTACTCTGCAAAAAAACAAACTTTGAATAACTTTTTATTTGTTTTTGTATTAAAGTTGATTTTTATATCTTTCGATTGGAAATTTTCTAAACTTTCTAAACTATCAATGTGGAAAAAATCAGGTAAGAAGAAAAAACAATGTTTATCAGCGATTTGCAATACGTTTGTGAAAGTCCATTGTGGCCTGGTTCAGACCTGACAATTACAACAATTAACAGTTAGTGTAATCGTCATAATTTTCATTATTGTCTACCCTATCAACTTGACGTCTCATGCCAAAGCAAAGGTCTTTTAACTTATGTGAAGAACAACATTTTTTCACGTCGTCTTTTTGATTTTAATTTTCCTTTTAATATTCAAGTTATTACAATTGAGTTGAGATTGCGTGGGAGGAAGTGGCTGCTACTAAGTGTCTATAGACCACCAAAACAATACTTAAAATATCTTTAAAGTAAGTTACAAGAAGCTATCATGTTTTATAGCAAATTTGATTATATCATCGCAAGTGGTGACCTTAATATAGAACCAACAAACCCAGAACTATCTGAATTTCTTGAAATTAACTCCCTATTCAATCATGTGAAGAATAAAACCTGTTGTAAAGCTGCATCAGGGAGTTGTATAGACCTTATCATTACCAATAGGAGATATTGTGTTATGAATACTGGGACTGTTGAGACTGGATTAAGTGATCACCACTTGCTTATTATTATTATTACTAGTATCCCGTGTAAAAAATTTTTACGGGTTTTAATTCTGAAAGTGACTCTCAAAAGTGGTTTCGAAAAATTAAATTACAGCATGACGAACAGAAAAGGTATTAGTGCCGTAAGTACTTTAAACTTGAGCGCAGAGCAGTCGTTTCACTTGGAAGATTTGGAACCCATCAAAAATAAAAATACGCGCTATACATCCGTATAGTATTGATTGAAGATGCAGGTTCCCTGTAATAAAAAAATCTAATACAATACGAAAAAAACAACACTTTTCACCTTTTGAATTAAAATACTATAGGTGTTTTGGCTAAAGCATTTTAGGTCACTATCAACACTGAGTTGTGAACAGAAACACTTCTTAATTGGAAGATCTGAAACACATCAAAATATTCATAATATATCTTTTACGATACCATATATATAGTAGCGAATCAGTAGAAAACAGGAATATAACAGGGAGATTAAAACCGCTTTAACTTGAATCCATACCCCAACGTAAATAAAAGCCAAACGCTTGAGTTGAATGAACAATTTTATACCTGCACGAACCCAGAATGTCATGATTTAAAACCATGATATTCATTTCCTCTATTGTTTATATATTATTTTTATCTGTCTTCTCTAAAGGAAAAGTAATAATGCAGAAACCATACTATAAGAAAAACAAATTCAAAGAACAAAAAAAATCAAAAGCAAACTTACCCTAAAAACATTAATAAATCTTTGTGCAATACTTTCGTTGTTGTCTATCGTTTCTTGATCAATCAAACCATTGAAAACGAATACAAAACGATAAAAATAAACGCAATGTAAAGGTATCTTTTCTTTATACAGGGTGGGCCAAAAAAAACGGACCCCCCTTTGAAAAACTGTCATTAAAAACAGAATAAACAACGAAACTGTATGAAAATTCATAGAGACGTTTTTTATCATATAAGAAGGCATTTTGGAAAGTTTGGTGTTCTAAACAAACGTGAAAGAAAAGATATTGCAAGATTTAGATACCAATGTGACAATTTGTTGTTAAAATTTTTTACATAATTGACGTCAAAAAATTACAATGCAAGAATAAAACAATATCGTCTTCTTTAGAGATATTGTTCAGAGCAAGTGTTCAATATGTCCCCCTTTGTTTTCTACACAAAGGTTCAATCTCAAATGCCACTGATCAATAGCCTTATTTAGGTAATTTTGTGACAGAGTTTCCCAAGCTGCTTTTATGGCCATCTTGAGTGATTCAATATCATTAATTTTATGTCCAGAACGGTACACTAACTCATCCATTGCACCCCAAACTGAATAGTCTAAAGGATTTAGATCTGGACTATTAGCAGGCCAATCATCTTTAGAAATGTAATCTGGAACATTTTGATCTAAAAAAGACAAAGTTGACTTTGCCGTGTGGCTTCTTGCTCCATCTTGCTGTAGGGTATACTTTCAAGCAGACGCCTTGTCTGCTGAATGTTTGTTTGCTTGTTTGTTTGTTTGTTTGCATAGAAACAAAGAAGACTTTACATTGAGAAGACATTGCATTGCTAAAAAGGAAAAAGATAGCTTTAATCTTCTGCATCGGGTTTAAATTAAATGACGTCAATTGTTAAAAAAACTTTAACAACAAGTTATCACCTTGTTACCTATAACTTGCAATATCTTTTCTTTTATGTTTACTTAGAGCACCAAACTTTTCAAAATGCCTTCTGATATGATAAAAAACGTCTCTATGAATTTTCATACAGTTTCGTTGTTTATTCTGTTTTTAATGACAGTTTTTCAAAGGGGGGTCCGTTTTTTTTGGCCCACCCTGTACTAATCGTAAAAAATATTAACCGTGGTCTGACATACTTTGTGAATAAGTGACCGCAAAAACAACCCGAAATTTTAGAGAGTGAAAGCATAAAAAAAGTGGATGCACATTCGTAATTAGAATATAGGCTAGCCGCCCAGGCTATGTTCAGCATGCGTCCAGTTCACGAAAAATAAAATGAAGAATTGGCAATGACAAGTTTGACCATGTTGTAGAGTATTGATTATAACTGGTAATAATTTTCACCAGTTTTAGTCAATGTGAGTTGAACCGAGAGAGAGGATAAGTCAATTAAATATTTACCAACTATTTACCTAATAATGAAAACTTTTACCCTGGAGACGTGAATTATAAACAAACATTGTAACACTAAAAATGCCCTACTATTGACCGAAAACTGTTTTTTTGACAAACAGAAAATGCAAAGTAATTCCTACGTAAAACAAATCATAATGAAAGTAATGCAAACCTATACACCAAAGAATCCAACATCTTATTATTATAATAATGCGTATAAATGCATATGTGTATCACTGGAACTGAACCGAATAAAGGTTTTGAAAACTTATTTTTGCGGAACGGAGCTCATTTGGCAAGATCAAAATATTGTCATCAAAATACTAACAGAGAGATGCGTTTGGCTGCTGTCAATAGCTGAAATTTCTTACAGGGGATACCAAAAATCTTAATTTTCTCGCTTACCTTTAATTTTTCGCTAATTGCGATGTAGATATGAATATGATTGATCAAGCCTTAAAGTGTCATGTCAAGTTTATTCAAGTTGGTATTGTATTTTGATCCACTTAACTGTTTTTATTTCCACACACAACACAAAACAAGACATAAAAGTCCAATGATAATGATTGTTGTCCCACAAAATTTTATTCATAATAATAGGTCCTTTTAGAGATTTACTACCCATTTTGAATTCCCTTATTGCAAGCTTATTATTGTTCATGGGAAATGATTTGCATATTCGGTATATATATAAACTTTTATGCTGACAGGGAATGTGTGTGCAGAAAAAATTGGCTTTGATAATTTCTAATAATTTCTAAATCGATGCAATGAGACATCAAAACAGTAAACATCATCATGGAATTTGTCTATTTAAAAGACTACGATCTTAGTTGCCTTTTGTGATCAAATTGGAATGTTTAACAACAAAAAATGTAGACAAGATATATCCATCTATATTGAAAAATATTCTCTGATTAAGAATTCAATATCAGTAAACTCTGTTGTAGTATTTACATTTGCTAGCAGCCAAGCCATGTGCACCTGCTCTGTGTCACCCCGGTGACCCCAGTAAACCTTATATTTCCTGAAAAACAGCTCCCTGTGTTAAGACAGAGGCAGATTCGAAATCAAATATCAAATATCAGTTTAAACAATGGTTACAAAAATCCCCAAATTTCATGATGTGTTACTTATTTATTTTTTAAAACAATCTTTGATCAGTACAACAATACACTCAAAACGTGTATTAATATTCTTAATATATTCTTAATCGTGGTCATATAGCAGCAGTTAGACCACGCAAGACACATTCACGATTACCGAGGATCTAACGTCAGTTTTCTTTAAGCCAATCAAAACGCAAGAAATTTTTTTTCGCCATTTTGATTGGCTGCCGAAAATCAAAAATCAATGGCGGCGGAATCGATTGGTAAATCCATTAGTCTACAGACAGAAGCAGACGAAGGTGAATTTGGTTGAGCACGAAGAGCACGAAGCAAGACTGGGTGAATTTCTTATTACAAAAACCTTTAATCTTCGATCAACACTGGACCAATATCAAGTCAGAAACAGTGTTGGCAAACAAGGAGTCTGTTTTATGTTTTTCAGCACAAAATGCTTGCGAGATTGAGTCGGAGAAAGCATATTTCTGTGCATATACAGTAGAAACTTACTGGAAAGTAAAGAAAGTTTACAGAGGTATTTAGTACATGTTTGCAGTAGGAAAGTGTGCTGGAAAGTAAACACTTTATTTAGTTATTTGTTTATAGGTATGAAATGTAGAAAGTAAAGAGTTTAGAAGTGTTTAAAAATGGCTGCAGCAGAAGAGCAGAAAATGTGGTTTACTAAACATGATGATGATGTGAATTGATTATTGAAAGGTATATATAATCGTCTTTTGTTTGAAGTTAAACCAAAGTTAAAATAATATAGATCTATTTACTAAGAAGACAGTTAGTATGCTGGATGAGTAAAGAATAACTGTTGTGAATTAGCCAGAGGAGTTTTTTACTGAGTTTAAAAATGGTTCCACAGATGTCAATGTTCTGTCATTACGGTTGTGTTTTTTAAGGTTAATGCTTTCTCAAGGTTTCCTTTAGTTTGTTTTGTTTTTCTTTTGATATCGTCATTGTATGATTAAGTTTTTTTGTGTACTTTTTGAATGTTTTCATTTCTTAAAAAACGTTTGTGTTTTTGATTATTATTCATAACGTAAATGTGTTCTTAAATTTTTTTTAGTTTGTTTTGCTTTCTTTCAATATCGTCATAGTATGTTAAGGTTTTTTCTATGTTGTTTGAATGTTTTCATATGTTAAAAAATCTTTAGCTATACAAATTCTCTTATTGAAGTTTGTGTCTTCAATTATTATTTTTAAGTTTAATATATGTTCTTGAAGTTCCTTTTTATTGTTTGTTTGTCATAATATGATTAGGTATTTGAATCATTATGCATTCGAAATCTTTTTTCTTTTAGATAAGCAAAATAAAATATACAATAACCATAAAGAAATGAAACTCATGGTTTAAATCATGATGTTGATGGTTGGTGAAGAACAGATTATCAATTTCAAAAATTCTGTCCAATATAACTTCGGCACGAAAGAAACACAGTTGGAAGGTATCTACTTGTTTTCAATTCACATTTTGTAATGTTATTTGTTTGCTTTTGTGTTCTGTATTATGTATTGCTTTTTTACATCAAAGTTACTACTATTCTGTGTATACGATATATACTTCTTTGTAGTATTGCCATTTGTTTCTGCATTAAATCTTGTGCATGTAAAAACATGATTTTGGTCTGAAGTAGGGCATTTTAAATGTTGCAATGTTTGTTTCACATCTCCATGGTAAATCAATATATAAGGTTTGCAGAGTGGGTGCGTAGAATCACCCGTTCGCCCGCGAAAATGTGGAATGCGTGAATGCCGGATATTCATTCAACAAATTCCAATGAGATAGTTGAATGCATGAATACGCATATCCATAACTGAAAGGGCGCTATTTCCTTTTTGCAGCCCCTTAATCTACATTAGGCCAACTATTTTTGGATCAAGAAAATTTTGCGAGAATGGATGAACACAGATTTAATGCAACTTAATTTTAGCAAATTACCCCTTAATTATGGAGAATTGCCAGAAGGTAAAAAAAAGTTTTGCTTAAGTTAAATTTTCCGCAACTTTGATTAAGCGAAAATGCTCATTCGCTAAAATCGCTAAAATAAGGTGACACAAAAAATCAGGCCTAAGGTATCTGCCATATTTTTTTGCTGTTTGCTCTTCATCAAGGAGACGAAAATTTCAATTACCGAATCGGGACTGGAAAGTGTATCCATGCTGTCGAGCTCGAAAAACTGATCAAAAAAATGTATGGGATCGTTTCGGTACGACCAACCGTTGCAGAGATATCGTCAATCAAAGATTTTAATGACGTCATATCCGCAGTACCAAATAAAATTTAGGCCCAAATGTTGCGTCACTCCATCACCCATTTCTCTGACCCTAAAAAACGTCAGTTATCCCTATTGGTTCTCGAGATATTTCCCCAAAAATGTCGCGTTCGATTGGGGATGCAATGCAATGGTTCCCTGTGATCATGAAAACATCTGACGTCAAATACCACGTGCTATTATACTAATCGTGGATGTGTCTTGCGTGGGCGAACTGTCGCTTTATGACCACGATTAAGAAGATTTTGACCATTAAAAAAGCAAAAACACAACACTCTCTAAAATAAAAGTGGTATGCACACACGCAGATTAGTATAATAAGACTAGTATCCCGGGTAAAAACTTTTTACCGAACTTAACTTCGAAAACATTAGGTCAAATCCACCATTCCCGTGTACGTACCCTGTGACGAAAAAATAAATCATAGAATCGCAACTCAAAAACATCCCAGGAGGCGTCGCTCGCCACCCATGTTCAGTATGCGTTGTGTCACAGAATTTAACTCTTGGAAAAGTTTCTTTTCAGGCATTAATTTTTTAATTCATTTCTTACATTCAGAAAATTTAAAACAGAAACAAATAGCAACATGGCTCAGAATATATATTCATACGCAGAAGAGAAGTAACTTTAATGTAAAAATATGCAATATATAACACAGAACCGTTTACTAAGACATACAAAGCCAAACATTGAATAACATTACAAAAATGATACCTTCCAACTTTTTCTTTTGTTCAAAAGTTACTTCTGGACTGCAACCATTAATGAATTTTTGAAATGATATAGTTAGTTCTTCCCAAAACCATCAACATCATGATTAAAACCATGAGTTTCATTTCTTCATGCTTTTTTTATTATTGCCTAAAAGAATAATGTTTCAATTGTAATACCGAAAAAAAAAAAAGAAACAAAAAAAAAAAGGAAATTCAAGTACGTATTTATCCTAAAAACAATAACTAAGAAGAAAAATTTACACAAAAGATAAAAAGTCACAAATAAAATCATAAATTCAAAGTTATATACCTAGGCATAGTACGTAAACGATTACCATAACACAAAATATGCATAAACGGGATAAAATATAAACTTAAGAAAAATACAGCCAACAACACTTATTTTTGTAAGATAGTTTCATTGCACAGTCATTAAGTAAGTAAATCTTAAGTAACCCTCTCGACATTATAACCCATCATGTGCTTCATTTCTATTTTAACAGATCAAAACATTAAAAAAACATATACAAAAAACCTAATCATGCTATGACGAAATCTAAAGAAAAACAAAACAAAGTAAAAGAAACTTTGAAAATGTATTAACCTTAAAAATAATAATTAAAAACACAAACGTAATGACAGAATTAGTATAGCTGAAAAATTTTTAACATATGAAAACATTCGTGGAGCCATTTTTTATTTCCAGTTCAAAGCTCCTCTCTGCTGGAAAATTCAAAACACAACAGTAAACATTCCTCTTATCCTTTATGTATCCACTAATACTAACTGTGTTTAACTAAATAGATACTATTTTAACTTTACCTCTCAATACCAATTCACATCATCATAATCATGTTAGTAAACAATATTGATCATGATCTGTAGTAGCCATTATCAACTTCTAAACTCTTTACTTTCTATATTTCATACCTGTAAACAAATTAATAACACTGATTTACTTTCCAGGATACTTTCCTATTGTAAACATACACTTTCTCCTTGCTTACTACTGCAATTCCACTACCATTTTTATACAGTGAAAGTCATAAAAATGCTTTCTTCGTAACTTCATAACTGTGGAGCCATTTTGAATTAAATAAAATAAGGAACAGCAACTTCGTTACCAAAACAAATCATTAACTGCTCGAGGGACATGCATCTTAATGATTTGATCGTTTTAACTCTGTTTTTACTCTCTTTTAACGCTGTATTTACTAAATCCGTTTGACTCACGTACTTACGTATATTACTTTATATCTTTTCCAAACAATTTCTCTCCGAAAAGAAGTAAAACCATTTTCTTCACCAATGTAAATAAACAGCATCCTTCTGCAGCCATTTTTAAACAACTTCAACTTCATCTACACTACTCTACTGCTGCACTCCCATAACTATTTGATAACTATAAAAAGAAATACGTAAACAGCTCGTAAAATAAAAATAGACTTCTTCGTTTCGTTTTCCTCTGAAAAAACCTATATATAAAAAACAACATCTGTTTAAAAACTCACCTAAGCATGTGGTTATACCTGTTCTTTTATTAATCTAAAATAAAATCTAAAATACAATAACAATAAAAGTTTAACAATAAATTGATAACTAAAACGTAAACAAACATTTAAATACATTTAAATACTAACTTGTTCTTCTATTAATCAAAAATAACAGTTTTATAATAATACCTTTTGTTCGTTCGATCTTTCTGCAGCTAATTTTTAAAAACTTCACTGCACTTCTTCTGTATATCTAAATATGATTTTTCATTGTAAACAAACAACTAACCCGTGTTCTTTTATTAATAAGAGTAAAAGTTTAGCAATAAACACGATGATAAAACGTTTTATAATAATAACAATACCTGTGTTTCTTCGTCAGTTCTTTCGTCGATTTGCTGCCTAAAACAATCAAATTTAAATTGAAATATTCGTATACAAAAAGAAACACGTCTTCTTCGCGAAGTTTCTTGCTCACGAAATGATCGTTGACAAATTTCGAACGAAGAAATTGCATTGCTCGCACTCCTCCAAAGACGTTTTTCGGCTGATTTCCACTGCGCAAACCAAAAATAACAAAACGGAGGAGCATATACTAATCGCGGAAAATCAAAAAAAGTGTCTGTCGCCGCTGCGTGGTTTTACGACGAAAAGGGAAAAAATAAGAAGGTTTTGACCGTGCAAAAAAAACAAATATATCACTCTCTAAAATAAAAGTGTGACACACAATCGCGAATTAGTATAATAAGATTATTTTAACTTTGGTTTAACTTCAATCAAAAGAGGATTATGTATACATTTCAATAATCAATTCACATCACCATCATGTTAGTAAACAACATTTTCCGCTCTTCTGCTGCAGCCATATTTAAACACTTCTAAACTCTTTACTTTCTATATTTCGTACCTGTAAACAAATAACTAATACTTTATTTACTTTCCAGCACACTTGCCTACTGAAAACATGTACATGTACTACCTCCGTAGACTTTCTTTACTTTCCAGTAAGTTTCTACTGTACGTGCACAGAAATATGCTTTCTCCCACTCAATCTCGCCAGCATTTTGTGCTAAATTGATATTGGTCCAGTATTGATCGAAGATTAAAGGTTTTTGTAATAAGAAATTCACCCAGTCTTGCTTCGTGCTCAACTAAATTCACCTTTGTCTGCTTCGTGCTAAACTGTAGACTAACGGATTTAATAACCTATCGATTTTTGATTTTCGGCAGCCGATCAAAATGGCAAAAAAAGAATTTCTTGCGTTTTGATTGGCCTAAAAAAACTGACGTTGGATGCCCCGTGCTATTATGCTAATAGTGGTCGAACTGCTGCAATATGACCATGATTAAGAAGATTTTAACCGTTAAGAAACAATAAACACTCTCTAAGTTAAATGTGTTGCACACAACGCGAATTAATACAACCTATTAGTAAGTTGCGTAAAAGTTTTTTACGGCTTTAATTTTGAAAAGGATGTGTCGAAAATACGTGACGAAAAACTAAATCACAAAATCGCGACTGGAAATTGTTCCCATGTTGTAGAGCTCGAAAAGCTGATCAAAAAAGTGTATGGGAACATTTCGCTATGACCAACCGCAGCAGAGATATCGCCGTTCAAAGATTTGGATGACGTCATTGCTGCAGTACCAAATAAAATTTAGGTCCAAAATTAGTGTCACCTCATCACCCGTATTGTGGACCCCCAAAAAACGCCAGTTATCCCTATTGGTTCACGAGATACTTCCCCAAAAACGCCACGTTCGATTGGGGATCCAATGCAATGGTTCCCCGTGATAAGATAAAAAAAAACTGACGTCAGGCTGCCTACTATTATACTAATCGTCAATTATT
Source organism: Turritopsis dohrnii (assembly GCA_027922465.2). Lineage (NCBI taxonomy): Eukaryota > Metazoa > Cnidaria > Hydrozoa > Anthoathecata > Oceaniidae > Turritopsis > Turritopsis dohrnii. The sequence continues at coordinate 264,506 of BQMF02000112.1, read as the reverse complement.
TATGGTCTAACGAAAAAATGACCACGATTAAGAAGATTTTGACCGGAAATTTTAAAAAACCACAACACTCAAAACAAGTTAAATGTGTTGCACACGATTGCGAGTTAGTATATATAGACTAGCCACGCAGGCGGCGTCGCTCGCCACTCATGTTCAGCATGCGTCCAGTTCACGAAAAATTAAATTAAGGAATTGGCTCCAAAAACTGATAAAAATGTATGGGATGGTTTTAACCCGGGTAAAAATTTTGTATAGGTTTTAATTTCGGAAATGCTGACTATAAGGGTGAGCAAAAAATGTCATAGAATGTTCAGTAGAAACATAAGTTCTCATGAAAAAGTGTTGACAATACTACAAAGATAGCATAAACAAATAAATATATATATATAACCGCCTTGCAATGCGTTTTTTGGTTTAATCCATTCCTTCTTGGAAATAATAATTCTCGGTGAATAGCGAGTGCATTGCATCTAGGTACGCATGCAGTTGGAATTATCGGATCTTTCGAAAAGTGTATTTTTAAAAATTGATGACATATCATTCGTAAGCGAAACCAAAGAATCTAAAAAAATAAATAAATAAAGTTAAGGTTGAATTTACATTCCGAAATGTGCAGCCGACAATATATCTTCGAACTAAACTTTCATTCACAATTACCTTGACAATGCTATCTAGACTATAGTAGATACGGTTATCCATAGGATACTGTCAAGAAAGATTTTTCTGATGAACTAACAACACTAAGTTGACCTCAATACTATACTATAAATCTAAATAATCTGAATAAATAAAAGTTAAAGATAATGAATTAAGCTAATCAATTTTGTTAGTTAGGAAAGAAGATGTGATTTATTTATTTACAGTTCGCTTTGTTATTAATATACAGCTGCTTGTTCCCAGCCAATTTCTCAATTGTTCTATTTCTGATGACATCAGCATATTCCATTCATTATCTTTAACACAGAGACAATAACCTCTTTATCCTCAATAAACTAAATGAACTAACTTTAAGGAATAGTTATCTGCCAAACTGAAAAAGAAGTTTTCTCTTAAACCAAAACCTGTAATGTCATTTCACAAAACATAGTGAAATAAAGATCAAGGGAAGTATGTAACAACTTTTATTGCAACTCTACCTAAACTCTCATTTAGATAACAACAGATTTCTTATAGAATAAGATTCGCAAATGATTTGTAATGACTAAATATAGATTAATCTGTATATAACAACATATTTTCTAATGAAATAAGCTATAATAATAAACTATAAATAAACTATGGTACGGAATTACCATACACTCGACTGCAAATGACTGATTAAACACCCCATTATTCCCTAAAACACAAATTAGAAAAACTATTCAGAAGCTGAGGAAAGTGGGCGCTAATCAGCCATTCATGGTCTAAATTTTATTTGTTTGTTCAGTTGACTTATTATTTTTCATTCGGAGAATTTGATTATAGACATTTTAAAACTAATTTTAATGAAAACTGAACCTGAGTGTATGTTAACTCCATACTGTATAAGGGATCAGGCCTCACTTAAAAACAGTGAGGACAGACCCCTTATACTTTATCTGATAATGTTTCATCTGAAATGTTTGTTTTGTGTTTTTTGTGTGTGTCCTGTCCCCCATTTTTTTTCCAAATTTGGAAGGCCCTCCTGGACTTGGAGCCAGAATGGGCCTTCCTATACACCATAAAGTCTTGTTGTGTCACTATAATAAAATGATAGAAAGTTAAGGATCAGTTAAGAAAACCCAAATAGTATAGTTTATACGGAAAACTTCTCAACTCACAACGCGTGGTCTCATGTGATTCTAAACATGAAGACAAAATTAAAATAACATTAAAAACTGTGAATATCATCACGTCCATGTAAAGAGCCAACATGTATTAGTGAAAATAAACTCTTACTCTGGTTATTTCCTTGGACTAACTGCCCTATAACATAAAAGACAAACAGTGTAAATACTACATCTACTGAAGTGCATTCTAATGTTAAGAAGGAAAAGTAAAACCACCACCATTCCCGTCATTCTCCTCATCTATGAATGAAATAAACGAAATTACAATAGATTGACAGTAATATCCAAAAGACAGCAAAAAGAAAATAAGAACTTACCTTCTCTTAATAAATCTTCTTCTGAAAGGAAGGGAAAAGTATAAATCACCTAATTACTACATTGATGTTATTCTAGTATTTATAAAGGATCAAGTCCTTTTACCTTTCTTTGATATATCAACAACTAAAATATAAAAGAAAGTAGTTCTAAATAGACAACCCTTTCTTTTTTTGTATATATTAGCAATTTCATTTGATAACTTACCACCATGTTCATCACCATCAGCTTCAACTAAAACAGCAAAGACATTCGAGAACCTCTTTTATAATCCCAAATATGATGAAAAAAACTAAATATTTAGTATCTACAACTGAGCTTTCAGAAACTAAAAATAAAACAGTCACAAAATCATTTTTCATTCTTATTTCAAAATAAAAAAAGCAGAAAGATTATTATCATTTTGTTTTTTGTTACTTTATATTAATTCACTAAAAGAAAAAAAAAACTAAGGATTACACTTCCAAAAGACAACAGGATGAATGCCCTGACTTTTGGTTCATGGTTTGTGCTTGCAAGGACTATCTCATAGTAGACTCTAAAATACCAAAATCAGATGACATCTGTTTCCAATGAATTGATAAAACGCATGCACAATCCATGGTAACAGAGTACACAACGTGAACGTAAGTCAATGGGACTTGTACTCCACCTAAAAAAACAAATGTACAGAAATAAAATATTTTTTAGGTAAAATAGTTCAGTAACAATAAACAAAATTATTAAAATCGTAAAAAGCTTTTCGGCTTACACCATCATCATCAGTTACATTAAAAAGTTTTTGAATTCATGTTATATTAATAACCCTTGAACTAAACTTGTTAATAAGTGGTCTTGTTAATATGGTCTTCATCTATGGTTACAGACAAAAAAGCATAAAAGAGAAAAATATTGATGGTAAGCACATAAGGAATACAACCAAATCTTTAAAAATTTTTTTATTGTTGTTGTTGATAACAAGTTTTGTAACACAACCAATCTTTTCCTAGCTTGGCTTACACACTGATGACATCCATAAGACATTCACAGTAACAAACATGTGTTGGTTCACTCCAATATAAGAATATTTGAGTGCAAAATACTGAAAAAAGGGAAAATGAATCTTTTTACTATATAATATGAAAACAATAGAAAACATTTGGTTCCATTTAAATATAATTTTTGATGGCAAAAACATGTGAATTCTACAAAGAGCAAAAGAAAAGAAAAAGAAAAAACATATTTCTCACAGGCCCCTGAAGACATCAATTTTAAACAATGTGAAAAACAAAAAACTAATTACACAAAACACATAAGTCTTGGAAGATGGCAATAACTGATTGTGCAAGTCAAACCAAAACAACGCAGGTGATTTGTACCAGTATATAGATGTATACTACATACATATAGTATGTAGATGATCATGTTTTAAAGATCATTTTTCTTATTTCCATTGCTTGATGACTTTCCTTTTATCGTGTTGCTGTTGTAGAACACTACTCAATATTCATATCTGGATATTTAATCCGGAAAACTTTTACCAGATGATCTGATAATCTGTGAGCTGTATCATAAGGTTGTGAATTTGACTTGTAATGTTTGTGTTATATCATGTTCCAATCTTTTGATGGGCAGTGCAGCAATGGAGTAGAAGTAAGTCTGTGAGCTGTCAATTAAGGTTTGCAATTGTGAGCTTGTGTTTCTTGGATTGTTTATTTTACTATTTAACTATTTATTCTCTAACAATAACATCAAAACATGTTCAGAAAAGTTTTATACATACAGTGCTATTAAGTGCTTGTGGCATAACTGATGATATGCACAGAAATTAATCAAGTTCCTCAGACATGTTGTTCAAATAAAGCCAGTCAAGTCATTTTATGAAAATAGGCCACTTAAATCTGAGCTTTTTTTACAGAGGTCAACATTCACTTACTGATTGATTTGCCTAGATTACATGCTACGAAAGCTAACAAACAAGAAAACAAGCACAATACAGATCAAAGGTAAACAACAGATAAGACTATTTTACTAACCATAGTCTTGAAATAAATTTTTTTATATATCTATATCCTAATACGCCCTGTGCATCCGCTTTTTTCATGCTTTCGGTCACTTATTCATAATAGAGTGTCAGACCACTGCGGTTAATATTTTTCTATGATTAGTATTAGGGGAAAACATTGCAATGCATTCGATCGTTTTTTGATTATTCGCGAGATCGAGAAACAATAGACAACAACGAAAGTTTTATTACTGTTTTTAGGGTAAGTACGCTTTAGAACTTTTTTGTTTGTTTGTTTTATTTTTTTTATAGTATTAATAGGGTTTCTGCGTCATTATTTTTCAAATAATACGTGATTGAAGAAACGAATATCATGGTTTTTAATCATGACGTTCTGGGTTCGTAAAGAAAATCACAATCTGACACTTTTACGACTTTCGCTTTTGGCTGTTATTTACATTGGGGTTTGGATTCTATGAACAGTCACAGCGATTTTAATCTTATATTTCAATTATATCGTATTGTAAAAGATTTATGAATGTTTGATGTGTTTCAGATCTTCTGATTAAAAAGTTTTTCTGTGTTGAACTAAAAATGATTTAGCGGAAATACCTAAAGATTTTTAATTAAAAGTGTGAAGAGTGTTTTTTCTGTATTGTATTTTCTGCACAGCGTGTATTTTTATTTTTGATGGGTTTTGACTTTTCTGTTTCGCGCTTCAGTGTTGATTGCATACCTGGAAAAATGTTTGATCTAGATGGGGTCTGTTTAAGTGGATCATTAAATCAGGGGAACCATTGCATTGCCTCTTCAATTAGATGCAAAGTTATTTGGAAAATATCTCTAGAACTTCCAAGAAAATAACTGACATTTTTTATGGTCAATAATATTGACGAAGGGGTGACAGAGATTTTACGTCACTAAAATGTTTGATCGACGATATTTCGATAACGGTTGGTTGTCGCTTAATGATCCAGTACATGTTTTGGTATATTTTTTAGAGTTCAGCAATACAGTTAGAACTTCCAAATTCGATCTCTCTAATTTTATGGATCGAATTTTATGGTACCTGCACCTTCTGTTTCTTTTTCTTAAGGTTAGGGTTTAGGGAATTAGAGAGAGTTTACAGTACTTACAACACCGATGCACCGTCTGTTCGTTATTCTGTGATTTAATTTTTCGTTACCATTTTTTGAGACGTCATTTTCAGAATTAAAACCTGTAAAATTGTTTTACACAGGATACTAGTACACCAATAATAAATCTGTGACAAATCTTCCTTGTGCACAACAGTTTACATTTCAACGTCTGGTCTTCCTTAAGTCTACCTCAAATACAACTAAAATGCTTTGTGCCAAAAATTTACAGAACTTACAAGAGATGATGCTAACAACCACATTGCTGCAGACAACACAAGAATAGCTTCCTTCTACTATATATATATATACTCTTACTTGCCATTATTCATTATTGTCTTCTTAAATACAACTCCCAACACACATTGCACTTTTCCATGATTCCAATCTGCAAGACCTAAATCAACAGTATCATAAGACAATTTTTCTACCCTGATTTTCCTGATAAATAGATTTTCCAAGGTAATAATAAAAGGCCGTAGCAATCATACCGTGACAAGAAAGTTGTTGGGAAAACTCCCTTTAATTCTGATCTGGTTGTTAGTATGTATTTATGTAAGGCTTTTTGGTATTTTATCTATTTAGTATAATATTCCCAACACTTTGGTAAAATATTAATCTGCACATTGTGACAAATATATATCAGTCGACCAATCAGTCTCTACTCTCAAAGGTTACTCTCCAATCATAAAGAACAAATTAACAAATTAACTTCTTTTGTACAAAGACTAGATAGGGTATATAGAGTAAGCCAGGGTATATAAGGCACAGGAAAAAGGAGACAGGTATGCGTAAAATGGGACACTGGGCCAACAACATTCTGTGGTGGTCAAAATGTTATACTATGATCTGTTGTTTTGTTTTTTCTTGATTTCAAGATTTGTTTATTTTTAGCTCTAACAGTAATCTGAACGTTTCTAGTAGTTTACAGAGAATCTAGGCAATGTAACAACTGATACTAAAAAGTAGCATATATATATAAAGGCAACATGGGATTTTTTTGATGTTGGATGAAATGTTGGATCGGTTTGGGTAACTTCAAATGTAGCAATTTTTCGGAAAAAAGAGAAAAACTGACGTTGAAGCGGTTTGGTATACTTTTCATCCAACATTTTGATTTTTGACGAAAAAAGAATATTTAAACAACATCCTTTTACAATGTAAGATACCGCATTTAATGAAATTGGAAATTGGAAACTAAGTAATTGGAATGATTCACTGGTTGCCAGATAACGTAATGAAAGGGCAAGCCTTTCATCCGCCAAAATAGGCCTATGACCCCCGATTATTTGTTGGGGAGATATCAGTTGGGATATCTTTCCAAAAAAACACAAAGTCAGTAGGGGCCATTCGAAACATCTCCCTGAAGCCGCAGCTATCTTCCATTCTGATTTCTTTAATTATTTTCTAATCTGTGAACCGAAAATAACTTAGTTTATTTACTTTTTCTGACTACTTGGAAAGGAGCAAAGAATACTATATCAACTCGAGACAGGTTTTATATTATACTTCGATAGTAGATGTCGTACCAGAACGTGTGAATTAAGAGCATGAGTGAAGAGAGAAATCAAATCAAAGAATTCGTAAAGTTGAAATAAGATTATATATCTTATCAACCCAGTGACTCTGTAACAAACAACATGTTGTTTAAATCTTCGGTAATATATCTATTTTTAACGCTTTCCGACTTCCAATGACCATGTTTCATGATCAGCCTATCGTTTACCCCGAAATTTGCAGGGCAGATACCCCACCGGAACGTAAGATATGCAGACCATACTTTTCTGGAGATAAACCAGCTTCTTTTAATCCCGTTTTGATATCATCACAAATTGATGAGTAGGATATCGCCTTTCTCGTCTTTTGGAGGTATTGTCTGCCTGCTTTATCGGTTTGTATTGCTCTGAAAATAAAATCGTTGGAATTAAACTCGATGTCCACCATACGTAAATATTTTTCTAAGGCGTTTATAGGACATAAACTGGAATTCACTCTTGCTAAGTAAGTGCAATTACCGTGTCTATAAACGTCTGTCTTACTCCTCTCTATGGCGATCTTAGTGTGGATTGTATCCAAAACAATGTGGGACCTCCGTAAATTTTTACACTCGATGGATCGTAAAAAGGCAGAGAATGATAATAAGCAAATTGTTTCGGTTCTAACATTTGATAAGCATGGATTATTTCTCAGAGAACTAACTATTTTGTTTAGATCGGCTACTGTCAAAGGCTCTTTCTTTTTAGGTATATGCGAAGATGATCGCTTTGCAGCTTCTAGTGCGTGTCTAAAAATAGTTGATTGTATAATTGTAAATCCAGCAAGTGAATGGAAATATTTTATCGCGGCGACTGAGGCGTTGATAACGGGAAAAGATACGCATGACTGTAACATAGAAATCACATATAGAATAAAGTACTGTTCTTCTGTAGGTAACGGGTTTACTTCAGTGAACAATCGGCACCATGCTAACCATTTTTGGAAATATGTTGCTAAGGTATTAGGTCTTCTCGATTGTTGTAAAACATTCGGAAGATTGTTCACCATCTTTTGCAGATTTTCGTCTTTAACATTAAAGTTGGCCGAAATGCATCTCCGTATAAATTCTAAAATTAGATCTGTAATAGTAGTGCTACAATAGGAACGAGAAAATTATCGTTTCCGAGAACGGAACCTTTAAAAGTCCCTAGAGTTAAAAGACCTTTAGAGGATTGAAAGATTCTATAGTCCCTAACAAATTCCTTAAACATGCGATTCTTGTCAATGAGGAGTGGCCAAAAATTTGAAGAAGGCCAGTAAGGAACAACTAAAACTGCTATGGAACTTCCTGAACTTGCTAAAAAATGTTTAATAGATTTAGAAATTAAATAAACTGGAGGCACTTACAGATTTTTTTCTCCAGACCAGTCGAAAGAAAATGCATCCACTTGATAGGTATTTGGACACTAGTATTCAGAGGAAAACTTTTGGCATTTTGTATTGATGTTATCAGCAAAATTATCAAATGTCAATGGACCCCAAAGTGAATGTAACATTTTAAAAAATGATTCGGTTAATTGCCAATCGTCATAGTCTATTGATTGACTTATACTATCTGCCCGTGTGTTTAGTTCTCTGGACACCCATGTGACTTTTAACGAAATATTCTTAGCTTTACAAAAATTGTAAATGTCATTAGCCAATTGTTGTAGTTTTGCGTTATTCCTACCTCCTTTGACAATAGCAGCAGCTGCCATGCTATCTGTGTGTATGAGAACATGTTCTCCTTCGCAGGTACTTGATAGAGAAGAAATTGCATGTGAAATAGCTAAAAGTTCCCTGAAAGTTGACAATTATGCTTGTTCTTTAGGATCGAGGTTTCTATAACAAATGTTATTGTTCAAAAGGGCTGCGATACCTGTAGAACCTGCGTCAGAAAAATTTTTTAATTGTGGAACAGAATATTTCAGAGCATTTCTATAATTAAGAGTGACTATATATTTCTTCCAAAAGAGTAACTCAACTATAACATTGTGATAATAAGATATATTAAATTTTTTATCCCAAGACGATCTTGACTCAATGACTTTATACAAAGCACGAGTTTTTAATCTGACAATATTATGAAGCACAAATTTTGTTGAAATTATTTTGCCCGTGATACAAGCTATTTGTCTGGCCGAAACATAAGAAGAAGAAAATATATTATTGATACTTGATAAAATGGATTGGATTCTTCGTTCTGAAATTTTGTAAGTCTTTTTATCGTAATCTAGAATTACACCTAACCATTCTAAGCGAGAAGTAGGTGCCCAGATAGATTTGTCTTCATTTACAATAAAACCTGCAGATCTAAGTGAATTTTTCACAAAGTTCAAATTACTCACAGTTTCATCAAAACAGTATGCTACACTGAAACCGTCGTCGATAAAACAAACAATTCTTATGGCAAATGAACGCCAATATTTTACTAACACCCTCACTATCTTAGTAAAAATAAAAGGTGCTGAAGTCAAACCGAAAGGTAGAGATAAAATACCTTTTAATACCATCTTTGAAAATCCATGAGAATCCTAAATACTGTTGATGATCTTTGTGTATATCAACATGATGGTAACCACTTTTCAGGTCAAATTTAAACATAAAAGCCGTTTACGTACTCTTCGAAGCTTTTCCAATCATCAAACTTGATTTTTTCCTTCCAAACAAAACTGTTTAAATAGCTTAAGTCTAGCACTAATCTTTTCTTTCTGTTTTTGTTGGCTACTGATAAAGGGTTGGTCAGAAAAGGTTTGTTGACAGAGCTTATAAATTTGTTTTCTAACAGATTCAATATTCGGGATTCTACATAATCCTTGGATCCTGCTTCTGTTAAAGATCTAGCTTCACCAATATTATCTCTTCTTTGCTCTTCTTTGGACTCGATGGTTTTGAAATGACGATCGGATCATTCGAAGTTGTGATGATCGGTATCGGAGTTTCAGTTGATATATTCTTTATCTTTTGATCTGCAGATGTTATTGTTGAAGATGAATAACTTCTCGTGAAATGGAAGTTGTCTTCTTCATTGGTAGGTTCAGGATGTTTCCTTCCCAAAATATTTCGTAATCGGTGCATAGTAGAATATTCCAACTTCTTGTCACGAAAGTATCTAAACGACGTGTGAATTTTGACTTGCGAGATCCGCCCTTTTATAATTTATGCCACGTCATGCTACCAAAAAGCCTTACATAAATACATACTAACAACCAGATCAGAATATGTTGGATGAAATGTTGGATCGGTTTGCGCCTTCCTTAAGCATTTATTTGTCTAAACATCATCATACATTTTATACACATTTTGTCTGGACTGGCCTAGTCCCTCTAGACAAGCTAAATTGGGCTACCAGCAAGTCCAGTCTGAAAAATGCTACTCTGACTTACATTGTTATTGTACTGCATGCATAGTATTTTTCTTCTCTAGTTTTATTGCTAAGTCAACGAGGTGCACGTTTCATTGTAAATCTAAATGTTTGTTTGCTTGCCAGTTAATTGGTCTACACCAAATCAATGCATTTTACAATGAGTTTTTATTTTTCAGTAATAAGTAGAAAATGCTTTGTAATTACATAAAGAACAAAAAACAAGAAATTTTACAGAAAAGGATCAGTTGAAACACTTCATATTTTTATAGTTGCTTGTAATATTACCACAAACATATTTTCTAATAAAACATTAAATTCATCTCCTTAAAGGTAAAGCTTGAGTATATAAGATTTCATAAATACTTTAGGCTTCAATTTATGCTGTGGTGGCTTTTTTATATTACAGTATTCTTGGTTGTTTGTGGAATGATAATTATTTAGTTTAAAAATGTAATTTCTCTGAAAAGTGTCCTATTTTACACATTTAAGGTGAAAAGGGCACATAATCTGCATGCTTTTTAATTTTTGAAAACAACAGTCTGTCCTTTTTAGTCAGTTGGCTTGATATTTTTATGACTGTGTATATAAGTCTTTCAATGTCCGATAACCGGTATAGTAATATTTTTGCTAGCATGAAGTCTGTGCATTCAGCAGATCTGACTTTTAGATTTTGTCCCATTTTACCCCAGCTTACCCTAAACATCTTCAAATTCAGAAAATTCGAAAAAAAGGATATAGATATGGAAAAGTTTTAACTTAAGCACAGAGAACTCAAACCTCTATGCAAAACAAAGACACGTATACACAAAGAAAGGCTTCACCATAGAATCATGAGCTTGCAATGAGTATCAAAGCAGGAGGATGAAGCCTGTGTGTGAGAAAAATGGATTTAAAAGCAAATGTAAACATAAAGTTCATCACTAATTATCGTTCAGAATAGAAGTAGTTACATACACAATACTTTAAAATAGCAGGCAGCTGCTTTGTTATTCACTTATCATTTTTTAGAACGAAAATACAAGTTAACAACGAGAGAGGCAAAAGAGAGGGAGAAAAACATACTATGTCTTTAAGACAACAATTTTTGATTAATTAACTTCGGACAACAATACAATCTTACAAGCGCCGATAATGTCGTAAGGCTACCCTAACGTGATGTCAGGCTATCCTAAGATGATGTCAGGCTATCCGAGGCTGATGTCAAACTATCCTGTATGTTGTCAAACTATCCTACGTGTTGTCAAACCATCCCAAATCTGTTGCAAAGCTACCCGAATGAGAATCAGGAACATACTTATTATTATTATTATTATTATTATTATTATCAAATGTTTAAACAGTATGGTTCATTCAGTCGTATAATATATAAAAACATATACACTGTTTTACAAGAAGTCCTGTCAAATATAGAATAAATTTAATTATATGTAAAATAAGCTAAAAAAGACCATGATGATATTCCTTCCTTGCATATCTATACTATGCTTAAAACTTCCACCCAAAATTATTGACTATCGTCTATGGAAGAATTTTGACCATGACTTATTTATAAATGATCTATCAAAGGCTCTTGATGGTATTGATACATATTTGAATTTTGAACAAAGGTATACTGGAATTTTAGATAAAAAAGCCCCAAGAGAAACTAAAATCCATTGTGGAAATAACCAGCTACACATGACCAAAAACCTCAGGAAGGCCATTATGTTAAGATCTAAATTTAAAAATAAGGCCAATAAATCTGGAGACCCTGAGGACATGGAACAGGAAACAGAGGAATTTAGTAGTGAATTTGAACAGACAAGCGAAGAAATCTTACTTCAGGAATTCCATGCGCTTCAATGGCTCCTCTTGGAAATCTGTTAAACCTTACTTTGAAACAAAGCATGGAATTATTGAAGAAGGAATTCTGTTAGTCAAAAATGAGGATGTTATTAGCGACGAAGGAGAAATTTCATCTGTATTTAATTCGTTTGTTTAATAGAATCATTTAAAATCTTTTGATCCCAGATATTCCAGAAACTTCAGTGACAGAAAACCTTGAACTTGTTTCTGCAGCTATTGCAAAATATGCTACACATCCATCTTAAGTAGCTATTAAATCGAAAGTTAGAATATCCTCACCTTTTGAGCTTCGTACAATCACAGAAGCTGAAATGATAAAAGAAATTCTGTCAGTGGTTCTATCTCAATCAAAGCTCTAAAGTTGGGTGTTTTTGACAATGCAAGGGCTTTGACTAAGATTTCCAATGACACCATAGTTCAGGAATCGTCTTTCCCAGTCGAGTTTGCTGATATTATCCCCGCCCATAAAAAAGGCAGTAAAGCCAATAAGGCAAACTACAGACTCGTCAGTCTGCTTCCTGCAATGTCGAAGGTGTTTGAAAGATTGATTGCCAACCAACTGAACCCTTTCGTTAACTCTTGGTTGTCAAAGTATCTCTGTGGCTTTCGTAAAGGCTACAGTTATCGGTATGCTTTGATCAATATGCTTTTAAAATGGCAATCAACTTTAAACACAAACGGCATTGTGGGGGCAGTCTTGATGGATCTTTCCAAGGCCTTTGACTGTTTGCCACATAGCCTTTTAATAGCTAAACTTTCTGCTTATGGGTTTGGTATGAAATCACTCAAACTTTTGCACAATTATTTAAGTCGGCGCAATCAATGAGTTTGCATAGGCTTTCTATTTAGTGAATTTCTCGAGATGATTATGGGCATTCCTTAAGGCTCAGTCCTTGGCCCAATGTTATTCAACATCTTCATTAACGACCTTTTATTTTTTAAACAAGAAGATATTTGCAACCTCGCTGACGATAATACCACGTATGTCTGTGGTAAGAACATAAGTTCTGTTTTTGAACGCTTAAATAATGACCTGGAAATTGCTTTGGATTGGGTCATGAATAATGGCATGGTTGCAAACCCTGATAAATTTCAGGCAATCTTCTTGGGTACCAAAAGTGAAAGCATCACTGTTAATGCGCGTTCTTCTAACATCGTCAATTCTAAGTCAGTTACACTTTTAGGTATCCCGATCGATGACAAGTTAAGTTTATATTCTCATATAATGGAAGTCTGTAAGAAGGCTTCCAATAAATTAAAGGCTTTATTGAGGATAGGAAATTATCTGTCTTAAAAGCAAGCTGATCTTCTTTACTCTTCGTACATAATGTCTCCGTTTAACTACTGTCCCTTGGATGTTCTGCAGCAAAAGGGCACATAACTTGATCAATGTAACTCATCACAAGGCCCTGTGTGCAAAGCTAAATCCTTTTGCATACTCGTTAGATGAGCTACTATTGACGTCCAATAGCATCCACATCCACACTAAGAACCTCCAGCTAATGGTCATTGAGGTATTCAAATATTTATGAAAGATTATTTTATCTTAAAGGGAAACCTGTACGATTTTAGACAAGGTTCTTCTATTGTTGTTCCTAAAGAAAAAACAACAAAAGCCCTGAATTCCTTCATATTTCATGCATCCTTAGCATGGAATCACTTACCTGCAAATATGAAGGAATTACAGGACCTTTCTAAGTTCATGCATGCACTGAAGTGACAGAAAATATATTGCAGATGCAAAAATTGTAATTAATATGTTTTAGCTTTTAATCTTCATATTTTCTTTAATTTCTTAGTTTTTTTGTTGTTATTGTTTGTTTGTTTTATATTTCTTCTATCGTTTTTATATAGTTTGTTGCATGTTGGACTTGATTAGTATTGTATACTATAGTTTATATCCAACTGAAAATAAAGAATAAATAAATAAATAAATGTATGTTAAAGTTCTGAAGAGAACTAGACTTCGTCTTGTCATTGCTATGAAGAAACCAAGAGTGTTTGTGGTATGTTCTAGACGATTGGGATTTTGTTTAGTAAGGTACTTTTCTTTTATTTCTCATATTTACAGTCAGTTCTAGTTTGTATTATTTTGTTTAACGTAACGACCACGACTGTACACCTGTTTGCAACTCTCTTCAATTTCGTCAACCCACAGTAACACCATTAAGTTAATGATAACATATTACTATTGATTAGGTTCATCTCGTGTTAATATACGGAAGGAGAAACGTGTCTTGAATACCGCAAAAGTGTTTGTTAATTTTGAAATGAAAATTAATTTTCATGGATCATTGTAAATTTGGTAGATTGAGTCAGGACCTGATTTTTTTTTTCTTTTAGGTAATTTCTATAATATGGGCAGTTGTTCGTGATTCAAAGTTAATGCTCATTCCAAGACGAGCCACTGTCTAAGGAAATGTTATTAATAAACATTGTTGATCCTGACTTAACATTTTAAGACAATTCAACCAGTCTAGTCTCAAGTTCTTTTACATCTTAACTGTTATTTCGTGCATCATTTTCATGAAGTTCTATCAAGTAAATTTGTTCAAACTAAGTTCGTGATACTGAATTTATGTGAAAGTAGGCACGTAAATCGTTATGTCGCACTTAATTTATTTGCACTTTATACAGTGGAATTTGAGGATTGTGCAAGGGCGCATAGCGCCCGCAGTGCAATCCCGATTTTATAAATAAAATCGAAGCCAACTGGATTAACGCCCTTTCACGCCTTGAGTAAGAAAGTCATTATGAACACAACACAAACTTCGATTGAACGCAATATAAATAAGTTTGTATGAGCCAATTCAGGAAGCATGGGTGAAGTAGAAATAACAAGTCATGTACAAATGTTTTAATCATCTTTTCAAGAAACAAAAAACTACAGTGAGATTAGACACTGCCTAAACCACGATTTCCACGGAAAGCACCACGGAAGGAACCTCTACCTGAAAATAGTAATAGAGTAAAATTAATGCGGTACATGTAGAGGTCTTGGTAGGTGGGCAGTTTTAGAACGTTGGCTTCGATTTTATTTATAAAATCAGCGCCTGATCTAATACTGGATTAACGCCCTTTCCAGCCTTGAGGCTGAAAGTCATTATTCAGGGCCTCTGTTCAAAGCGCTAAGATAGTTGACTCGAAAACTTCAGGGTCAACTATAATACCCTTTCTATACGTTCTTTCAAAAGTTGTCGAACTGGCCCAATGACCTCTATTCAAAATTTCCTTCACAGGTACTCCTTGCGCAGCAGCTTTAGAAGAGGAAGCTGATCTAGTAGAATGACCCTTAAATGTATTGGTATCTATGCCTGATAGAGAAAGAACTTCCATTATCCATCTTGAAGTTGTGCAAGGTTTAACGGCTTTATGAGGTTTTACAAAACTGAATAGGAGTTGAAAATTTTCTGCTCTCCAAGAGGAACTTCTCTGTAAATAAACATCTATGTGATGACAAACACTTAAATTATCATTTTCTCTAAAATGCGAAAATTTTATAGGTGGACGGGTTTTACTTGGCTTGGCTGTTTTGGTAGGCTTGCTAAAATGAAATGAATGCTCTGAATGGTGTTTAACTAAATATCTGATGTCCAAATATGCCACTTCATGTGCCCTAGCAGCAGAAGTTAAAGCCAACAACATTGTTAATTTCAAAGTTAACATTTTGTCTGAAATTTTCAGCTCATGTGAAAAGGTTGGGTACCCAATTTGGGTGCCCAATTAGGCTACCTATTTGGGTACCGAATATAAACTACAGACCGGAATGAAAATTCCGTTTACCACCTAGGGCGCTTGCTTACCGAGAAAATAACAAAAGTAAAGTAAAGCTTTAACTTGGTGTTTTATTTAGATAAAAGATTTACAAACTGGATATTTATTAGGAACCTAAGAGAAAAGTGAAAAGTTTACAATAGATGCCGAAACTTATCGCACGATAACACTATTGTTTTGACATGTAATGATGAATTGTGATTGGTTTAAAATGTCCGCCTGTGCAATGGCCTTTTTTCCTCCTAGTTCAGTTTTTGTAGCCTATGGGCAATTCGGGTAATTCAGGCTTCGTGTACACGTGTCTAGCCTTTATTACAAATCTGTGGTATTTTCTTGGTGTGTGAAACACTTGCAATAAACTGCACTTTGTTTAATGTGGCCAAAAACTAGCTATGACTCCATCCTGTTACTCTCGTCCACTCAACTTTTTACATATCTCTGATTTGCACAAAAACGAAATTTGAACGAGTCTTTGTTTTTGTTTTCTGAGAGAAGTGGGCGCATACGTCAGTTTGGATCGGGTTTGTGTTTCTACTGGCTGCAAAACCGAAAGTACGAAATTCAAAATGGCGGACGTTTGAGAATGCACAAATATCGACCAAGTATTCTTTTCGAAATTATAAGATTTTATCTCAAAGTGAGTTGTATCTAGTATGTTTTTCTTGTGCTAGATACTCTGATAAAACCCTTGAACAAAAATCAGGTGTTATTAGTTGGCAGATTTTTAGTTTTCTGGTACCCAAATAGGTAGCCCAATTGGGTACTCAAATTGGGTACCTAACCTTTTCACATGAGCCTAAATTTTCTGAGTATCAATTATTGCCAAAAACGCCACTACTTTCTCCACATCCCAAATAAAAGTATTATAGTAAATCAGCCAAAAAAATCAATTAAATAAATTTATATCTAATTTATATCTAATTTATATCTGTGTTTTTAAATTTATTTAAATAAAAGTATATTTTGGTTGAGGGAAACGCTTATTGTGAATGCCTGTCAAAAGCGAAGTAACTAATGGGTGTTAAACAATAACCATCCCATCCACTGTCTCGTGGTAAGCCGAAATTGCAGATCTATATCCAGCAATTGTGTTGTACTCTAACCCTTCGTCAAATGAATCTGACAAAAATTCAATAATAAAGTTTATTGCACATTGAAATGGATCAGCCTGTCTCCTAAGACACCAGCTACTCCACTTATTCCAGGCCGACTGTTCCAGACCTCCTGGCTGCTGTAATAAGATTGGCAGCTTTTTGCGAAATTGCGTCTGCTTTGAGTTTTTCCCGGAAACTGTCCTAGCCACTAGCTGAAGAGTGAGATTTAGAAGTAGTGGATGAAATTCTCCCTGTGGGTTTGACAATAGATCTTTCCTCTGAGGTAAAAGTATTGGTTTTCTTACTGATAGGTGGAGTAACTGAGGATACCAAGCCTGGGTTTGCCACGCTGGAGCAATTATCAGAATTGTTGCACAATCAGAATGTACTTTCCATAAAACTTTCCCGATTAGGCAAAATGGAGGGAAGGCATACCCTCGTAGATGTGTCCAGGATGCCTGAAAAGCATCCTGTCCCTTGCTGTACGGGTCTATTTCCCTAGCATAATATAGGAGTACTTGATGAGTCAACTTGGAAGCGAACAGATCTGTGCATGGAGTGGCCCTTGCCTTGCACAGCACCAAAAATACGTTTGGAATTCACTGGAATCCCTCGCACTCCGTGACATGAAATCTGCTTCCACATTGAGTGTTCCTAGTAAGTACTCTACAGTAATCGTGATCTGATGGTCCAAAAGTTATCCCCAGATCTCCTTGCTTACCTTTGTTGTGTGCCCCCATCTTTTTTAGATAGGTTAGTGCCACAATATTGTCCATTTGCATATGAATGGATAGAGCTTCTGGAGTCAACCGATGAAACAAAAGAATTGCCAGTTTTGCTGCTTTCAGTTCTAGTACATTTATGTGCAACTTCTTTTCTGAAGCTGACCACTAACCTCCCGTTCTCTGACCATTGCAGTAAGTCCCTTACCTGTGAAGGGATGCGTCTGACGATATTATCAGCTGTGGGGGACATGACACTAGACACCGCCCATTTGACAACAGTAGGTTCTGACACCACCAATTGAGTTTCCTTTTTACATCCTCTGTTAGGATCAACAAAGTGTCGTAACTTTTCCCAGCAGAAAGCTCCAGAATTTGTTGCCTTTGCATAGCCCTTTATTGAAGGGGAGCCGGAGTAAGTATTGCAACTGCTGAGGAGGAGAAAGGACCTATCACTTTCATCAAATCTCTTACTGAGACTTTCGCTGCAGATAACAGACCTTTGCACTGAGTTATTATCTTGTCTATCTTCTCCTGAGGCAAGCTCAGTGTTAGATTTAGAGAATCCACCTGTACTCCTAGAAACTGAATTAGTTGCAATGGTTTCAAAACTGATTTTTTTAGATTTACTGAAAACCCTAGATGCTGAAGAATGAAAATCAAAGTATCTCGTGCCATTTCTGCTTTTTGAGCACTCTCGGCTAGTATTAAACAATCGTCCAAATAAATGATGAGACGCACATTGAGTCGCCTTAACAATGCAATTGGAATTTTCAATAATTTTGAGAAAATTCTTGGAGCTGGTCCAAGGCCAAATCACAGGCCCAGAAATTGATAAATTTTTCCTCCATTGAAACCGTACATATTTCTGGGAGTGTCGGTGGAGAGGCACTGAGAAATATGCATCTTTGAGGTCTATTTTGCACATGAAGTCCCCTTTTTTCAACAGCTCTTTCAAGAGTGCCAAGGTCTCCATCTTGAAGTGCTCGTATGGAATGTGCTTGTTCAAATTTTTTAGATTTATTACTGGTCTGTTTCCTCCATCCTTCTTGGGTAGTAGGAATATAGAGCTTAGAAACTGGTCCTGACCTGAAAAGCTACCCTCTCTATGGCTCCCTTGGACAACATTCCCTGAACCTCTTGATCAACTAAAACTTCCTCCTCCATTGTTAACTTGGGAGGTTGAGGAACATGGCATTGTTGAGGAGTTGACAGAAATGGAATCTGGTATCCCTGGACCCATTGTAGAATCTCTGGGTCCTTTGTCAAAACCTTCCAATTTTGAAGGTAAAATCTTAGTTTCCCTGCCTGTGGTAAATTTACATTCAAGACTTGGGGAAACAAGTTTTTGACTAAAGGGTGAACTTGGTAAGAGACAGAGACTCCTTGACCTTTGAACACACAATAGGTACTGAAATCAAAGGAAATGTTTTTACCTCTGGTTTGATTGCTGGTTCCTTAAAAATTGTTATTCCTCCACAGATTGTTCCCCTGCCTCTTCCTTGAAACAGGGGGCCTTTTTGAAAGGGCCGATTGCCTGAAAACCCAGATGATGTTGATTTGAAAGTAGACGAAGCTGGTCGTGATGTCTTCAAGCCAGTGAAAACTACTTCTGACTTTTTAAGGGCTTTGCTGTCCTTGATCAGCTTTTGTTTCAAATGAGTTGCCAAATAAAGATTGGTTAGAAGCGGCATCCAGCTCTTCAGATTGGGTTTTTAGGATATCTTTAACTTTGACCCTGGAGTCAATGAAGGTTGACAAGATATTTTCTCTTCTGTAGTATGTCACAGAATTACATGCCTGTGATAGCAGGAGGATTGTTTGTTCAAATAACACCGAAATTTCCCCAAGAGCCTCATCTCCTGGGTTTGCATCTCTTTCTGCATCCATCAATGCCCATATTTTCGACAGTGGGCCAAAAATATTATTAATTTTACCGTGCAAAGTTTTCAACGATTTTTCTACCTTAAAGGTACAATATTTGGAGTTGTCTTGCAATAAGATTTTGATGTAAGAATCAAGTGCTGGATCCTTCCAGATGTTCGATGGTACTGGATTATCAACCAGCACTTTGTCCTTCACATCCTTGTCCGATATATGGCATTTCATATATTTATGGATATAATCCAGCCATCCATCTGGTAAATCCCAAGAGGAATCGTGGGTGTCACTGTCCAGCTCGAACCTTGCTCTTTTAGTAGGGGGTTCATCAGTTACTGCTTGGGTATCACCGGACAGAGCCTCGGGATCCACTTGTCTTCCAGCGGGTACGTCAGCTGAAGAATTTTCGTTGTGATAAAGTCTATGACACAAACGTTTAAACATTATCAAAATCATAAATAGTGATGATATATCAGGGGCTAATACAGGTCAAATTTCATAGCGGTAACCGCTATTGGGCGCCAAGATCGAGGCGCCCAAATTAAAAAAAAAAGGGAAAAAATTTTTTTTGAAAATATCAAAAAAGAATGTGAGAAGAGCAAAACGAAAGAAAGGGAAAAAAGGAATCATGAGGAGAAACAAAACTCGTATAAAGAATCGGAAGTGAGGTTAATTACCGCCTCAGACATGAGAAAAGACAACCTCGTTATCGTCGCTTCTTTTCTCTTTTGCGCTAAATCAGACTTACGATTTAGCGTAAAGCAGAGAAGAAGCGCTGGAAAAGAAGGCACTCTGTGAGGTTTCCGTACCTGGTTACCAAGGCTAGGTGATTACTTTACGAACTGAAACTTTCGAAATGATAATATAGTCCTGTAAAATATACACAAAGTAAGGAAATCAAAAATGGCGGAAGGTAAACACGCCGATTCGCGTGATTGAATTTCGAAGAACACTTGTAGATTCTACAGGAAAGACTGTTACGACACAAATAACAAGAAATTAGAAAGTTTTAAGGGACTAAGAATATGTATAGTATGTTAAAATAGAACACATTTTAGACCATTCTAGGCCCTCAAATCGAAAATTTTTCGAGGCTTCGCCCCCGGACCCCACAGAGGGGGCTGACAGTGCTCCCCCCTGACCCCCAGCTGCATTTGTTCGCCTGACTTGCTTCGCTCGTCAGGCTCAATGTGCGGCTACCGCCGCCCAAATTCAAATCCTGTATTAGCCCCTGTATATATGCCTATCCTATCTGAGGACAACATTAATAAAGTTATCTCTTACCAAACACGGTATGAATGAAGAGATATTTGTGGATTTAAAATTCAAAATATGAAAAACAAACTTACGTACAAGGCTGCCCTAAAAGGATCAATAAACAGACTTGTAATTAAGCATTTACAGCACCATTGCTCCAGAATGTTTACAAATTTATCAACATTAGATTCCCTAATAAGCACACTTTAAAACAAATTCTTCTAGGGAAAGAAAGAAAACAAAACCATTTTAACAATTCATACAGGTTCAATGAAGAGTCATAGCATAGACCAAAAAAGTATGCTTTACTTGAAGATTTTACACACGTTTAAGCATATCAATTTGGACTTCAACTATCGACTATATGCATAAACCTTTTTGTGTTTGCTATGATCAACACATTAAATTTATTAATATATTGTTTCATTTACTAATTACGTTTCCATAAAAACATTAACAAAATTCGTAAACAAATAATTCATATTTACAGCCTGAATTTAATATGTTTAAATTTAATATGAGTTAATATTGGTAATCAAGGTTTTGGGGCGCAAAACAGTCCAATTTCTAGTGTTATGTTCTTACCGTCTTTGATTTATCGTCCAATTTTGAATAACTCTTTTATGTTGTAAATGCTATGCAAGAGTTTGTTCCATTGAAAATCATTTATCCTCATTATCTTCACATTCCCAAGGTGTGGGCATATAACTGGTAACTCTTCAATTTTCAATCTTTACTTCATGAAAATTGTCCTCTGAGAACAATAGTTTTGGAACTGATGGACATGGACCAGATCATAACAAATACTTACTAGACTTTTTGGAATCTGTGTTCAGTTGATTTGAACTATTACTCCTTTCGGGTTCTTCTTCCTTACTGTTTTGTCACTTGCAGTTCATAACACGACAACCAAACCGAAGAACTTCGCTATCAAATACATACTAAATTACAATAAATCGTCGCCATTATGTTGTCATAGAAAATGATATTTGATAATTTTAGGTTTTCCACATACAAACCTGTGGTTTTATCTACCAAACATACCTTTCCAAATCAAGAAATATATCTTTCCAGATGTGTGTTGAAACATTTATTGTTGATTTTTTTAGTATAGAATGGAAATGTTGTTTTGAGCTATTGAAGTACTTAGCTTTCTTTGCTCTCATTTACTAAATTAGTCTTAAGCCGATACTGCCCCTTTAACGCTATCATCTTAGATAGGTAACTTTGCGTCAATCAACGGCAAATTTTCATTCGGTGAATGTGGAGAGAATTTTTATTGAGGGGGATCTTGGAGTAATTTTTTTTTAGAATGTTCAACCATTTATGTTATAAGCTAAGTGCTTTCATTTTATTAAAAAAAAGTTAAAAATTTCTAATTTGATTTATATTTAATCAATTTTTGGTTCTAATTTATTACTTCATATTAATTATTATAATTTATGTCAAAATCATTGTTTATATTTAATTTATTCAAATTCATTTAATGTATTCAAGTTTATTTAATTTATGTATGTCTTATTTGCTTCTCTGTTCTGTATTTTACATGTGTGCATATAAAGGTTGAAATTCTTTTAGTGCAGTTAGTTGATCTCTGACCTCCAAGGAGGAAGAAGTTAAAATTCAAGATGGCTGATGCCTAGAGAGCTTTCGATCATCATACTCAAAGTCAAACAACTGCAAGTTCAGGCAACTTCTTCGAAAACATCTTTGAAAACCATGTGTCAAATGCAGCATTTCCCCCCGTGACGAAAATTTTAATTACGGATTCACGACTTAAAAGTGTACCCATAATGTAGAGCTCGAAAAACTGATAAAAAAATGTATGGGATAGTTTCACTATGACCAACCGTTAAAGAGATATCTTCGATCAAAGATTTTGATACCATAACAAATTTAGGCCCATTTGTTGCATCACCCCATCATCCGTATCGCTGAACCCAAAAAACGTCAGTTATCCCTATTGGTTCTCGAGATATTTCCCCAAAAACGTCACATTCGATTGGGAATGCAATGCAAGGATTCCCCCGTGATAGCAAAAAATAACTGACATCACGCCATGTGGTTTTTATATTTTGTGTGAAATTATGTGGCGAATCCACATTGTGCCTCTGCATGGTTTTACACGCAACTAAGAACAGCTTGACCATAAATTTAAGCTAAATATGTCACTCTCTAAAATAAAAGTGAGATGCACACTCGCTATTATATATCAGATAGATGTGTAAACCAAACAATCTTCTCTGGCAAAACTACTCTACTACTTCACTTTTAACCCGTCGCTCGCCACCCATGTTCAGCATGCGTCCAGTTCACAAAAAATTAAATTAAGGAATTGGCTCCAAAAGCTGATAAAAAATGTATGGGATGGCTTTAACCCGAGTAAAAATTTTGTACGGGTTTTAATTTCGAAAATGCTGACTATAAGGGTGAGCAAAAAATGTCATAGATTGTTCAGCAGAAACATAAGTTCTCATGAAAAAGTTTTGACAATACTACACCTAAGATGGCATAAACAAATAAATAAACCAAATAAAGGTAATCTTTAATCACTTTTCCAAAACTGTATATCGACTTCGTTAACGGTCTTCCAATGCGTTTTTTGGTTTATTCCATTTATAGCAAGTGCATTGGCTCTTTTAACGTAATTTGAATTATCGGATCTTCTGGAAATGACATGATATCATTCGTAAGAGAAACCAAAGAATCCTAAAGAATCTAAAAAAAAAACATAAATATAGGATCGAATTTAAAATCCGAAATGTGCAGCCGACAATATATCTCCATTTAACGAACTAAACTTTCATTCACAGTTCCTTGACAACGCTACCTAGACTACAGCAGATACCGTTATCCACAGAATACTGCCAAGAAAGGTGAACTACCAACACCAAGTTGACTTCAATACAATAACTAAGTAATCTAAATGAATATGAGTTAAAGATAACGAACGATTTTTCCCTAAATCTATTTCATTCAAATCAATTCTCATTAAAGATAATGAACTATCATAAGATCGAGAAAAACGTGTGTCAGCTATTCAATTTTATTAGTCAGCAAAGAAGATGTGATATATTTGTTTATTTACAGTTTGCTCGTTCCAAGACCATTTTTCATTTATTCCATTTCTGCATACTCCATATAATAGTTTATTATCTTTAACATATGGGCAATGTAGATTTTTGTCCTCAATGAACTAAACTAAACTGAATTTAAGCTATGATTGGTAATCTCTCAAAATGGCAAAGACATTTTAAACTATAATAGGTTATGTCACTTCAGGTTGCAGGATGGTGAAATAAAGATCAAAGGAAGTATGTAACAACTTTTATTCTAACTAATAACAACAAATTGCTAACATAAATAACGATGGTATGGAACTACCATACACTGACCTTGAATAACTAATTAAACACCCAATGCACTTCTTGTTAGCTCTATAGTAAATCAGAATTTCTACACTTTGTATAATAGAATGGATCTAAGATAACAAAAAATTCTCCTACTGCGTTTTTTTAGAAATGTAGCAACATTATGGGCAATGGGTGTTAATGGGCCATTCACGTGAATTGCTCATTCATGGCATTTTTCTTCCAGCCAAACATGTTTCCCAAAACGAAGAAAATTAGTTTTAATGAAAAAGTTTGAGCACAATGTATGGTAGTTCCATCTATATATTAATAGCCGATTCTCCGTTTGTTTGTTTGTTTGTTTGTCTGTAAGTCACGCAAATTGGTAGATTGAGTTGTGAGCGAAATTATTTTTTTTGTGTGTGCGACGTGAGTTCGAAGCAAATACATTGCAACCCCCAATCGAACGTGACTTTTTTTGGCTGATGAACTAATAGGAATAACGTTTT
The DNA here is from genome assembly GCA_027922465.2 of Turritopsis dohrnii. Classification (NCBI taxonomy): domain Eukaryota; kingdom Metazoa; phylum Cnidaria; class Hydrozoa; order Anthoathecata; family Oceaniidae; genus Turritopsis; species Turritopsis dohrnii. The sequence goes on along the minus strand of BQMF02000112.1, from coordinate 239,949 downwards.
GTTTTTATTTTTATTGTTAGTTTTATATTCCACGTTGACTTGGCTTTGAAAACAATACTTCAACTAAATACAAAGAAACTAACTGATTAAACGTTTTGGAGATAAAGCAGCAGTGGCAGAACGTGGCAGCATGTGCGGTTCGTATCCTTGCCTGACTGTCTGAGACGAAGAACTTTTTTTCGAGCAATCAAAATGTTTAAAAACCGATAGGTAAAAAAAGAGTATCACGATACAAAATATTTCTTTTTTGCTTTTCTCTTAATAGTTGTCTTAATTTCTTTTAATCGATTTCTTTTAATCTGTGAAAATATATTTAACAACGTTTCGGCCGTACGACGGCCATTTTCAAGTGGAAAACAATACAAGTGTGACAATATATACAAGAAGTCGTACGATACGGTAAGGTCGTACGATCATACGATCAAAAAATTCCCCCAGGGACAAATCAACCATCCGAAAATAGAAATAATGGCAATGACGCTATATTCCGATTGAGGATAGGCTTGTCCCTACGGATTAACAAGCTTTCTTTCAATTCTAAGTCAAAATTGTTGCCTGCGGAGGAGAGTATAGAAAAATTCTCAAATGTAGGCTTATTTTTACAATGTACTACATGCTCCGAAATAGCGCTATGGTTTTGTAATTTAACGGCTTTTCCAGTTAAGGCCGAAATTCCCATATGTTCGCAGGCTCGTACTTTCAAATGTCGCATAGTTTTACCATAATAGATGGCATTGCAGCCATCGCACTTAAATTTATATACAACATTTGAGCGCAGAGTCATTGGGGTACGGTCCTTAAAACGAAAAAAATCGCTAATTCTACTACTAGATTTAAAAATTACCTTAAGTTGACAACAAGGAAGGTTTTTACTAAAAGTACTAAGCAAACGAGTTCTTAATTTCAAAGATAATTTACCTAAATATGGCAAAACAAGAAATACTTCTAACTTAGGCACAGTAATGACAACTTTCCTCTCTCGAAACATTCTGTCAAGAAATGACTTAATGCATCGATCGATCAAGTTGGATGGGTAGCCATTTCTCATCAGTATGCCTCTAAGATCTTGTATCTCCAAGTGGAACCTAGAAAAATCAGATACGATATTAAAAATTCTGAAAATCAAAGTCAAAATTAATCCATATTTATATTCGTCAGGCAAAAAACTACAATAATTTGTGTAGACACCACTGAAAGTGGGCTTCCTATAAATAGTTGTGACAAACTTGTTAAATTCACGAATAACAGAAACATCAAGAAAAGGAAGACGATTTTCAAATTCCACTTCAGAAGTGAAAGATATGTTGATGTGTTGCCTATTAAGGTAGTCCTGAAAGAGAGGCAAGTGGCTAGGAGATGAAAAAAGCACAAAAATATCATCAACATATCTTCTGTAATACACAGGTTTAAACTCTGACGGGCAATTACGCAACCAAATTTTTTCATGATGCGAAAGAAAAGCATTGGCAAGACTGGGACCAAGTGGCGAGCCCATAGCAACACCATCAATTTGTTTATATAACTGGAACCTAGAAAAATCAGATACGATATTAAAAATTCTGAAAATCAAAGTCAAAATTAATCCATATTTATATTCGTCAGGCAAAAAACTACAACTGCATCGTGGTTGTGATTATCCTGAGACCCTATGATGTTACGAGTATTAACATTAGTGTTCTTGTTTTTGATCAGAATCCGATTTCCTGGTGGTAAGTCCATCAACGAAAATTTACGTGAAAGATACGGAAATGTGACTGTACAGCTGTGTAGAAAGTTCGAAAAAACGGACTATAAACTTAGAAAGGCAAAGCTTGATCTTGAGTTTCTGGAAACATGTAGTCATCATGGATTAACTCCTCGGTTTTTAGAGTTCAAACTGAGCAACAAGAATTTACATAATTCTGAAGCTTACCGAAAATCCCAACAGAGTCTACTAAAAGCGGAAGTTCAGTTCAAAAAGACAAAAATACATAATCTTGAAAAACAACTGAAATCACAACACATTTCACTTAAGGAAAGTTTATCATATATTGACTTTGCACATGTCACTTGTCTTTTCCTTGCGCGAAATGACAAAATTCTCAAGAAGAATGATGAAACCCACAAAAAGAAGCTGGCAAACCTTGGTCTTCAATCAATGTCAACAAAACACAATCCTGATGATGTTATTCACAATTACTCGTCCCACTTATTATCGGATGCTGAGAAATCATTATTAGCAAAAGGCTTAAATTTTGCTATTCCGCCTTCTAAAATCGAATATGCAGATTATATGATTTCTTTTGAAAAACTTTATCGCAGTATCAAAGATATAAAAATGTCATCTGAAACCAGAGATTTAGTCAAAGCACGTATCAAAGATTGCACCATTTCTACATTTGAGACTTACAACTCATCCAAAAAGCCACGGAATCTGAGTGATGAAGAGTTGGAAGCCTTGTTTTCACTATCACACGAGCTTGATATAATTATCCAAAAATCTGACAAGGGAAACTCAGTTGTTCTGATCGATAAAGAGACTTATGTCAGTAAAATTATGGATATCTAAAGTGATCATACAAAATTTATAAAAATCGACTGTCCTCGTGAAAAAGAGTTAAACTTCCTCATCAATCAAGAAAAACAAGTTACTGCTGTGTTAAAAACTTTGTTGGATAATGGCTCTATCGACAAGAAATTATACGATAAATTGAAACCAACTGGGTCGAAGCTAGGTTTGTTATATGGACTTTGTAAGGTACATAAACGTGTTGTTAATGGTAGCCCTCCTTTTAGACCTATTTTATCAGCTATCAACACTCCTGTCTATAAAATAGCCAAGTTTCTTGTTCCGCTTTTGTCTCCTTTAACATCTAACGAGTATACTGTTTCTGACTCCTTTTCGTTTGCTGAAGAAATTAGGAAACAGGATGGTAGGTTTCATATGGCTAGCTTAGATGTTGACTCTCTGTTCACTAACATTCCTTTGCAAGAAACAATCGATATTTGTGTAGAAGGTTTATTTGAAAACCAAGATGTTGTTAATAACTTATGCAAGAATGACTTTAGAAAAATTCTGTCTCTAGCTACTCAAAATTCACATTTTACCTTTGACGGTCAGTTATATAAACAAATTGATGGTGTTGCTATGGGCTCGCCACTTGGTCCCAGTCTTGCCAATGCTTTTCTTTCGCATCATGAAAAAATTTGGTTGCGTAATTGCCCGTCAGAGTTTAAACCTGTGTATTACAGAAGATATGTTGATGATATTTTTGTGCTTTTTTCATCTCCTAGCCACTTGCCTCTCTTTCAGGACTACCTTAATAGGCAACACATCAACATATCTTTCACTTCTGAAGTGGAATTTGAAAATCGTCTTCCTTTTCTTGATGTTTCTGTTATTCGTGAATTTAACAAGTTTGTCACAACTATTTATAGGAAGCCCACTTTCAGTGGTGTCTACACAAATTATTGTAGTTTTTTGCCTGACGAATATAAATATGGATTAATTTTGACTTTGATTTTCAGAATTTTTAATATCGTATCTGATTTTTCTAGGTTCCACTTGGAGATACAAGATCTTAGAGGCATACTGATGAGAAATGGCTACCCATCCAACTTGATCGATCGATGCATTAAGTCATTTCTTGACAGAATGTTTCGAGAGAGGAAAGTTGTCATTACTGTGCCTAAGTTAGAAGTATTTCTTGTTTTGCCATATTTAGGTAAATTATCTTTGAAATTAAGAACTCGTTTGCTTAGTACTTTTAGTAAAAACCTTCCTTGTTGTCAACTTAAGGTAATTTTTAAATCTAGTAGTAGAATTAGCGATTTTTTTTCGTTTTAAGGACCGTACCCCAATGACTCTGCGCTCAAATGTTGTATATAAATTTAAGTGCGATGGCTGCAATGCCATCTATTATGGTAAAACTATGCGACATTTGAAAGTACGAGCCTGCGAACATATGGGAATTTCGGCCTTAACTGGAAAAGCCGTTAAATTACAAAACCATAGCGCTATTTCGGAGCATGTAGTACATTGTAAAAATAAGCCTACATTTGAGAATTTTTCTATACTCTCCTCCGCAGGCAACAATTTTGACTTAGAATTGAAAGAAAGCTTGTTAATCTGTAGGGACAAGCCTATCCTCAATCGGAATATAGCGTCATTGCCATTATTTCTATTTTCGGATGGTTGATTTGTCCCTGGGGGAATTTTTTGATCGTATGATCGTACGACCTTACCGTATCGTACGACTTCTTGTATATATTGTCACACTTGTATTGTTTTCCACTTGAAAATGGCCGTCGTACGGCCGAAACGTTGTTAAATATATTTTCACAAATTTACAGTCTTGTTATTCTTTTAATCTATTTTAATCAGATCGAACATTTTTTTGTATTCACTTTATGCATGTGCCTTTTTTTCTCTCCTTCTGTGTGATCTTTTTAAGAAGAGAAACCATTTCCCCCCTTACGTTTGATAGCACCCATGTTACAGCGCGTAACTTTTTTAAAACAAAAATTAATAAAAAGTTGAAGTTTTCTCTCTATGCGTTTTGAGTGTATTGTTACACTGATAAAAGATTGGTTTTACGAGAGGTTGTGACTTCAAATCTGCTTCTGGTGGAACACAAGTTGTACGAGCCGTTTATAAGGAAATTTGACGTTTATTGATACAGTGATACAGAGTAGGTGGACATGGGCGGTGAGCGACGCTGCCTTGGCGGCTAGTACCATTTAAAAACTCAACTACCTAAATTAACATTTTCTACAAAAAAATTAGTAGCTAACTCCAAATATTTTTGAACAAATATGTTTTTTTTTATTATTTTGAATTTTTTTAAAAATTTTTTGTAGGGGGGACGAACCCTTTGTGGTTCAGTTTTACTTTGAAAACTTACCAGTTTCTTGAACCCCATCATGAAGCACTAAAATATAATACATACTCACATGGATGTAAACTGTATTTTAAAATTTCAATATATTGGAAAGAGCTATATACTTACTCACTTCAACAGTTGAATTAGGACCTGGAATAAAACAGTGAAAATTTAATTTTTTATTCAAAACAACAGATTCCCAGGAAATGCAGTTTGTTATTACATTGCTGATGAGGTGGTATGTGACGGTGAAGACGAGTGGCAAAATTTTCCGCTTGATTTTTAAAATAGCATAACACCGTCAGGTATGCCTCCTCATTGCTTGAAGCTTAAAGTTGGGTTAATTATTATGCTCTTGAGGAACCTTAATGTCAGGAAGGGTCTCTGAAATGGCACACGCTTGATTATCTGTGAACTGACAGGCAATTTTATTAAAGCTGAAGTTTGACAGGGTCAGTAGTTGGAGAAATCATATTCATACCTAGGGTTGAACTGTCACCTTCAGATACAGGTATGTCTTTTGTATTGAAACCTAGACAGTTGCCTATCCGTTTGGCCAGATCTTGCAGAGTCCATGTTTTTCTCATGGTCTGCTATATGTCGCATGTTCCAGGGCAAAGGCATTTGATAATGTGAAAATCAAAGTAGCTGCTACTGGGAAACAAGGTTATATCAATGGAAAGATGTATACTCAAAATGTTGTCCTTCCACTGTGTCCAGTTCCTTCCTTAACATATTCCCTTCTGGTGTATCAAATGCTGAACATTATTCAACATCTATGGATATGAATACAAGTTCAAGTTTATTGGGAACAACTGAAAAAAGGGCACAACTCCAGCAGGAAATGGAGGATGCTTATAGACAATCGGAATTAACAGAAAGAGTTGGTTCTGAAAGCCAAAGAAGCAGAGCAGATCCAAAAATACTGCATTCAAAAGCAGAAGAGGAAAGATTGTTAGGATTGATGAAGAACAGGAAAAGCTGTGTTCCCACAGAACCGTTGCTTTCAGAGGAAGACATTACAATTACAGTGCGACATGTAAAACTTGGTAACAAATCAAGACTATTTCCATTGGAAAGTGTTATGTCAAGTATCTATGATTGGATTGGTAGTATGAATACTGTACCAGAACATTTTAAACTGTTAGATGTTCGACAAAATGTGGTTTTACCTGATTTGGCTGCCGTTTCTGGTGTCTTTAATATGATTGAATCAGATGAACCAATGCTCATCTCTCCTGCTGGTATTGTTTCTTTTTCTGGGTTTGGGACTGTTAACACTGAAGAAGAGTATGAAATGTATGAAAATTTCAACGGTTATTTCGAAATAAATAACCATTCTTTAAATACAAGGAATTCTGGACATCTTATTAAACTTCCGAAAGTCAAACTTGAATTGGGTAAACAGTCTTTTGCATATGCAGGGGCTAAGACCTTTAATGAACTTCCTTTAAGTATTAGAAAAATTGAATCTATTCTAATATTTAAGAAGAAAGTAAGTAAACATTTTAACTAACTTATATTTTTAAATAGAATAAATTTTTATATTTTAAACTGTGTACAGGTATAGATATTATCTCAACCTTGTTTTCAATTACTCCTAATTTCTACAAGACATTTTTGCTCCCAGCACCAGGATGATGTTCTTTTTCAGACTTTTTAATTCCATTTTTATAAATCTATATATATGTTTTTAACTTATCATATTTTATTTTATTATTTTTTATTTCTTTGTAGGACTAGCATTGATAACAGTAGCAACTTTTCTTTGTAAATTTTGCGGCTCTGAAGCTTTGTATCCTACTGAAATATTCAATTAATAATAATAATAATAATAAAAGCTTGAAATAAGTCGAAAAGAAAGTTTAACTGAAATTGACTCACGAATTGATATAGATGTAAATAGAGAGACAATCTATGAAGATTTTATTTTTGTCTTCATGCACATCCCTGAAGGCATTAATGTTCGAATCAGTAGGGGATGGTGTCACTAGAGATGCTTTCTCGACATTTTTTAACAGCATGTGTAAGAAGTTTCAAGGTGAAAACGAGCGTGTCCCAATGCCAACTTTGGATAGCTCAGAATTGGAAGTCATTGGTAAAATTATCACAATTGCATACTTAACTCAAAACATTTTTCCTGTTCAAATTTGTTGATGTTCATTATTACATGTGTTGTATAAAGAAGTTTCTGACTCAGAGTTATTTGAATCTTTTTTTAACTATGTTACAATGCAAGAAGCTGACATAATAGTGGGTTTTAAGGATGGAAAAAATCATAATAAGCAAGCCATATTGGATATTCTCAGTGAAAGCCAGATATATTCCTCACCAACACCAGACAATATATATGATCTTTGTGTTAAAGCAGCAATTGTTACTCTCATCAGATTACCTTGTTTTACTATGCAGTCTATTGTTAGTGGGATGGGTTCCTTTTGGAAAAAAAGTCTCCAAGAAGATGTTGCTCAGCATATATGAATGTACAATACCTACTGCAGAAAGCATCATATCACAATTAGATGTTTTTGAGACGAGCAGGTTGGAGCAGAAAGTAGTTACATGGCTTCACCGTTTTTTGCGATCATGTAGCAAGGATGATCTACATTTGTTTATACGTTTCATAAATACGTGGTGCTACAACAATTTCATCACAGGAAAAGATAAAAGTTGAATTTTTGGATCAACCTTCAGATCATTTGCATCCTCGTTCAGCTACGTGCTTCAAAATATTGATGTTGCCACGCCAGTACACATGCTTCACTCATTTGAAAGACAACATTACTTATCATATTAAATCTACTAATTGAGATGTACATGACGATGCGTTAAGTGACTGCTTTGGAAAAAACAACATTATTCTTCTAGTGGAATGTAATTGTTAGTTACCAGATGATGAGGGTTTTGTAACTCTTTTTGTTATTGCAAGGCTTCTTTCACGAAAATCGGATTCACTGCCTTTTTTACAATGTGTCTAACCGTCTCAATAACTGCCAATACTGGTCATGTTGACATGTTGACTTGAAAGTTTGTTGATTTTTGTTTTGATGTTTTATTCTTTGATTTGAAAAGATAATAATGCTCTTTTGATACTTACATATATGAATATGTTATACTATGAGATGTTATGCTAGCTATATGATATGAACTTGTGCATCCTTAGTGACATTCTCTGGTACTTCTTTTGTTTTTATTTGACATAATGCATTTTCTTTTATCTAATGCATTTGTTATGTTTATGTTTAAGTCCACTTTTGTTTTGTCAATAGAGTTTTAAGTTGATCAAAAACATTCACGTTGATGGAAGTTGAAATTTTGTTACAAAAGATTTTATTTCTCCTTTTTTTACTTCTGTTGTATTTAAAAAAAAGATTTGTGTTGTTTTTTTAGATTGGTGACTATTATTTCTTCTTTAACCACTTAAATACTGAAGCTTCTCTAGCAACTGAAAAACTTTCCAATTTTTTGAATGGTCGAGCAAAGTTGTCTCGATTTTTATCATAATGAAGGCTTTTTTACAAGAACTTGTAAACATGATATCTCCAAAACTATATACCGTAACAAGCTGAAATTTTTTACGAATAATCTTAACAATGTCATGCAGGAATTGAAGCAAATTCAGAGTAACACAGTAATTTCGTGAAAATTTATGGGAAAACTATTTGGAAGTCCCTTTTATGTTGAAAAAAAGTTAGGAAAAATATTGATAGAACCTAAAATACATATCAGGTTCCTGTTAAAGTGGCTTAATTCCTAGAAAAAAACATGAAGAGCAATCTCTAAAAATTTCAAGTGAAAAGCTTATCTAGAACTAAAGTTATGATGTTTACAAGTTTGAAAAATACAAAATTCGAAAAATAGCAGAAAAGAACAAAATAAATGAAAAAAGCTTGAAAAATTATCAATACGCTCCAGAAGCATAAGCAGGCTCTTTTTCTTAATAATAATAATAATAATAGTAATAATAATAATAATGATAATAATAATCATTTATTCGGGATTCATGAAAGATACAATGGTTCTTCACCCTAATTACAATAAAAAATACTAAAATACTAATATATAAAAAACTGTAAACATTAAAAGATAAAAATATAAAAATTAACAGTAAAAACTTAAAAATTTGTTTATGTACAGGCAAAGCGTAATAAATAATCAATCAGAACATTACACAAATAGCTATTATGTCGAAATTGCAAATGAGAAATAATGAAAATGAAGATTGGCAAAATGATGTAGTAGAAGTAATTGTAAACAAATTGTAGCGAATTGTACAGGAGAATTGAAAGAAAAAAAAAAAACAGTCAAAGTGAAATTGCCCTGATTTAGATAATAGTGCTACTAGTTTTATGCATCCTGAAAAAAGAGAATGAGAAGACCAAAGCAGAAAACGTAAAAAATGTCAGTGAGTCATAATTCTAGCAACACTTTTGTCTTTGAAATAAATCTTAGTTAAATTACAAAACGTTTTGAAATTTCCTTTCTCCCTAATATTTATTGGTAGTCTATTGAATACTTTCTCTGAATTGTAATGGAAAGTGTGATTTTCTTTAGAATTTTCTATTAAATGTATATCATTATTTCTTAGATCTCTTACTATCTTTTTTCTATTTGAACTCAAATAGTTTGGCCATGCTTCATTATTCAACGCTTTATGGGCTAATTTCGAGATTTCAAAATCAATTTGCTCGATTATTGGTAACCAATTAAGGGATATTACTTCTTTTTCTTTGGCGTAGCGCATCAGGACATAACCAGCAGCTGAATTTTGTAGCCTTTGAATACGTTTGATATGGTATGCAGGAGCATTTTTGTAAAGGACGATACCATAATTCAATCTCGATAGTATCAGTGATTCCGCCAACATTTTTCTAACACTAACGGCCAAGGCGGCGGCGCTCGCCGCCCATGTCCACCTGCTCTGTATCACTGTATCAACGGCTCGTACAACTTGTGTTCAACCAGAAACAGATTCGAAGTCACAACCTCTCGTAAAACCAATCTTTTATCAGTGTAACAATACACTCAAAACGTATAAAAACTTCAACTTTTTATTAACTTTTGTTTTAAAAAAGTTACGCGCTTTAACATGGGTGCTATCAAACGTAAGGGGGAAATGGTTTCTCTTTTTAAAAAGATCACACGGGAGGAGAGAAAAAAAGGCACGTGCTAAATGAATAAAGTGGATATAAAATAAAATAGATTAAAAGAAATCGATTAAAACAAATTAAGACAACTATTATGACAAAAGCAAAAAAAAGTATTTTGTCTTATGATACTCTTTTTTTACCTATAGGTTTTTAAACATTTTGATTGCTCGAAAAAAAAGTTCACCCGTCTCAGACAGTCAGGCAAGGATACGTTAGGATACACTGGCAAACCGAACATGCTGTCACGTTCTGCAACTGCTGCTTTTTGTCCAAACTGTTTTATCAGTTAGTTTCTTTGTATTTAGTTGATGTATTGTTTTCCAAGTCAACGTGGAATATAAAACTAACAAAATAATAAAAACGAAACGTTATTCCTATTAGTTCATCAGCCAAAAAAAGTCACGTTCGATTGGGGTTGCAATGTATTTGCTTCGAACTCACGTTGCACACAAAAAAAGAAATAATTTCGCTCACAACTCAATCTACCATTTTGCATTACTTACAAACAAACAAACAGAGAATCAGCTATTAATATATAGATGATATGGTGTTAGATGTTTAATCTTTTTTAGTGTTCTTAGAGTGTTATAACATTCAGTAATTAATGCAATGATTTGATCATTCCAGCTATTATGTTGGTTAAATTTTATACCAAGAACCTTCCAAGTGATCTTTCTTTCAATAGTGATATTATTGGACTTAATTTTATATAAGTCAGGGTTGTCAAGATGGTATTTCTGTGACATCTGGCGTGTTGAAAATAGCACAGATTTTGTTTTGTCGGTATTAAAAACTAAGTTTGACTGTTTTGACCAGTATTCCATACTATTGATGTTAGATTCCAATGTTTTAGCAGTTTCGTTAATATCCTTTACTTTACAGTGGTGGTTGCTCTTTTTCCATGCTCTTGTATCCTTTCCTGGTGGCTCTCAATATTTTTCTTGATTTTTTCACCTTTTTAGAGCATTTTCTGCTAAGGTTTCTAATTCGCTCACCATCTCTTCGCCGAAAACTTTCAAGCATGTAACTACTAATTGGCATTCCAAGATATTCTAATAATGGTTTCAAACCAGATCTTCCATCATGGAATTCGACGATTGCTGAACATACTCCAATTTCTAAGACCTTTTTGGACACATATACATCTTTTGGGCATTTTTTCCAAATAATACCATTCAACGCTTCATTGCTGTTTTGTGCATATCCATCCAAACATTTCAATAAAAGTTCCTCATTGGACAAATCTCGCCATATTGGAAGTAATACTTCCTTAATTGCAATTGGTAGTGGCAGTTTCTTTTGGTAATTATTTTTGCCTGTAACTTTTTTAGACTGATATATACACCAGTTTTCTTTATCATGTGGACAAAATTGGAGATGGTGATGATTGCTGAACATACTCCAATTTCTAAAATCTTTTTGGACACATATACATCTTTTGAGCATTTTTCCAATTAATACCATTCAACGCTTCATTGCTGTTTTGTGTATATCCATCCAAACATTTCGATAAAAGTTCCTCATTGGGCAAGTCTCACCATATTGGAAGTAATACTTCTTTAATTGCAATTGGTAGTGACAGTTTCTTTTGGTAATAATTTTTGCCTGTACTTTATTAGACTGATATAAACACCAGCTTTCTTTATCACGTGGACAAAATGTCGCAGTTGTGATATAAAGTGGCCCATACAGATTTTTTCATGCTGTAGAGGCCACCAACATTTTGCCTAATAGCCATGCCAAAATAATTTTGGAGTGTATTCATGGCTTTGTCAGTGAGTCTACCTCTCCAAGATATTCCCTTGCCATCGGAAAGCTTTTCCTTTCTCAACGTATCTCGCAAATTACGGCATCTTGTGCCACACCCTTTTTGTAAATGCCCGACACATTCAAGCTTCAATATCGCAAACATACGTTACTAGGGGCGTTGCTAAGGGATGAAAATTGCAGTGGGTTGTAAAAAACAGCCTTTTCCCCCAATTTATGATGTAGTAAAGTGATTTTCTTTACTCCTATTGTGTTCTCCATGAAATTCTGCACAAGAAACGCCCATAAAGTGAAAATTCATTTTTTTTCAAGTCGCACGTTCACGATGCTGGGATATTCCCACGTATTGTAAAAACCCCAATGGATTGGACAACTTAATAGAAAATCGCCTTTTATGATTGCCAAACCATTTATTATTATTATTGGTTATTGCCAAATCATTTATTAAAACAAAACTTCTGAAACAGACTAAACACATAGATTTGATCTTGAATGCTTTTGGTTCATTTTGGTTCGTCTCTCTTCTGACTTAAAGAACACGTCACTGTCCAACCATGACCTTGTTTAACCAAACAGGATATTATATATTTTAATAAAAACAAACTGTTACTTTTAACAGTTTTAAGTTCTTCCCGTTTTTTACAAGACACAAACAAAGGAAATAATAAATAAAATGGTTTGGACAATTTCAGTGGCAAAGTTTTACAATCTATGAATCAATTGAACAAGAGGACCATAAAGTAACGAAGCTTCTTCATCTGGCATTGATAAATTGTTCTCACGCATTAAAATTGTGGCAAGCTCAAAAAATTCATCCGAACAGCAATATGGCGTTTTATTGGTGCTGCCATATACTAATCTCACTGTATCGTAATCAGAAGTAACCAATGATTTCTTATAATCCACAATATGTGGATGCACGAACTCGGCATCGAAATAAAAGATGTTTGGACGGCCTGACTAAAGGGTCGGTACGGACCGTCGGTCTAATGGAATGAGTGTTTCAAGAACACTAAATCTTTTTGTAACAGATCAAAGAAAACAAAGAGAATGCTTTCTCTTTGAATAGGATCAGTGCAATCATATTCACCAATTATGTGCTTTCAGATTGATGACAGTTTGGTACCACTGCTCGTAAGACTCACCCCTGTCAAACGATTTGGCAATTTTCTTTATTTTTTTGTCTTCGCGTGCTCATGTCGAGAATGTAATTGTGTCAGCTTCTTCATCACTGCTACAGCTTTCATTTTATGATTCATCAGATGTGGCATCCCATGACTCAAAAATCTTAGCTGGTTAACATTCAGTACATTCATTCGTTATACATCGAATGTTGTTGGAATCACACTAATATTTCTCAAGGATATCATGTGCATTTGTTGGGTGTCCATGTGTTCTTTTGCGGACTGATTTTGCCATTAATGAGGCATTTTCACAAATCTCGCACAGACACGGCATATCTGGGATGTCTGTTTTCAAGATAATCTGCTTTTTACCTTTAATGAAATGGTAAAACCTGCTGAAAGATAATGGTTCTCCAAGTTCATTTTTGTAACCTGCAACTCCATTGATTATCTCTAAGGCATCTTGTAGGGAACAAAGGAGATATCTCTTCTGAGCATACTGTTTTAAGGGGCTGCAAAAAAGAGCGAAAAATATATATAATTGATCAAAAAGTTAAGTATAAACCTGTCGGACGGATTTTCATGTTGAACTTCCCTAATTTGTAGACCCCACTTGATCGTTTTTGTCGTGATAGTCATGTTTATTGATTATTTTCAAAGTGACTGATAGCAATGGAAATAAATTTACTTGCTACTTTAGTGCAGATGGTTGATAGATCATTCGTCTTGAAAATTACGATAAAACTGTAGGACGGACTAAACATTTTAATATTAATTTATAACAAATGCCATGTTTTGAACAATTTTGAAACTGATTAAACATGACACATGCAATATAAAGTGATGATTCTGTAGGTTTATAGCGTTGCTGCACTTACTCATTTTGTTTAGAGAAATATTTCGATATTGATAAATCTGTCGGACGGACGAACGCACATTGCATGGGTGCAAAATGACAAAACATTTTAGGTTTGATTTTATTTATTTCATTTTCGTGACTCACAAGGCAAGGAATTGAAAAAAATGATCTGTTATTTGAGTTTGAAATAAATGATATCCAATCGTCCATCTGACAGTTTAAAATGTTCAATAGGGATCGGAAAAGAGCAATAAAAATGTGGTAAAATGGTACTGAATGATAACAACCTTTGTATTTTCTTGATTATGGATGCCTATACTCACTGTAAGACCCAAATTTTATTAAATTTTTTAAATAAAAATACCGGTTGACTGTGATGACGAAATACAAAATTTGCTCTTTAGCCTTCAACAATCAATACACTGCATTACTCAATTATTCTTGACCGATTCCTGTGCAATCTCTGCTAGGTATTAATTTCTTAATTTATTGCAACACATTGTAGCACTAATCACTAAAAGATCGCTAGCTTAACCTTCAGCTACCTAAACTAATTTTTGTGGGGGCTTCTATTGCAGATTATAGAGTTTTAGTGGTCACCCATGATATTGAAATAAATCTGAATGGACACTAGGTATCTTGATCACACGCTATCCCAAACTGTCACTGTGTCGCACTATTCCCAGTCCCTTCCAGGCTCTATGGTAAAAACGGTCATTTCTGCAATTTGAAATTACTTCCCAGTCCCTGAAGGGCTTCAGATAATGAACGTCGGCTGATGTTGGTTGTAGGCCCTGAAAAACTTTCAGTTCAGTTCAGTTTTTTTGCCGAGAGAAAGGTTTAATCGATGAAATACATGAATTGTATCTTGGAGCATTATTTTGAATTTTGACAGTTTGTCTGCATTCGCAAAAATAAATCCACGCACGTTTATATAGAAGCCTGACTAACTACCTTAAAAGGGAAGAAATTAGTGCGAAAGAAATTATTGCAGAATTGAAGATTGCAAATTTACTTAAAATTCACAATCTTTTCTTCCGTAATTTCAAGTAAGGGGTAGCAAATCGCAATCTCTTCTTCTGCAATTCATGGGAAAAGTTACATATTCACAATTGTTTCTTCCGCAATTTCTGCATGAAAGGATTCAAATTCGTAAAAAAAATTCTTAAGTTCCTTAACTTCTTGATTTTTTGCACATAAAGACACGCAAAAATTAATAGATGTGCGAAATTGCTGCAATTACATAAGTGTTTCACTACGCTGCACTTTGTGAGAAATTATTGAGTTAAGCTTGGTTTTCACCATGGTCGGCCGGCTGAGCTTATTGTGTATGATTTCTCAGCTGATGTAGATTTTCGGCTGAAGTTCGGCTGCAGGTACTAAAATATCTTAATTAACGTTCTCACACAAAAAGCTGTTAGTCGATATTTTAAATTCTTTTCTCAAACACACTTGATGTGTAAGGACACAAGATTTAGGATGAGTGTTTTGAAAGATGAGCTGCTTTTGCTACTGCTGCTTCGGAGAAGGAGACATCAGTTTGAGAAAACATAAAGGGAAGAAGGAAGACCAGTTTCCTGCACCCTGACTGATATGAGCTGTATAGTAATGTGCCTATCAGCTATATAGCTATATCTTAAATTGCTGCCAAAAGGACGAAAAAAACTCTCTGGTCAGTCCTTCTATATCTTCCCCGTACAACTTCGAATTTAAAATGTCGCTGGACTCGTATTATTTCAGAACCTCCTCGAAGATGTTGTCTCGATTAACTAATATCTGCTGTGTATCATCTACTTTAGATCGAGCCTCCAAGCGTAGTTGCTCTAAATCGGACTAACATCTGAAATCTAAATAGAGATAGTAAGAAAAACAAATGAAATCAATTTATTCACTTGAACTAACATATAATAAGTACTATATCAATTACCATTTGTTTCTAAAAAGTAAAAGTTCAGCTGTAAATATAAATGTTCAGCTTTTATTCTTAAATTGTCAATAGACATTACAACATCACAACAAATGTCGAAAATGTTCCTATCATGAATGAGGAATGGTGTTTTTTGAGAAATAATGAATTGGTTTTGCATATCAGCAATGATTGCTGATATGCAAAACCAATTCATTATTTCATTATTTTTTCATTATTTAACAAGCATCATTATATTTCATTATTTCATTATTTTATTTTTGGCAGGGTGGCCAGATCCTGAAAAATCATGAGAAATCATGAAAAATCATGAAAAAACAGAAGGTATCATGAAAATCATGCAAAAACAGGTGTTTTTAGCTTAAATTCATGAAAAATCATGAAAAAAGTTTTTGCCACTAGCAATATTTTTATTTTCTGCCCAGTTTTTGTCTATAAGTTCCAGAATTGGCGTTATCTGAAAGGAAACACTTTTCTTGCATTCCATATCTTTTTAATATTCTTTTTCAGCAGAGTTTATTTTAGGTAAGTTATTAACAGATCTGTTTAGACTTGTGCCTCATAAGTCAATGCTAATAGCTGTATTACAGTCTCCATATATAAGATATCATTTTATTCTTTTAGTGTAGTATACATTTAATAGAAAATGAGCACATATTTTAGAGATGAGTGGTTGACAAATATAAACTATAAGAAATGGGTAGTGAAGACCAATGATAGGACCAAAGCAAGATGTGCAATTTGCAAGACAGATTTTCTCTTGTCAAATATGGGGTTTAATGCATTGGACCGGCATGCACTTGGGAAGAAGCACCAGCAAAGAGTTGGAAATGGTGGTGGCATAAGTGAATTTTTCAAGAAGAAAACCTCACCAGCAAGTGCTGCTAGTCAAGAAGCTCAGGGAACCTCTTCGAATTCTAGTCAGGAAGTGCAGGATACCACTTCAAATTCTGATAAAAACGCAAAGACACAAGGGAACCAACTTACTCTAGATAACATGATAGTTAATGAAACTACATTAAGTGCAGAAATTAGATGGACTTTGAAAGTTGTTATGGCACACCTTTCTTTTAGATCCTGTGTTGATTTAAGCAAGCTTTTTGCTACTATGTTTCCTGACAGTGAATATGCGTTAAAGTTTACACTTGGTAAGACAAAATGTGCATACCTTATGAACTATGGCATTGCACCACATTTCAAAAGTATTTTATCAAAGAATGTGTTGGACTCACCGTTTTTCAGTCTTTCTTTTGATGAGAGCTTAAATAATGTATTACAAAGCTGCCAAATGGATGTTGGTATTCGTTTTTGGGACAATTTAAAAAATCGTGTTCAAACACGATACATTGATTCAAAGTTTTTACTTCGCCCAAACGCAGATGCACTATTTGAAAAATGAAAGGAATCTTTAAGAGAACTTGACGAAAGCAAATTGATTCATTTATCAATGGATGGGCCGTCTGTTAATTGGAATGTGTTAGAAAAATTGAATGAATATTTAAATGAAAAGGACTTACCTGAAACAATTAATATTGGCAGTTGCAACCAACACATTCTTCATGGATGCTTGCAAACTGCTGTCCAGTCATCTGAATGGCATGTGGATAAGCTGCTTAAATCAATGTATTGGTTGCTCCATGACTCACCAGCAAGAAGAGAGATTTATACTCGGGAAGGAAATACTGATACTTTTCCGTTAAGGTATTCTGAATATAATTCTTTGTTTGTAGTGTGTAATCATGTATGAGAGATAAGTGATTTTAATTCTTTCACCTCTCAGTGATTCAATGAAGTGCCACCATTTGTTATTAAGGTTTTAATATTTCAAAAAAAGACTAAACCCTTTGTTTCATATGCTGGTCTATTATTCATGGTTTCTACATTAAGCACTTCTTATTCTGTAGATTTTGTCCAACACGATGGGTTGAGGATCAGCCTGTTGCTGAAAGAGCAATAGAAATATGGAACTGTTTCGTTAAAGTCACAACATATTGGGAGAAACTATGCAAGTCATCTCGACCGAAGGTTAAATCATATCAAACAATTGTTGATCATTACTTGTGCCACTGAAGCTTCAATTTTTCGCGTTTTTAGCTGGAATCCTGAAACCATATTTAGTTGTTTTCCAGACAGATAATCCTATGATACCGTTTATGCGAGAAGAGCTAGAAAGTATCTTGCATCAGTTATGTCGTCTTGTTTTTCGAAATGATGCTTTGGACAAGGCTGACACACCCCTTAAGCGATTGAAGAAAAAGTGGCTTGACGATAAAAATAATCACCTAGAAGATGGATTAATTGACTTGGGGGCAGCTACCAAGGATCTATTAAACAAAGTTCAAGTCACGTCTGAAAGAAAGAGGAAGTTCATAGGGGAATGCAAACAGCTTGTCTTGAACCTTTTGGTAAAGTTTTCGGAAAAATCACCATTAAATTTTTGCATCATCCGAAATGCCTCATCCTTGGCCCCTAAGAACATGGTACAACAACCAGAGCAAAGCAGTATAAGGTTCCGAGCATTAGCTGATAAGGTGTACTCATTAAAATGTGTTTCATCAGCAGCAGCAGATAGTGCAAAAGTTCAATACAATGCTTTGTTGAAATTAGTAAAATACCAAAAGAATGAAGAATTTTTGAAGTTTGATTACAAAAATGATCGCCTTGACGAGTTTCTGTGCAAGTTCCTGCTCCATGAAGATTTTAAGGATGTGTGGTATATTTGCAAGTTTATCTTTGTCTTGTCACATGGACAAAGTAATGTTGAGAGAGGGTTTTCTGTCAACAAAGAAGTTCTACAATATAATTTACAAGAAAAGTCTCTTATCTCTCAAAGGCTCATTTATGATTCTATGATATGTGAAAAAATTAACGTTCATGATTTTAATATTACAACAGAGCTTCATAGAAGTTGTAAGTTTGCTTAGTCTAAGTATAAAGCTGACTTAGACCGCAAGCGAGAAGGAAATTTGGTGAATGAAAAGTCTTTGAAACATAAAGCAGCAGAAGATAACTTACAGAACAACGAGAAACAAAAAATCGATCTAGAAAACACTATAGCTGCATTGCAACAAGGCATAGAGGCAGAGACTTTGGCCGCTGATGCTAATCAGGATTTAGGGAGTTCAGCAAAAGCTGCTGCTATGTGTCATGAGATAAAAAAGAAAAGGGCAGATTATGAAATATGTTGCTCAAAAATAACAGAACTAGAAAATCTATTGACATCGAGTAGCTATTAATAATTACTGCAGACAATATCTTGTTCCTTCTATTTTGTTATGTGTTTTGTTATGGACTCCTTATTGTTAGTATTTCCGGACTTTAAGTCTGTGAAATAAAAAATTTTGTTTTTCATTTTTAGTAAGTATTTAAGTTTATGGAAGAAGCAAAAATCTTGTTTTTGCTATAACATTTGCTATAATGTGGTGTATCAGAAATAAATCAAATCGTATCTAAATGGATTTTAGTCTCTCATGCGATCTTTTTATATTATAGTTATATATATTTATATATATATTTATATTATAGTTATATTAATGTTCATTCATTTTTAACGATGCAATAATATCATGAAAAAATGAAAAAATATCATGAAAAAATGGTGCAATTTTGGTAAAAAATCATGAAAATACCTGCAACTTTTTTTTCAAAATATGCTGGCCACCCTGAGAGCAAGCAGGACCTTTCTTGGTACGCTTGTGTGTTTTCCTGACAGTCTGAAAATGACAGTTATCCAAGGATGACAAACATCTTGCCAAACTGCCCTCTGATATTCCATCAAAATCACTGTTTGAGTCATCAAATAAAACTGAAAAGTGAAAGTCACTATGAAATCATGAAATGGCTAATGACTTAATAACATAGTTAAGGGGTACTTGTAAGCTTATTCATTGAAGCAAGGTAAAATACACTCATCAACTCAATATAAAATACACATTTTACATAAGCATAACATCTTTAAGCATAGGAAGGCTCATAAGTGGTCCAAAATTATAAAAGGATGTGTGCAATACATTTTTGAGAGCTGTAGTAATAAAGTGAGCTCCCTATACTCATATTTTTTATCATTAACTGTTTAATTAGGAAGGTAACTGTTGAGAAGAAAAGCATATTGAGGCTCAGCTAAAAATACACTATACTTGTGTTGTTTAAAATGAAACAAACAAAAACCAAATACAATCTAAAATAACAAATGAAAAGAGTCAAATTTTACAAACCATCTGATGTTGTTCTCCTAACACTGCCACTTTCACTAGATGTACCTAATGTATAATAAATTGAATTGAATGCTGATTTGTTACTGGTCTTGTGGATATGAAGGTATAACCTATTACATTGGGATCCCAACGTTGTTTCAAAGCCCGAAGATGACGTTATGAAAGCTATCAAACAATAAGCAGTAATTCCAGTTGCCATTAGTGTTCGACGATCTGACCTTCTGGCTATTAGACAATGCAATCGGGAAAGTGTCAGAGCATTCTTCGCACAAATTAAAGGAAAAGCTGCTACTTGCAGTATAGTGCTCACTGCCCTGCAGCAGGGTGTAATTAGTCTGTGGACTTTACGGATATCATCGCAAAAGATGTTCTAATATCTGGATTGGATGAAGACGAGGTAAAACGGGAAGTTTTGGGGTGGGCAGACCTAGACAGAAGTTCAATAGAGGAAACAGGGATGCTTTGAATAGACATTCTTCAACTAATGCTATCTCCTCTCACTGCTCCAGAAATAAACTTGGGACGAGAAAAGACACTCAGCAAACTAGTTGCGAATCTTGTAATGCTGTTATGGACAAATGTGCATGGAGCAAATGGTTGAACATAAACTTTGCGCAATATGCAGGTGAAAAAGCAACCCCACCAGACACCATAAGAATGAGACCAAGCAGCAAGACTCCAACAAAAAGGGTGATGGTGCTGGGGCAGTAGGCCTTTCTATCGGGAGTATTACCAGCAAGGCTAGACTAGCGCACATGCTGTTTGATCCCAATTTCGGATGGAAGCGACTGGAGTCCATGAAACACCCCAGCTTAGAGCTTCAAATGAAGGTTAACCCAGACGATTGTGCTGAATTAGGTTGTTCAGTCCCCAGAATTCAACCTACACGAGTTTACGTTGTGACTGATACTGGTGCTCAATCTTGTTTATGGAGTCTCTCCGACTTTCTCTGCAGTGGTTTCAGGACAGTTGACCTCATACCAGTCAAACACACGTTGTTAGTTAATAACAAGCAGAGAATAGACATATCAGGAGCAATTCTTCTTTGCCTGCAAGGGATCAGACTTCCCTCGTGTTGGTTCCGCAGATGAAGAACGTGCAATGGAAGAGGATATGGCCCCATGTGGTTTCACCCCGGAGAACTTTGCCGCCAGCCTTTCCAGATGAACTTCCATTCCCGGTCGCAATCGTAAACATGCCACAGATGCGATGATTGGTTGATTCAGCAATACTCATCCTCAATATTCAATCAATGTAAGCATCAACCTCTCCCTGGCATGTCAGGTCCAGCAATTAGCCTGCACGTTGACCCAGAAGCAAGACCATACGTTTTTCACACTCCCATCCCTGTGCCTATTCATTGGCAAGATGCCGTTAAGGAACAACGTTGGTAGGGGTGTCCTTGAGAAAGTTCCCATTGGCGAACCATCATCATGGTGCTTGCTCGTGAAAGTGAGGGTTCTCCGAGACGTACAGTCGACCTGTCACCATTAAATGCACATTATTTTTGTGAAACACTCTACGTTAAGCCTCCATTTCAACAGGCTAAAGCAGTTCCACCAGACACTTGCAATTCAGTAACCGACGCATGGAATGGTTTCCACTCTGTCCCTCTCCAGCCCGAAGACAGACATTACACCACATTCATAACTCTATGGGGACATTTCCGCTATTAGCCACATTCCGGAAAATCATGTTTTGTTTACATGAAACTATATTCGCTATGTATCTGTAGGGACGTTTATATAACTTGGTAGAGTTGTTCTTGAATATGTCCCCCAAAGTCATTAGAAACTTCACGTGAACATTCGAAAAAGAACGTGCAAAGTAATGATGTTTCTTTTGATGCAAGTAAAGTTTTACATCTCAGAAGTAATTATTGAGTCTCATCAGTAATTATATTTTTTCGTGTAACAGACTGGTTGATGTCAGGAATGTGGCTAATAGAGTTGCACCACAAGGGCTCCTGGCGAGTGGTGATTATGATGAGCTCATCGCTGACATTCAAGGTAAATCTAAATGTGTCGACAATACGGTCATGTGGGACCATGAATTGGAATTGGAGAAACGTTGGTCGCGAATGATCGAATTTCTCACTCTCACTGGCCAAGGAGCCGTCATTTAGAATCGGGATTAATTCCAACGCATTTCAGCATTCAAAAGAAATCATTGTTGAAGAAATTATTGAAAGAGTGACTATTTTCGAACTCAAATGTCGAACCTGTCTTCGTCCTGATTGGTCAAAAGTTGGGATTGGATTTTTCCTCTCGCAAAAGTATTGCTCCTGTGCCCAACAAGCCCCAGGGTGCTGTAGAGATGGATGGAAGATTACGCTCGGCGGCTCCAGATTATTCAAACCACGTTACGCGCCCGTCGAAGGAGTGGCACTCGCCATTGCATGGTCACTTGAACAAACTTGCTCTTTTACTCAAGGCTGTGACAACCTTCTAGTGATCACCGACCATAAACCTTAACTGCATTATTTGGCGACCGGACACTCGACGAGATAACGAACCCTAGACTGCAGAGCATGAAGCAAAGAACTTTACTCTGGCAATTCGACGTACTACACAAACCTGGTAAAGATAAGTAGTTCTCTGATGCTACATCCCGAGACCCAGTCGATACCCCGGATGACCATGATATTTCATTCGTTTCCAGCCTCGCCATTCACGATGAGGAGCACAACGAGATAGAGACCAAAATTGCTGCATTAGCTGTCCATGAGCTACGTGTGGTGACTTGGGAAGTGGTTCGCAGTGAGAGAGCTCGAGAAAATTTAATCTAGAACCCCTCCCACGTC
Source organism: Turritopsis dohrnii (assembly GCA_027922465.2). Lineage (NCBI taxonomy): Eukaryota > Metazoa > Cnidaria > Hydrozoa > Anthoathecata > Oceaniidae > Turritopsis > Turritopsis dohrnii. The sequence goes on along the minus strand of BQMF02000112.1, from coordinate 217,243 downwards.
ATAGTTTCTGGATTTCCTTCATCCAAAGAAAGCCTCCCGATTGAAGTTAAGCCATTCTAGAAGTTCCGACACGATCTCTACATCAACGATGGAGTTGTCCTACTCAAGTGCCGCACTGTCATACCCAGTTCCCTCCGCCCTGAAGTACTATATATCCTAATATGCGCTGTGCATCCAGTTTTTAGTTAAGAGAGTGAATGTTTCGGGTCGTTTTTCACGGTCAAAATGTTCTTAATCGTGGTCATGTACATTCGCGTAAATATGAGATTTGCACCTGCGATAAACCTCAAGTACCGTTAAGGTATACCCACGGTATATAGGAGGTACACTTAAGGTACGCACTTCTTATGTTACATAATATTTTGCCATATCCCCCATGATAACGCGGTATACCTCAGGTATACCTTTTGTAAAACCTGAGGTACCTGCTTGGGTACGTACAAGGTACATTTCAGGTATACCGAAGGTGCATGGTGGACACGCAATTAATTGTATGACAATGATGGCGTCTTTCTTTCTTTGGCGTACTTTCTATGTACATCTGAGGTACAAGTGGAGTACATCTCAGGTTAATCTCAGGTATTGATCAAAAACCAACCCAGCCCAAAAAGAGATTCCAAAGATATCCAATGGAAAATGATAATCTACCTTTTAAACTGTGACCTTTAATCACTTCGTACTGACTGAATTTTTTCTGCTGTGCTTACTTTTCATTAGCTGCTATAAAGATAAAACAGATAACTTCACTTTCTTTTCTATGCTTTAACACTATACTAGCTACATGTGAGGCACATGTTGTAAACATATATGTTAATCATAAGTACAAAGTTGGTTAAGTCATTACTCTATACAACTCAAGCAACAATACTAGCGTATAATGACAATTTTGATTCTCTTTCAGATCGGTTTTCAGAAAACACAAGCGCCATAAAGACGAGTAACAGATTACGGAAATATAATCAATACATCATGTACATAATATATGAGTTTATTTTCTTTTTGATATCTCTTATCACTAAGAGTGCTCGATACACTCGGTAGACCAGATAACGCGAAAGTAATGAGACGTTAGTATTTTCAATACTAATAGTTTCATGCTTACGCAATCGTCACTTGAAAATAATTGAATATACATATAAATATATTTATAGATAGAGCAATTATTTATTCAGCAATATAGACACAGAGCATTCATGTAATGAAACATTTCTTCAGTGTAATAATACTCACAAAAACCGAAATAAAAAGAAGCTGATTCACTGGTAAAGCATACAATTTGCATCAAAACAAAATCAAAAGCGATTCGAATCAGTCTGACGTATCAAATGGACAGACAGCCAATCAGGCAAATGAGAAACAACCCTAATGCATTCACAAAATGAAACTGACATATATTAATATAACGTAATAATGTCATAATTAAGCCTAGTGTCCACCAATTGCACTAAAACATTAACGCAAATGATCAATGCAAATGGTTCTAACGAAAAAATTCAGAAATCAAAGAATGCCGATGATCTTCAGCATGTGGTGCTATTTAATAACCAAAAATCTATTGCATTAGGGAAATACGTTTAAGGAATTTTTTATAAGTAAAGGAAATGTCAGATAAAACGATGCTGTTGAGTTAAACACAATAAACTACAAGAAATTCTCTGCAAGAGTAAGGAGTTTTAGCCAAGGAATTACGAAAGTATCCATGCTTATATGATAAGTTAGAAGAGGGGTACAGGGATAATAGAAAAAAGAATAGAAACGCTTGCAGTGTGGTTGATAAAGACCTTGGAGCAGAAAAAGTTCCCTCTTTTCATTTTTTACGATTTGTCTTAGCGATATCAATCATTTGATAGTCTGGTTTAGTTTCAAAACATTTTCATAAAATTCAATGGACACATTTAGTTTTCGCACAAGACTGGACATTCAGCTTTAGAGTGCTTTGTCGAAAAAGTAAACAAAATCTGAAGTTATCATTGTGTCATTCTCCCTTACTAAAACGAAAAACTGTTTAATTTTACTTTTTCGACACAGCACTCTTTTTCTCTTGCAAATTAAAATTTGTCAGTTTTTTTGTGAGAGCCCTGTTAATATCAGGCACTCTCACTCGATCACCATGAATACCTATTACGTAACCTAAAGACAAGTGAAATAAGGTTCATGCATGTTATTTTTGACAAGATTCTCTAAAGACTTTCACTGGGCAAAATGTGTAAATTTCCAAGTAGTTTTTTCTTACGAAATTGCGTAGAAATTACAGATTTCCATTAATTTCTAGCAGAAAAAGTTGATGTAAATTACAAATTTCCAAGACCGTTTCCTAGCCTAAAAACTATCTGGAAAGTTACAATGGCATGTACATTTAGTTTTGATTTCGGAAATTCCAGATTTCCAAAATTGTAAATGTAAGGAAAATTAAGAGTTTCTCTTCGTTTAAATAAAAAAAATCATTGGAAATTACCAATTTTCCATTTAGATATTTTTTTCGAATCTTTTTAGTTCATTTGCATTTTCTATATTTGTCTTATTGTTTACCATTTTTCTGATCGCTAGTCGCGCTTTAAGACCCTGATCGATTTATATGCCAATGAATGTCTTAAGGTGGTTAGAGAGTTTTTACTTTCAAATGGGCTTGAACATAAGCCCTTATTATGTCGACTTAAAAGTATAGTACAATAAATGGAAAAGTGGACGAGGAAAAATAATCATATATTGATGTTTCTACTAGAAATATCTTATAAAAAGGTAAATACAATCGGAAAAAAGGTCAAAAATTGTACAGATGCATCATTCTCTCTCTCAAATTTGCTTGTTTGTTGTGTCTTTTGATATAGTCGCGATTCGTAAAGCAACAACGACAACATCAACAAAACACAAAGGAAAAAAAGAAGGAAAAAATGAATAATAATCAAAACTAAAATAATCTATAAGAACCTTTTTTTTAAAGCCTCTTTACAGGAGAATCTGAAACGACTCTCTGTACTTTTAAAACATTCCTTTCTTCTTTCTCCAATCTTTCTTTATGTCGCTCATCTAGTTTTTTTACTAGTTCTTTCACTTCTTCAGAACGATCTTTTGGGGTCTTCCTTTTAAATCCACCACTATCTTCATTGTCTTCTTCGTCAGACATATCATTTACTGACACTTTTGACACTTTTGAGACGAAGTGCAAGAAAAGCATGATTGTCACGGCAGTCTAAAAGATATTGATTTTAAGTCTTGTGTAGATAAGTCTTTTTATCCTTAGTTCCATATCCTCAAGTTGTCAGCACAATTTAGATTTAAGCTTTTTTTTACTCACTCTTTGTTTTCTAGCATGGTATTTCTTTTTCAATTTATCCAATGCAAATTTTTCAGGGTTGTTTAACTCGTCATTATATGCCCTCTTTATCGATTGGAAATATGTTTTGCATCCCACTGAAACGAGAATACGATATTTTACTAACTCGCAATCAAATCCAACATAAAAACCATTGAAATCCTACCAAGTATCACATCTCTAGCGTATTTGTTATTTAATTGGCTGCTGACATCTTCTATAATTTGGTCTGTAATTTGTGAGTTAACTTCTGAATCCCAACTGCAATAACGAATAAAATTTAATTTTTCAACATTTTCTACTCATAATTTTGAATGCAGAAAGCTATCTTTACCATACCCTTCCTCAAGATCCCACTGTTCTTCCTCCGGATAAACTTTGTACAACAACTTAATTTTTCTCTACAAGATAAAAGTAACTGTGTTAAATTTAAGTTGCTAGGAGAGGTACTTCATATAATAGCCGGAGAACAGAATATAAAAACATAACAATTGAAGGCCAACTTACCTGCACAACAACAGGAACTTGAACTTTTTTGCTGACTTGCTCATCTTTGGCAAAGCACTCTTTCGTTGTTTGTTCCAACAAACCAAACCTTTCATTCAGACGATCTATCTCCTTTCTTTGTTCTATTATTATTTTTTCCATATTAGTAAACTTTTCTTTGATCATGTCTCCTAAGTTGGCAATATTTCTGTAACAAAATATATATTACACATACACTAAGGTTACCATGAACACTTTCTTTACATGAAATATTAGTCAGAGAAAAAAAAGATGATGTGAAGCATTTCTAACAAGCTATTTCATTTAATTTTTTCAACAAGTACACATTTTTTGCAGTTCCCAAAATACATACCGTAATATTTCGAATAAACGCCTCAAAGTTTTTTTGGGGCTTTTGTTCGAGGGGGCGGTCTAAAGAGTGAGGTGTTCTTTAAATTTTAGAAAAATCGACGAAAAAGAATGCTCTAAGATTCTATGATCGTGTATTTTCAAATAACAAACACAAGAAAGTCTTCACAAGGTCATCAAACTAATCTACAATAATATCATCATCAACATCATCTTCTTCAATTATATTGAATTGTTTTTATGAAAGAAAAAAGATAAAAATAAACATACACACGTACATATATGATTCCTTTCCAAATGTACGTGATAGTCGTGTTTCGAAAAAACGCCCTTTTTGTAGAGAGGCGTTTATTTGAGGGGGCTTTTATTCGAGGGGGGCGTTTAAAAAATAATTTCACAGATTTCATAATTTTACAGGTGAACAAACTTTTGGATATACACGAAAAAAGTGTGGAGAGTTTCACAAAATATCACTTCATTCATAAATCTTTTGTAGCTAGTTTCACAATTTCCTTTAAGCTCCCAATTAATAATACATATCTTTCAAACATTTGACTCTACGCGTGACCTCACTTCTGGAAATTTTACAAGAGAATATTAGCTACGGGGGAGACCTACTACTGAAATATGTGATAGAAACGATAAGTTTAATTAGAAATTTAATTTCATCAGTAAAGATAATGCTGTCTTCAAAGATATCCTCAAATCTGGCTTAATGGCTTTTAACTTTCTTCCAATTATTATAATTTCGTGGCAATTGATGATCCCTGTCATATGCTTCAATAAATAACCAACTGAGAAAGTATCAGTTAGAACAGATTGCTTGGATCCAGGCACTAGCTCATAAGCCAAGTGACGATGATAGGTATTATACTTTGCAGCTTTGCAGTTCCAGATTTTATAAAGTAAGTTTTTGGATGCGAAATTAAACTTGCTTTGCCAAAATCAATCATTTTGACACCATCTTTCGTGCAAACTAACTTATCTGCTTTAATGTCATTATGAAGAATCTGATAGCTATGCAGACATGGCAGCATTTAAAACGCCAATAAGAAGTTTTTGAAATTCTATGAAAGATGGCTTTTCTCTTACTTTCTTCCACAAACTAACATCTGGTTCTCCTGAAGATGGATTTCCATAGAATTCCATTAGAATGGAAAAATCATTTAATAGTCCAAATACATAAGGAAAGTACTTTTCTCCAGAAAGTGTTAATCCAGCAATAACTTCTGCGTAAACGTCATTTTTTGATGATGAATCAGATGATAGTGTTTTGCAAGCAACAATGGCATTTAGCTTTTTCAAATTGACAAGAGTCAACTGTCCAAACTGTCCTTTACCAAAACAAAAGGAGTTAAACTCCTCAACATCTGATTTTTTAAACATAGGAATGCCTGATAGCATTTGACCAAGTTGCCGTTTATTATCCTTTGATTGCTTAGATAGACAGGGACCTGTTGCCAGAATCTTAGTATGACTTTTTGTTGGCGATGTCACGGTACAAGTTTGAAGTGTTGTCGCAAGGATGGCATTATGTTCTGATGCTTTAATTGTTTTTTCGAGGCGATCTATCTTTTCATTGCTCTGAAGAATAATTTTTCCGTAATTTTTATGGAGCAACTTCAATTTCCTTCTTTCCTTACGTTTTAAATTTTTTTGACTTTCCGTAAAGATGACTCGGCTCTAAAGTAGTTGAAGATATTTTTTGAGTGGGGTTTAGTTTTAAAAAATCTTACCTTATAATAGCGTGATCAGCAGATACCGAAGAAAACGAGCTGTCGGACAAATCATCTTGTTCATAGTTACTGTGAATGTTAAAAAAAAAGCACTAACAATTCCGTGGTAATAACGTGAAAAAACATTTTTCAATATTCAAAATGATAGTTGATATTTACAACTGTAAATTTATGCATTACCTAGTATTAAGCAGATCCTCACCAAGGTCGGGCGACATACCAGTCGTAGTAGATCTTGGTGTTGAACACGTTTTTCTATAAATCAATAAAAAAAAAATATTTAAAAGCTGTCCCAACAAAACAACGACAATCTAATGTCAATGACCAAAATAGGTATAGCCTCCGTTCTAACTCTTACTTCAAACTACCGAATGTGCAAACAGAACTTAAAGGTAAACATTCAATTAGGTGTATAGGCCCTAAAATTTGGAATATAGTTACGGAGTACATAAAAACTGCAAACACCTTAGAGAACTTCAAATGTGAAATAAAGTCATGGAAACCAATTAACTGTCCTTGCAGACTTTGCAGGGATTATAATGCAAATGTAGGGTTTAATTTATTTCCTTATTCGGTGTAAATAGACAAATTTATGTTGTGTCTAGGTCTTACATGTATCGTAAACTTGTATGTATTGTAAACCTATATGTATTGTAAACTGAATTAAAAAAAAAAAAAAACTTTCATAGAAACAACTTAGCACCAACTTGTCTTTGTTTGATAAAAAAAGTAAAGTAACCAAAGGAATTACTACCTGATTTCTGTTGGATCATTTCGAAGGTCAGTTGCCGAATTACCAGGTGACCTGTTAGGTGTTGCAAATTTCTGCCTGTAAATCAAAGTTAGCAACGTCATTGCAAAAGCAGAATAGTGCCTAACACAAAGTCTATTTTACACTATATTAACATATTCTAGTTTGTATTTTTTACATGATTTTTATCATATATTGTATATATTGTATGGTTGTAACTATGTGATCCACCATTATTCCTATTATTTTATGGTAATAGACTTGAACATGCCAAGCGATGTTTAATTTCCTGAGAATAATGGTCTTCTTGATACTATACTATCGGAAACTAATGACGTTAATTTAGTAGAAACCAGACAATTCGATCAACGAAAGTGTAACTTGTAACAAATTTATATAAGGTAAATATATAAATTGTGTATGCTTATATTTAAAATTGTTATATCTACAGAATATCAGTTGTTAATAATTTCTATGCCTAAGGGAATTTACAAGTACACTTAATGCAAATAATAATTTTTACCCTGATTCATTTGAAGGTGTTCCTGTTGAATGAAGGATCCGTTTAAATCGTTGACCCTGAGTAGTTGGCTTTGCAGAATTTCTAAGAAATATACAAACTTACATTTTGGTAAAAAGTAGCTAACAATAGGCAAAGTAAAAAATGTAACAGGAAGTAAAAAATGTAACAGGAATATTCCTGTTACATTTTTTACTTTGGAAGATATCTTCAAGATTTTTAGCTATAAATGCACTTTCGTTTGTCTCAGAAAATCAGGTCTAAAGGCATCTATTTTAAAATAATTGCACAAGCATATTTTATGCTGACCCAGACATTCCGAAACCAAACAAGCGCAACAAGTAAGTATGAAAATACGAGATGATGATGTATCAGGTCTAAAGGCATTTCCCTAAAGAGATGCACATACACATACTGTGCTGACCCAGAAATTCATCTACAAAATCTGACAGGAATTTTAAGATTTCTGCCTAATTTAATTTATGGCTAAGTTAGAAATATTAAGGATAGTGTTACTTACCTTTTAATATTAAACAACATTTTTCTGATTGACATTTTAAAAACGAAATGAATAAGATATTCGAAGTTTAACGATGAAAATTCACAAACGACTTCTTGTAGATAACGTTAAAGTGAGAAAGAGAAAAAGAATATGATTTACCATGAGGTAGTCACAAATGGTAATTTTAATGGGCACACTTGATATTGTTTTTCCAACGGTGTTTTAACGATAAATTTTTTTTTTCATGTGACCATGGATATGGTTAAAAGTAAATACCCATTGTGATGGAAAATAGAGGAGCGATTTGTTCAATACTCTAATCCTTGCAGGTGTGCAAATTAAACCTTTGAAATGAGAAAGTGAACTTTTTACATATAGAACATATTTACATACATCAGTTTCGAAGATTTGTTGAGTACATTACAGTTATTGTGAAATATGGATAGTCATTACAGGGTTGTTATGGATATTTGTTAGCTAACCACATGCTAACATATGGTTGTTGTAAAATGTTTTATTATGTATAGTTATCTAATATGACATATCTTTGTTATTTTCCATTAATTTAAAAAGTGTCCCCTTCTCTAATAAGCGCCCGGGCGTTCATTAGAAAATAACAAATTAAAGATATCTAAATATAGAAGAATTGTTATTTGTGTACCTTTCATTATTTCATTCTATGGATATTTAAAACCATTTAATAACCGCCCTTCTCTTTTAAGCGTCCCCTCTAATAAGCGCCCTGCTAAATTTCGAAAAGTTTTAATAAGCGCCCGGGCGCAAGGAAATACGGTAACTTATAAGCATTTCGACTATGTTCTCTACTTCTGTACACACATTAACAATAATGTCTGTGAATGCAGAAACGAAACAAATTGTTCATGAAACACAGTGACATGACTTTAACACGTCAGAAGAGTAACGCTGGATCATTGAATATGATTGATTATATATTTCATGCACATTTTTATTGATCAGTGGGTTGATTTCTTTGAAGATGGAAAAAGAATGTCCGCACTGTGACGAGCTACTTTCACGAGAAGGGTACTATCGTCATCAACAACTTTACTTTAGAAATGGAACCTGGAAAAGAAAAAAGAAAGATAGTAATAACTTTTTCGTTTTATGAAAAATTGATTCGAATGGATAGTTGCAATTAGTCTTGTTTCAGTTCTATTATTCAGCATTATTACCTGGTTGAGAGGGTAAAACTTTGTAATAGTTAAAACGCGCTTTCTGATTGGTTAAAACTGTTCGATTTCAATTGATCTAGGGGCATTATTTTGCAGTAATGCCCGCTGAAATTTCATGGCAATTTTTATTAACTAAACAGTACTTAGGAATAACGCTTAGGTAGTGTAGGGTGAGTCAATTCAAGAGTCTGCTTTTGTGCTATCTACCTCCACTCCAGCTATTCTATCGAAGTGTAGAGATTAACTGTTGTTTTTGTCAAATCTTAGATATATCAAACAAGGCAGCGAAAGTGTTACTGGCAACTTCAGCTACAGTAGTAAGTTCAATTTATAATAGAATCAAAATTAACAATATCTTTTTATCAACAACATCATACTTCCTTAGAATCATACAGAGACAGACTTAGAATGTTCATTTGAGAATGAAGAAGAGGAATACATTGTAGAAGATATTGTAAGAATAACTTTTGATAAAACTGATAGCAACACACAATCACAACAATTTTAATGAAAAATAATTATTTTACATATATAGAGCCACACGGAGAATCATGTGCATGAACTATGGAAAGAGAAAACAGATCCAGAGGATGATTTCCTAAATTGTAGTCACGAGTCCGAAAAACAAGCAACTGATGCTCATAATACAAGCAAAATCGTTGCTGTATTTATCCACCAAATCCTTGCATTACAATCAGCATTTTCAATATCAGATGGAGCAGTTGAAATAATATTTAGATTAGTACAACTATTCTTGACACTAATCTGCTTTTTGTTGGATGTTGAGAAACTTAAGACAATGGCTAATGAATTTCCGAAAAGTTTGTTTATTGCTAAGAAAATGATTAATCTAAATTTATGTACTTATGTCAAGTACGTGTCTTGTCCAATTTGTCGTTCTATCTATGATCCTGAAAATTGCACAAGAACTGGAACAAAGGGTCAAAAAGAAAGCGAAATTATACGATATACTTTATACGATATACTGAGCACACATAAACTAGGTATAGATCTCCATGTGGAACTTTGCTTATGAAATCCTTTTCTTGTGGCAATGGGAAAAAAACATTTTTGTATCCAAAAAGAGTTTATTGTTATTTGCCTTTGCAATAATACAAAATCTGATCAAACGCAATGACATATTAGAGATGCTGTTAGCTGGTCCTAACAAATGTAAAGACGGACTTATGTGTGATACTGTAGATGGCCAATTCTGGAAAGATTTCTGTGACAAAGATGGCCAACCATATTTTACAGATTGTCGAAATCTAGGGGGAATATTAAATATTGACTGGTTCCAGCCCTTCCACAATGTGCAACATAGTTGTGGTGTCATCTACATGGCTTTGTTGAATCTTCCGCGCGAAGTGCGATTTAAATGAGAGAATGTTCTAATTATTGGTATAATAGCAGGTCCTAATGAACCTAAACTCAGTGTTAACAGTTATCTGAAACTGCTAGTAGACAATCTTTTGAAATTTTGGCAGCCTGGTGTGTTGTTAGAGGAAAATGACTCCAAAGATTTGTGCTGTATATCTTCCGACCTTCCCGCGACAAGAAAGTGCTGTGGCTTTCTTTCTTATAATGCAAGGCATGGTAAGCTTGTTCATTTAACTAAATAGATAAATGGTTTTAGTTTGATAATATTTATCTTCAAAGTTCAGAAACATGAAATTTGTAATCAACGTCTTTTAGGCTGTAGCAAATGTTTTAAAGAGTTTTCCCGGGATAAGTTTGGATCACAACCAGATTTTTCGGGGTACAAGGATTATTTGTGGAAAATGCGCACACATGAACATCATAACGAGATTTCTAAGCATCACCTTCAAGCAAAGACTCAGACTGAAGAAAAAGAATTGGAGTATCAATTTGGTATTCGCTATTCTGAGCTTTCGCGACTTCCATACTACAATCCCATTCAATGTCATTTGGTTGATCCAATGCATTGTTTATTACTTGGTGTAGCAAAGCATACTTTAAAAATGTGGATTGAGGTATATCATTTGTAATAGATTCCATAGATTTTTCGCAACGTTATTGATAAAAAAGCATTCTAATTTTTACTTTTAAGTTTCCTGCTATATAATAATACTTTGTCTATTTTAAGCTTGGCATTCTTAACGCTTCAGCATTGGGAGACATTGATCGACTTATGGCTGATGTTAAACTACCACCTGGCGTGGGATCAATGCCGAGTTCCATTTCAGCTGCTTCTAGTACCATGAAGTCTGAAGAATATAAAACATAGGTGTTGTTTGTTTCCTTGTATGTACTCAAAGATAACCTTCCAAGGTCTCATTACAACATGTGGCAAGCGTTTGTTAGAGCTTGTAAATATCTTCTGAAGCCATATATAACTGTTGAAGAAGTACACAGTGCCCATGAACTTTTGAAGCTGTTTAATACAACATTTGAACGATTAATTGAAACTAAATACTGTACACCAAACATGCATATGCAGTTACATATAAAATCCTGCATATTAGATTTTGGCCCTGTCTACGCATTTTGGTGTTATTCCTTTGAAAGATATAATGGTATTCTGGGTGGATACCAAACCAACAATGGAAGTATCACCACACATCTTATGCATAAATTTTGTGAAAATCATATCATTGTAACTTCTTATGCCAACTTAAATATGGAACGTGTTCCTTCGTTGCAAGATCTCAAGTTACAAAGTAATGTGGATGAAATCTTGAAAAACATTATTCCGATGTTCACTTTTAGAGTTAACAAAAAACTAACTGAATCACTGTTACTGTCAAATTATCACTGTTTTTTGTCTGGCGGTAAACTTCAATGTTTGGATGGCAGCGATGTGATGATAATTACGGCTTTTTTGAAAAGTTACTTAGGTGACAATCTTGTATTAGTTGATCATATTGTCCATGCTTACACAAGAATCAAAGTTGGTAGAAACGTTTACGCGTCATCAAAATATCGAGAAAACAATGATAAAAATAAGTATATCTTTATTTACGAAGACAATACTAAACGTCCCGGCTATATCACAGACATTTTAGATGTTAGTGTAATTCTATCGGAAAACCGGAATTTGAAGATCCCATTTGTCGAGGTATCAATTTTTAAAAACCACGTCTACAAGGACTATTATGGTGTAAATTGCCCAATGAAAATATTTGGAAGGAACTCGTTCATGGTGTAAACCATTTGTCACATTTTGTAACATTTGTCTGGAATATTGAGGGTAGCTAAGGGACAGGGTTAGCCTTGAGTTTTCAGCTGAAACTTTTACTTTTCTCAAAATGATACATAAAAGGTGTGTATGTGTGTATATATTTTATGTATATTTTATGGAACAATGTAGCTATGTTTCATTTGCGAAGAAACACTTTGTAGAGTTGATGAAAACATGTATTGATCTAGTTTGAAGATTAAAAATTTCAAGTATTAAAAATTTCAGTGAAGCAAATAGAATTTCAATCTTCTTAAACGTGGAAACTTTTCGTTTCAAATTTCCAAAAAGGAAATCTTAAAGAAATTTCTCATTTCAAATTTCCGAAATAGAAAATTCAAGAAAATTCATAGTTTCAAGTTTCCATTTTGAAATTACACGGAAACGACAAAATTTCCCGTTTAGGAAACTATGAGAAATTTTCGTATTTTTTCCAGTGTTTACTGCATAAAGTCTGAAATGGAAGGAATAAAACATACCTATGATCGCAGCTTTAATCGCAGGATTAACTGCATTCTAGTCATTTTTGCCATTTAATGATAGCCCCTTTTTCTCATCAGTACTATAAAAAATGTCAAGCAGCTGATTTGCTTGCGCCGTTCCTGACTTTATAGATTGTACCGACGCAATTTGGTAGGGGTACAAATAAATGCCTGTACCAGGTGACAATTCCATCATCTAGAAACAATCAAAATAAACTGCTGATTTAATACTTACTTTTTGTGTGTTAAATCTAAATGCAAAACGCATATATCGTAAAAGCTTTATGATTTACAGCATCATCAGTTAAATAAGATCATTGTAGTGATGATGCTGAAGAAGCTGATTTTTTATACATTAATGCAGTCTTCCAGAAAAGCAACTGAAAATACCCTTACACTATGCTTTATGGCTACTTCAGATGGCACCAAAGCAGACCATGGTTTGTCGCTGAAGTTACCTACAGATTAAAAAGTTAATCGCACCAGGCTTCAATCTTAATGAATTAATGAGAATTCAGCACAGGCTGTAGACTGTAGGGTCATTACCTGCCAATCTACTTTCAGCAGATTGTAATCTGACTGCCATTTCTTTCAATTGCTTCTTAAGGTTGACACATTCTTTGCAACCTGTTTGAGCCCCTCCCGGTAATGTCCCCCCCCCTGACTTACCAAAAAGCATTTTTAGGTTGCTTTTTGGCAACAGTGCGACGAGGTGGTGGTACAGGTACATTGGGAGGCTGTGGTCGTGACGTTATTTCAAGCTGTGGTAGTGGTGGTGTCACAATCGGAGGAAGTGGCGGTGGTGAAGGTGACTCTCTGTTTAATAATGTTGCAATTGGAATGAATCCAAAATTATCTGATTCTCCAACTCTCTCCACTAAAAATATAAAATTACAACAAACTCAAAAAAAGCAAAGTTGATCAAATTAGTTCGCATGAAACAGTACACACTAAGGTAATTAAAATTGAAATTGACTCAAACTTTAAGCAGTTTCATTTTCAAAATATAATATACTTCTCTGTAAAATCTCATTCAAATAATCTAATTCTAGTCTATGTTCTACTAACTGTCCATTTCTTCTTCTTCTAAGTGCCTCAGGTATCGCAATTCCTCTTCATTGTCTCTCTATAATAATAAAAAAACAAAACAGATACACAAGAACCTTACAATTTATTAAACAAATGAGGATTATGGTAAGAATTTCGCTGCCTAATTTTCAAGTGAATGTCTAAATGTTTTAAATCAGAAAGAGAACTAAATGGCAACTTACTATGATGGATGATAACACCTAGTCATTCTTCTTTTTCTGATAGAAAAAAATATGTTATTCTTAATCAAGGAATCTCCTTTGTTAAGATATTATTATTTCAAATGGAAAAGAGAAACAAAGATACACCAACAACATACACCGCTTGCACTTTCAGTTTTTTTGTCTTTTTTTGTTTTGTTTTTTTTTTTTGCGACCTTCTCTTCCTCTGCATTCGATAAAGCATATCAATATATAATGTTTGCAGAGTGGGTGCGTGTAATCACCCGTTCGCCAGCGAAAATATGGAATGCGTGAAAGCCGGATTTTCATTCGACAAAGACGAACCGAGCGAGTTAAATTCGTAACTGTGTGCGTGAATGCGTATCCATATCAAACCAAAAGAATGTTACTTTTGTTGGCAAAATAATTAATGCAACTAGCCGCCAAGGCGGCGTCGCTCGCCGCCCATGTGCACCTGCTCTGTGTCACCTCGGAGACCCCAATAAACCTCATATTTCCTGAAAAACGGTTTGTACAACTTGTGTTCAGCCAGAGGCACATTCGAAATCAAATATCAGTTTAAACAATGGTTCCAAAAAAACCCAAATTTCATGATGTGTTACTTATTTATTTTTTAAAACAATCGTTGATCAGTACAACAATACACTCAAAATGTAGGAAGAAAAAACTTCAACTTTTTATTAGTTTTTCTTTTAAAAAATGCTCTAACATGGGTGCTATCAAATAGGGGGAAAATGGTTTCTCTTCTTAAAAAGTTCACACGGGAGGAGAGAAAAAAGGCACGTGCTAAATGAATAAATAGAATAAAAAAACGATCGATCAGAACGCTTAACAATTAAAAAAAGAAATTAAATTATTAAAAGAAAAGCAAAAAAAAAAAACATTGTGTTTTATGATACTCTTTTTTTACCTATCGGTTTTTAAACATTTTGATTGCTCAAAAAAAAGTTCACCCGTCTCAGACAGTCAGGCAAGAGTTAGTGGCAAACCGAACATGCGGCCACGTTCTGCCACTGCTGCTTTTTGTCCAAAATGTTTAATCAGTTAGTTTCTTTGTATTTAGTTGATGTACTGTTTTCAAAGCCAAGTCAACTTGGAATATAAAACTAACAATAATGATAAAAACAAAATGTTATTCCTATTAGTTCATCAGCCAAAAAAAGTCACGTTCGATTGGGGTTGCAATGTATTTGCTTCGAACTCACGTCGCACACAAAAAAAGAAATAATTTCGCTCACAACTTAATCTACCATTTTGCGTGACTTACAAACAAACAAACAAACAGACAGACAGACAGAGAATCGGCTATTAATATATAGATGTAAGCCTATCAATACAATGTACTTTTGAGTTAAATTGCTATTAAAAATACTCCCGTATATTATTTTAAATGTCGAAATTTTACCAAACCGTACTCCCGCCTCGTTTTGATGTGGTAATTTGATGAAAATTACACAATTAGCCCATAGCAACTTTCATGTATGAAGAACTTATTATCAAGTATATAACTAGCATATCAAAATATAAATAGTCAAAATGTGGTTGGGTTTAATAGTCTGATAGTGTTTTTTTTTAAGAATTTGATAATGTGAACGTGAGATGAAGATGGAAAAGAGAAGGAATAACAAAATAAAATAAAATACTTTATGAATCAATAATTTTCAGTTCTTTCATACATAAGTACAGATTCAAAAAATTTTGACACTCAGTTGTAAAAGTATCCTGTGTAAATAGTAGAAATACACACTCAAATATTATCAAATAAAGAAGACCAGGAAGTTGAAACCAACAAGAAATACAACAGGCATATTCCAAACTTTTTCCAAAAATGTTTACATTAACCCAGAGATGACTATCAACATTCAGTTAATTGAAACTTTAAAAGTCAAAGAAAATTCAATTTAAAACATGCTTTAATGTGTCGTTCCTTTCAAATGAATTATCACTGAAGATATCTTTGAATGAATGCTTCCGGAGTAATATTTTTTAAGACATGGCTGTTAATGCTCCACACTTCACTTTGACATTAGTTACTCCTATCTTTGGTTCAGCCCTTCCATTTCAAGTGTAGAGATGTCCAACAATTATACATTTCCTCTTCATTCATACATTGATAATGTGGTATATATACACCTGAAATAGTAAAACAACATATTAATTAATAAGAGCATAAAATTTCCCATTCACAAAATGATAGTAATAAGTTATAATGTGATTTTTCCTGAGTAAAACCATTTTATGTAATGTTATATTATCAGAATGAACTCAAGTAGTAGCACAAAGGCGTACAGTTATAGAAAAACCAATTTATTAATTTACTTTTCAGTTATCTAATTCATTTAAAGAATTTTGAAAATTACATTATCATTAGACAAAAACATGTTATAAAGTTTCACCTGGCCAAATGTTATAAATTCTAACACTACAATGTAGTTGCTGTATATTGAATAGCAAATCAGACAATAATTTTCTGCCATTACAGGTAGGTAATGTTGCTTACAGTTTTTATTGTAAAGCAGTTCAATTTGTTAATAATATATAACTGTACAACAGTGTATTATAACCTGAAGATGTAAGAGATATTACCAAAAAGTTTCGTAAAATAAATTAGTAATTGAATGTTCATGTTTTTGTTATTAAAAAACTTATGGCAAATAAGATACCTAATAGATTGATTATTTACCCAAAGTGACAGAGATTTTACCCTTTCAAATTACATTATGATGTATGCTGTTTTGATTTTTGCTGAGTGGATTACTAATACGCTACATTTCCAACTAGCCTTAAGAATTCAAAATCTGTAAGAACCAATTAACAAAATTTTGTGATGTAAAAGTGGTCTCATTGCATGCAAATGATGTTGTGTTGACTAGTTCGGTCTGTTGTGTGGAAATAAACTCTTTCTTGTGCCGGTGGTTCAAAAAACACAAAAGGCTAAATAAAAATAGCTGAAACGTAGAAGCAAAAGGAATGGATAAGAAATACATATGGATCGTATGGATATTCCTACTAGCACACAACACAGCTGTTAAGAGCACATTGATGCTCAGTCAACAAATAATTTTAGTGTGCTTTAAAAAGTATAGAAACCTTCCTTCTAGAATATAAGAGATTGTCAAAAAGGTCAACAAACAATCTATTCCCATCCTCAACTTACATTGAAAGTATTGGTTTCCCAGAAACAAACCTCAAAGCAAAGCCTTCCCGGGGAAAGGGGAAAAATGTCTACTTAACTCTAACTAAGAATGACAACTTTGCATTTTGGTAAGCAGTCCATGTACCGTAGAAACGCGAAAATTTGCCTAAAAGCCATACTTTTGAAAATTTTTTTGCTCGCGCATTCAAGGTGTTATCTGAGTGAATTCTACTTGGGAAATCTGATGTAAGTGAGCCATATTGCACTTTTTGTATGACCCTGTAGGAGGTTTCATCGAGTTACGGCAGCCGAAATGCATCTCTGATTAGTATTTTGATGACAATATTTGATCTTGCCAAATGAGCTCCGTTCCGCTGAAAAGCTACACTCCGTAAAAAAATATGAACTGCTGCAAATATATGTTCTTAAAAAAAAAGAAACACAAGTGTCACAAAATTCCAATACCTCCTCCTCCTCACTCCCTCTTTCAATGTGCTTTCTCTTTCGCTTTCCGGTTTCTGCGAGAGCCACCTTTCCACTCACTTGTGCCAAGCACTTTAGTTTCTAAAAATGAAAAACGTTAGAAAGTGTTATAAAGTAACTAACTCCATGTTTTCGGATGTACATTATACTACCTATAAAACAATGAAAACAATAAACTTTCAAAAACAACACAAATAGATCTGAGCCTATTCGTCATATTTTAAACAAGTTGATATAGTACTACCATAGGCTATGTTATGAATATGAGGCTGGTAAAACAGCATATTCAAATCCTTATCTTACGTGTGTTGTTGTGTGAAGTTGTCTGTGAGTGTTTAGTTTTACCAATGTGCATGTGTTATAAGAGTGTATTAACTGAGTGTTTGTTTTTCGGATGTGCATTATACCACCTATAAAATAGAACAGGAAAAGCAGCACCAAACAGCCCGGAATACCCACATTGAAAACAATAAACTTTCAAAAACAACACAAATAGATCTGAGCCTATTCGTCATATTTTAAACAAGTTGATATAGTACTACCATAGGCTATGTTATGAATATGAGGCTGGTAAAACAGCATATTCAAATCCTTATCTTACGTGTGTTGTTGTGTGAAGTTGTCTGTGAGTATGTAGTTTTACCAATGTGCATGTGTTATAGAGTGTATTAACTGAGTGTTTGTTTTTCGGATGTGCATTGTACCACCTATAAAATAGAACAGGAAAAGCAGCATCAAACAGCCCAGAATACCCACATTCAAAACAATAAACTTTCTAAAACAACACAAATAGACTGAGCCTATTCGTCATATTTCAAACAAATAGTCTACCATAGGCTATGTTGAGTCCGGTAAAACAGCTATTCAAACCCTAATCTTACGTGTTGTTGTGTGATGTTGTCTGTGAGTGTGTAGTTTTTACCAATATGTGCATGTGTTATAAGTGTATTAACTGAGTGTTTGTTTTTCGGATGTGCATACCACCTACAAAATAGAACAGGAAAAGCAGCACCAACAGCAGCCTGGGTAGTACCAACATTGAAAACAAATAAACTCTCAATTAGTAGGTTATGTTATGTTATAAATATATACAAGGCCATATGTGACATAATCAAACATGCGGTACAAGAAAGTATCAAAAGAAAAGCTCACCGTGATAAGAATTAATTTCTCCTTTGTAAATATTACTCCTGTGCTGATACATAACATTATCATCACTGATGATGATAAGGTTTTCCTTTCGCAAAACCTCGACAGTCTTTGGTTGGAGAGGTTCCTCTAACTGTCCCTTCTTTAAAAATTTCCAAATTACAACTGCAAACATTATCAAAATTATTTATCAAAACTTATGAAAACACAAGCACAGCAATTACCAATCGATAATCTGAGACCAGGAGTTCAACAAAGTAGCTCGAAAATTTTAGCGGGAGTCATATGGGCTGGTCTACACACCAACACAATTATAAGAAAATAACTTCGTAATACACCAAAGAAATTTGATAAGCATTTTTGTTTCCCAAGTTATTCTAATTTATGAACATTACAATCAAAATATTTAAAACTCTTTTCATGCATTTCTAATTCGATGAAATGTAATAAGCATTATCGCATACTTTACTCAATGTGTTCCAGCTATTATCAATATAGGTCAAAAACTCATTCAAGGTGCAAACCATGCACAGTACCTATATAAACACCATTCATATCTAAATTCTATCATTTTCCGATTCGGTTTCCTGCAGTATGGACGGTAAACGGAGATATTCGACGATCCCAATGGGAAGTTACTGAGACAAACTAAATCTAGTAGACAAAGATCTTCTAGAAATAGCAACAGGGCGAAAAAAACAGCACTGCAACATCGTGTGAATTGTTACCCCACCACCAGGACGAAGAAGACGTGTCGTAAGAATTTCTTTTCTTTAAAAAGTTACCTGCATAAGCAGAATTGTCTGAAGTCTTCCATGATTTCGTTCTAGATACCTGTACGAAAATGACACTGATTTTCCTTCTTCTGATGTATCTGAAGAGATGGAAGTTGAGACAGTGCCTGGTAAAAGCATTGATAACTCTATGCATGAAAAAAGGCATGTGCAAATATTGTTTAAACTGTGCATTCTGTTGACTTGACTTGTCTTTGCTTATTTTTCAGACGGCGCAACCGAAACATTTCCTGAAGAAGGAAAAACCTCTTCGTCAGGTTCAAATGATTCATTCTGTACCGGAGAAGGTGCTTCCCTTTCTTCAATTGATGACTGTCATAATGACCGTGCCTTGACAGAATCATCAGTATCAAACGGGTGTATTTCGGACGACGACATTGAAGACAGTGGCGATGAAGATGAAGAAATACACAAAGATGAAGCTAGCAAGCCCATATATGAAGGTTCAAAACTAACTGTTGCCATGAGCTTAATGCTAATTATGGCATTTAGCATGAGATACCAACTAACTGGTGTTGCAATTTCAGATCTTTTGGTCCTTATTGAACTGCATTGTCTTTTGCCAAATCATTGCAAGAAACCCATCACCACCATCCATCGTTTTTTTCGCGACCTGAAATCACCAATGGAATATCATTATTTTTGTGAGCACTGTATGAAATACTTTGGTGTTTCAAAGTTGGAGGAATGTTCCTCGTATCACAAGGATTATACTGAAGATTGCTATTTTCTTATGATACTGCTCTTGAATAAAGTGGTTTCAATATTCTCAAGCAAGTTTTACATTTACATTTACACTTGATTACCCTGTTGAAGCAGGTTTTGTAAGAATAAATTTTGCTTTAGAAAGTGAAATTTTTGAACAATTAAATTATCGTCAGAAAAGAAACAAGGAAGCAGGAATTATCAAGGATATTTTTGATGGAAGATTGTACAAGGTCAGCAATTTACTTTACAGAAATATTTTCAGATACGCAAATATGAGTTCACATATAACATTGTGATTTTAGGAATGCTTCGGAGTGGACGGCTATTTTCATAATACTGCTGAAGAAGATAAAAGAGATCAATTGCATAAGTAAACACAGATGGTGTTGCAATCTTCAAATCTTCAAAATTCAATATCTGGCCTATTTATTTGACCATCAACGAGCTTCCCCCAAATTTGAGGTACCTTTTTTAAATCATATGATATGAATTTAAATCAAATCTATGCAAGCAGCATACCAATTTTGCGTTATTTTCCAGATATTCATGAAGATGTCGTATCTTTGCTGGAATGTGGTTTGGAAAATCTAAACCTAACTTTCGAACGTTTTTTAAGCCATTGAATAAGACAATACATGACTTTTACCAGAATGGTAGTTACTATAACTATATTATATTATACTAGTATCTCGCGTAGAAGTTTTTTACGGCTTCAATTTCGAAAAGAATGTGCCGAAATCCCGTGTGCCAAACCCCGTGACAAAAATTTTAATTACAGAATCGTGACTCAACAGTGTCCCCATGTTGTAGAGCTCGAAAAACTGATCAAAAAAGTGTATGGGATCGTTTCGCTACGACCAACCGTTAGAGAGATATCGCTGATCAAAGATTTCGATGACGTCATATCCGCAGTACCAAATAAAATTAAGGCCCAAATGAGGCGTCACCCCATCACCCGCATTGCTGACCCCAAAAAAGTCAGTTATCCCTATTGGTTCTTGAGATATTTCCCCAAAAACGTCGCGTTCGATTGGGGATGCAATGCAATGATTCCCCGTGATAATAAAAAACTGACGTCAAATGATGCCACGTGCTTTTGGAATGATCGTGAAAAAAAGTGTCTCTCGCATCTACGTGGTTTTACACGCACATAAGAGGACGATGACCGTAAATTTAAACTAAATATATCACTCTCTAAAATGAAAGTGTGACACACAATTGCGAATTAGTATAATAAGACTAGACGCCAAGGCGTCGTCGCACGCCGCCAACGATCAACATGCATTTGAGGTAAAACATTTCTTACCGACTTTTATTTCGAAAATGATCCTTTTATTCAAATCCCGTGTGGAAGCATATAAACGTTGTTGTATGTACTGATAAAAAAAACTGACGTCAAATCAATGATTCAGTAGAATCTGACGTCATTACTGAGAAAAAAGCGTTCTCGCATCTACGTGGCTTTACGCGGCCAATATAGGAAATCCTACGTAAAATTTAACAAATATATCACTCTCTAAAATAAAAGTGGGATGCACAACGCGGATTATTATAATAAGATAGTATCCCGGGTAAAAACTTTTTACCAAACTTAACTTTGAAAACATTAGGTCAAATCCACCATTCCCGTGTACGTACCCCGTGACGAAAAAATAAATCATAGAATCGCAACTCAAAAACATCCCAGGCAGGGACGCTCGCCACCCATGTTCAGTATGCGTTGTGTTGCAAAATTTAACTCGTGTAAAAGTTTCTACAGGCATTAATTTTTTAATTCATTTCTTACATTCAGAAGATTAAAAACAGAAACAAATAGCAACATGGCTCAGAATAATATATTTATACGCAGAAGAGAAGTAACTTTAATGTAAAAAAAATGGCAATATATAACACAGAACTGTTTACCCAAACATACAAAACTAAACGTTACAAAATGTTAATTCAAAACAAATTGATACCTTCCAACTTTTTCTTTTGTTCCAAAGTTACTACTCGACTGCAACCATTAATGAATTTTTGAAATGATATGTAGTCTGTTCTTCCCAAAACCATCAACGTCATGATTAAAACCATGAGTTTCATTTCTTTATGCTTTTTTATTATTACCTAAAAAATTAATACTTGAATTGTAATACTGAAAACCTAATCATGCTATAACAATATTGAAATAAAAAATAAAACAAAAAGAAAGAAAAAACAAAAGTAAATTCAAGTATGCATTTATCCTAAAGATAACAATTAAAAACAAAATTTGGTCTATAAAGTCAACCAATACTGTGAGTCAATACAGGTTCACTCAACACTGGAGCTGAACAGAATAAAGACTTTTACCTGGCATACACAACCAAACATCAAATTAATAAAAATAATTGAAACAACAAAATGTCCTACTTTGACCAAAACCATAATTGAATACCCAGAAGATATTAAAAGCAACAAATAAAAACATAATGCTAAACTTATATACCTAGCAAGTATGTATGTAGCAATTAACATAACACAAAATAATGAATGCTGTAAACAAATATAAACTGAAGAAAAATATACCCCAGCAATGCTTCTTTTTTGTAGTACAATCGCAATGAAATACATAATCCATTCTTCTCTTAAATAACCTTCTCAACATACCATGTGTTTCATTTATACATTTATAAATTTTGTTTATAAATAGCTTCACTTTTTCTTTTCTGACCTAAAAGAAAAAGATTTCAGTAAAGAACAGCTACAATACTTACTACTACTGCAACCATATTTAAGCAAACCAAAACAAAAGGCATAAATGGCTGGCAGAAAGGCATGCAGACAAAGCATCAAACATAGCTGTGGGACCATTTTTAATTGATCTATAAATAAATAAATCAAATCAAATCTTCTTTGCTAACTATAAAAATAATAATAGCGCGCGTTACCAAAACAAATTACTCTTGTCTTCGTTTTTCATCCAGTAGCGTATAAATTAAACGAAAGAACTCATATAATAGGATATCTATTCAAAGCTATAGTATTTAATCTTTCAAAACTAAATTAAAACCATTCCTTACTGTGTAAATAAACATCATTTTGTTCTGCATTTCTTCACTACACGTTCTTCTGTATAGCGATATTTGATAACTAAAACGTAAACAAACATTTAAATACATTTAAATACAAATACATATACATAACTTGTTCTTTTATTAATCAAAAATAAAAGTTTTGTAATAATACCTTTTGTTCGTTCGATCTTTCTGCAGCTAATTTTTAAAAACTTCACTGCACTTCTTCTGTATATCTAAATATGATTTTTCATTCTAAACAAACAACTAACTCACTTACACGTGCTACCCGATAATAAAACGTTTTATAATAATAACAATACCTTCGTGCATACAAACCTGTGTTTGTTCGTCAGTTCTTTCGTCGATTTGCTGCCTAAAACAATCAAATTTAAATGAAAATATTTGTATACAAAAAGAAACACGTCTTCTTCGCGAAGTTTCTTGCTCACGAAATGATCGTTGACAAATTTCGAAGGAAGAAGATTGCATTGCTCGCACTCCTCCAAAGACGTTTTTCGGCTGATTTCCACTGCGCAAACCAAAATAACAAAACGGAGGAGCATATACTAATCGCGGAAAATCAAAAAAAGTGTTCTCGCCTCTACGTGGTTTTACGACAAAAAGGGAAAAAATAAGAAGGATTTGATCGTGAAAAAAAACCAAATATGTCACTCTCTAAAATAAAAGTCGGATGCACAACGCGAATTAGTATAATAAGATAATCATCAGTTATGGACTCTATAACAATTATCTTTTATATCATTTAGGTGTCAAAATTAAGACAGACTATAAGACGGTTTTACTACGTGGTGTATTGCTTTCTGGAACGTTTGATGCGCCTGCCAAGAGTAGTGTTCAGAATTTTGTTCAATTTAGTGGGTTTTATGGCTGTTCTCATTGCCTTATAAAAGGAGAGACATGTTGGATCAGTGCAAAGGGACACAAGACTGCTTTCCCTCCTAATGTCACTTGCCCTGATGCCCATAAAGACAAGAGAACAAAACAACAAATTCTCACGCACGCACGTAAAGCACAGTCTCTAATCGTCAATTTTGGCAAGGCTCAACCGCAATTTGGTGTTAAAGGATTTTCGTGGCTTTTGGTTACACCTGGTTATGACATAATCAGAAGTACTGGCATTGATTACATGCATGGTACATTAGGGCTTCTTAAAATGTTGATGTCTTTGTGGTTCAGCAATCCTTACAAAAAAACCCCCTGGTTCATTGGTAATCATATCAAAGAAGTGGATTCTGAAATAAAATCATTTCAAATACCAAATTGCATCAGTAGATCGCCACGCAGTTTAATCGATGAAAGAGACCAGTGGAAAGCATCTGAATATCGATCTTTTCTTCTTTTTTATTCAATCCCATTGTCATGGAACCGTTTACCAATTCAATACTTCAATCATTTCATCATGCTGGTTGAAACCATTTTTCTGTTGCTGCGCAAATCAATATCAGCATCTGACCTGCATCGCGCTTCGATTTTATTAAGGAAGTTTTACGTGTTGATACGAAGCCTTTACGGGGAACGTTACAACACGTACAATGTCCATAATCTTGTCCATTTGGTTGAATGCGTAAAAGATCTTGGACCTCTATGGTCATTCAGTTGTTTCTTTTACGAAGATTTGAACGGGGACTTACCACATCTTTTTCATGGTACGCAGAACATTGATATGCAGATTGTAACAGCTATCACATTTCAACAAAAAATTCCACTGATGGATTGCTTTTCGGAAAATTATAAAGCAGGAGAGTTTTACAGGCAGCTAACCTATCAATTCCGTTATAAGGTTCAGAGCAAACATACGGAAAGAATAACAACAACGCTTAATGCTGTTGGCAAATTTAGGCCTCTAAACTTAAGTGATGAACTGCAATTGTTTGTAAATAATGTTGTTGGAATTGTTAAAAGGTGCTACATCTTTTATCGATTGCAAAGTGGAAAGACAAGTCAACAGAATGTGTTCCACTCATCTGATTACTCCCGAGTAAAGAA
Organism: Turritopsis dohrnii; assembly: GCA_027922465.2. Lineage (NCBI taxonomy): Eukaryota > Metazoa > Cnidaria > Hydrozoa > Anthoathecata > Oceaniidae > Turritopsis > Turritopsis dohrnii. Next base: position 192,106 of record BQMF02000112.1, on the reverse strand, counting down.
ACGAAACAGCTACACTATAATGTATGTTCGGCATGGGGAAGAATGTTTTGGATACGTACAATATTACATTAAAGCCCTAAAACGATGCGGTGCCTTAAGTAATGATGGTTGCAGTTGTTGCTTTACAGTGTATGTGGCAGTGGTGGAAAGAGCTATTCCAGCTTCTGACGGCCAATGTCCTACTTTAAATCATGTCGAGATTTGTGAAGAACAGCACAAAAATGGATATGTGCCTTGTTGAGAACATTCGAAATATGTGTTTATATTTACGATCAAAACATATTGATGCTGATCTTATATGTTTATTTCCCAATGATATTGAAAGTGATTAAGTGTATGTCCATGTGTGATGTTGCCTAGAACAGTGATTGTATGTAACAAAAGTGTCATGTTATTTCGGTCTAAACGTAACTGGCTGACATAATACATGTTTTTTAGAGTCCGATACATGCCTAACGCCACCAACTCAACAAGAGTTTTTAGGCAAGAGACGCTTTGCCGAGAGAAGATCTTAGTAAGCGAAAACGGCCTATTATTATTCCTATTATTAACATGAATGACCCCAATTTCTTGAAAAAGAAACTACTTTGCAATTCAAAGTCATATGATACAATACAAAAATCTATATATTAATAGCCGATTCTCTGTCTGTCTGTCTGTCTGTCTGTTTGTTTGTTTGTAAGTCACGCAAAATGGTAGATTGAGTTGTGAGCGAAATTATTTCTTTTTTGTGTGCGACGTGAGTTCGAAGCAAATACATTGCAACCCCAATCGAACGTGACTTTTTTTGGCTGATGAACTAATAGGAATAACGTTTTGTTTTTATCATTATTGTTAGTTTTATATTCCACGTTGACTTGGCTTTGAAAACAGTACATCAACTAAATACAAAGAAACTAACTGATTAAACATTTTGGACAAAAAGCAGCAGTGACAGAACGTGGCAGCATATGTTCGGTTTGCCACTAACTCTTGCCTGACTGTCTGAGACGGGTGTACTTTTTTTTGAGCAATCAAAATGTTTAAAAACCGATAGGTAAAAAAAGAGTATCATATCAAAACAAAATTTTTATTTTTTTTTTTTATTATTGCTTTTCATTTAATAAATTAATTTCTTCTTTTAATTGTTAAGCGTTCTGATCGAACGTTTTTTTATTCGATTTATTCATTTAGCATGTGCCTTTTTTTCTCTCCTCCCGTGTTATCTTTTTAAAAAGAGAAACCATTTCCCCCTTATGTTTGATAGCACCCATGTTAGAGCGCGTAACTTTTTTAAAACAAAAGCTAATAAAAAGTTGAAGTTTTCTCTCTCTACCTTTTCAGTGTATTGTTACACTGATAAAAGATTGGTTTTATCAGAGGTTGTGACTTCGAATATGCTTCTGGTTGAACACAAGTTGTGTACGAGCCGTTTATAAGGAAATTTGACGTTTATTGATACAGTGATACAGAGCAGGTGGACATGGGCGGCGAGCGACGCCGCCTTGGCGGCTAGTATGAGATATATTGTTCTGAGATATTTGCTGTGATTAAACATGTCATTATCAACAGGTAAATCGATATGCAGTGTGTTACCAGTGCATGACGTGACAACAATACGCTTTCAATCCGACGGCCCTACAACAACAAAAAGAATAAGGTATATTTTAGGTACAAATTAGATGCACTCTTAGGTATTAAATTTATTGCTATAGCACGTAAGGTTTGAACACGTCGTACATACCTGATCTTGAGGTGTATTTTAGGTACATAGTAGGAGCACATTACGTATGTGGCTTTTTGTACCCACACTGTATTATGATCTCGAGTTTTTAAGGTACACTTTAAATGTGGTTTTTTGTACCCATAATGTACCTGATCTTGAGGTACAGAGTAGTTACAGTGTAGGTACACTTTAGGTATGTGGCTTTTTGTACCCAAAATGTACCTGATCTTAAGGACATTAGTGTATACCTTATCTTCAATAGGTATGAATGAGGTATGGAGGGTGTATTTCTAAGGTGTATTTCTGATTGTGCTAAAAGCAACAGATACGTACAGTTCGGTACAGTTAAGGTTCTTTTCAGATACAACGTAGGTACAGATGTAGTACATTTCAGGTACATCTTATGTACAATACTTGTAAATTGTAAGAACGTCCCAGGTACCGCTTGGGTGCGTACAAGGTTAATGTCAGGTACACCGAAGGTGCAAAGTGAACACGCAAATTCCATGATGTCATAGAAAATGGTGGTATCGTACTTTCTAAGTAAATCTGAGGTACAGGTCAGGTTAATCTCAGGTATTGATCAAAAATTAATCATCACAAAAAAGAGCAGTAAACTACAATTCCAAACATATCCAATGGAAAATCATAATCTACCTCTTCTAAACTTTGACCCTTAACCTCTTCGTACTGACTGAATTTTTTCCGCTGTGCTTACTTTTCATTAGCTACTATAAAGATAAAACAGACTACTTCACTGTCTTTTCTGAAGATATGTTGTAACGCTATATGTGTGTTAATCATAGGTACACAATAGGTTCATTCATTACGCCATACAACTCAAGCAACAATACTAGCACATACTGAAAATTTTGATTCTCTTTCAGATCGGTTTTCAGAAAACACAAGCGCGTAAAGACGCATAACGGATTCCATATGGAAATATAATCAATCCATCATGTACATATTATATGAGTTTATGTATAAATATATAGTATACTAGTATCCCGGGTAAAAATTTTTACCGAACTTAACTTCGAAAACATTAGGTCAAATCCACCATTCCCGTGTACGTACCCCGTGACGAAAAAATAAATCGTAGAATCGTAACTCAAAAGTGTACCCATGTTGTAGAGCTCGAAAAGCTGATCAAAAAAGTGTATGGGATCGTTTCGCTACGACCAACCGTTGCGGAGATATCGCTGATCAAAGATTTCTATGACGTCATATCCGCAGTACCAAATAAAATTTAGGCCCAAATGATGCGTCACCCCATCACCCGTATCTCTGACCCCAAAAAACGTCAGTTATCCCTATTGGTTCTTGAGATATTTCCCCAAAAACGTCACGTTCGATTGGGGATGCAATGCAATGATTCCCCGTGATTATAAAAAACTGACGTCAAATGATGCCACGTGCTTTTGGAATGATCGTGAAAAAAGTGTCTCTCGCCTCTACGTGGTTTTACGCGCACATAAGAGGACGATGACCGTAAATTTAAACTAAATATATCACTCTCTAAAATAAAAGTGGGATGCACAAGGCGGATTATTATAATAAGATTTATGGAGCAGTAAGATTCATTTATTAGCGCACAATGTAGAAACAGAGCAGATCAAAAGCAATTCCGAATCAGCCTGACGTATCAAATGGACACATAGGCATCAGGCAAATGAAAAATAACAAGAATGCATTCATAAAATGAAACTGGCATATAATATCAATATAATAATATATAATAACTAGTATCCTGTGTAAAAACGTTTTACGGGTTTTAATTCTGAAAGTGACGTCTCAAAAATGGTTTCGAAAAATTAAATCACAGCATGATGAACAGAAAGGGTGTAAGTGCTGTTAGCACTTAAAACTTTAAGTATAAGGGAGCAGAACAGTCGTTTTACTTGGAAGATTTGAAACCCATCAAAAATAAAAATACGCGCTTTGCATCCGCTTTTTCACTCTGAAAATAAATTGTATCGAACGCAATGCAATGGTTCCCCGTGATAAAAAAATATAACGTCAAAACGGGAAAAACAACACTTTTCACCTTTTTAATTAAAAATCTGTAGGTATTTTGGCTAATGCATTTTAGTTCACTATCAACACTGAGTTCTGAACAAAAAAACTTCTTAATGGGAAGATCTGAAACACATCAAAATAATTATAATACATCTTTCACGATACAATATATACAGCAGCAAAGCAGTAGAAAACAGGAAAACAACAGAGAGATTAAAATCGCTTTAACTCGAATCCATACCCCAACGTAAATAAAAGCCAAATGCGTAAGTTGAATGAACAATTTTATGCCTGCACGAACCCAGAACATCATGATTTAAAACCATGGTATTCATTTCTTCGATCGTTTATATATTGTTTTTATCTGTCTTCTCTAAAGGAAAAGTAGTAATGCAGAAACCATACTATAATAAAAACAAATTAAAAAAACAAAAAAATTCAAAAGCAAACTTACCCTAAAAACATTAATAAATGTTTGTGCAATACTTTCGTTGTGTTGTCTATCGTTTCTTGATCAAAATAAACATTGAAAACGAATACGTAACGATCAAAACAAACGCAATGTAAAGCCATCTTTTCCTTATACTAATCGTACAAAAACATTAACAGCGGTCTGACAAGTTACCGCAAAAACGACCCAAACTTTTAGAGAGTGAAAGCTTGCAAATAGCCGATGCACAGCGCGTATTAGAATATAGACTAGTATCCCGGGTAAAAACTTTTTACCGAACTTAACTTCGAAAACATTAGGTCAAATCCACCCCGTGTCGAAAAATAAATCATAGAATCGCAACTCAAAAATATCCCAGGTGGCGTCGCTCGCTACCCATGTTCAGTATGCGTTGTGTTGCGAAATTTAACTCGTGTAAAAGTTTCTACAGGCATTAATTTTTTAATTCATTTCTTACATTCAGAAGATTAAAAACAGAAACAAATAGCAACATGGCTCAGAATAATATATTTATACGCAGAAGAGAAGTTAGTTTAATGTAAAAAAATGGCAATATATAACACAGAACTGTTTACCCAGACATATGAAACCAAACATTACAAAATGTTAATTCAAAACAAATTGATACCTTCCAACTTTTTCTTTTGTTCCAAAGTTACTACTCGACTGCAACCATTAATGAATTTTTGAAATGATATGTAGTCTGTTCTTCCCAAAACCATCAACGTCATGATTAAAACCATGAGTTTCATTTCTTTATGCTTTTTTTATTATTACCTAAAAAATTAAAACTTGAATTGTAATACCGAAAACCTAATCATGCTTTAACAATATTGAAATAAAAAATAAAACAAAAAGAAAGAAAAAACAAAAAAAAAATTATGATAGGAAGGTAACCGCTCATTCTATTAGTTACACAGACCCAGTTCGAAGGAAAACTCCGAACCAGGCGGGATTTGAACCCACGACCTAGGAATTCTAGTCCTATCGCTCTACCAACTGAGCTACCGGTTCATGGTATTCAATCCTCATTATCGATATGTAACTAGTGTTGCAGAGAAATCCATCTCTGACGTGATAACATCACGTCGGAGATGGAACCATATTTAAGCAAACCAAAACAAAAGGCATAAATGGCTGGCAGAAAGGCATGCAGACAAAGCATCAAACATCGTCAATAGATACAATTTGACAGCATAACACGTTCCCTACTTCCACAGCCATGAGAAAGGAAAACAGTCATAGCTGTGGGACCATTTTTAATTGATCTGTAAATAAATAAATCAAATCAAATCTTCTTTGCTAACTATAAAAATAATAATAGCGCGCGTTACCAAAACAAATTACTCTCGTCTTCGTTTTTCATCCAGTAGCATATAAACTAAACGAAAGAACTCATATAATAAGATATCTATTCAAAGCTATAGTATTTAATCTTTCAAAACTAAATTAAAACCATTCCTTACTGTGTAAATAAACATCATTTTGTTCTGCATTTCTTCACTACACTTTCTTCTGTATAGCGATATTTGATAACTAAAACGTAAACAAACATTTAAATACATTTAAAACTTGTTCTTTTATTAATCAAAAATAAAAGTTTTATAGTAATACCTTTTGTTCGTTCGATCTTTCTGCGTTCGAGCTTATCTTTCAAAAACTTCACTGCACTTCTTCTGTATATCTAAATATGATTTTTCATTGTAAACAAACATTTAACTCACTTACACGTGCTACCCGTGTTCTTTTATTAATAAGAGTAAAAGTTTAGCAATAAACACGATAATAAAACGTTTTATAATAATAATACCTTCGTGCATACAAACCTGTGTTTCTTCGCCAGTTCTTTCGTCGATTTGCTGCCTAAAACAAATTTAAATTAAAATATTCGTATACAAAAAGAAACACGTCTTCTTCGCGAAGTTTCTTGCTCACGAAATGATCGTTGACAAATTTCGAACGAAGAAGGTTGTATTGCTCGCACTCCTCCAAAGACGTTTTTCGGCTGATTTCCACTGCGCAAACCAAAAATAACAAAACGGAGGAGCATATGCTAATCGCGGAAAATCAAAAAAAACGCTCTCGCCTATGCGTGGCTTTACGACAAAAAGGGAAAAAATAAGGTTTTGACTGTGAAAGAAAAACCAAATATATCACTCTCTAAAATAAAAGTGTGACACACAATTGCGAATTAGTATAATAAGATGTCATATTTAAGCCTAGTGTCCACCCAACGTGCTAAGACATTAACACAAATGATCGACGAAAATGGTTTTCACGAAAACAATTCAGAAATCAAAGAAATGCCGATGATCTTTAGCATGTGGTGCTATTTAATAACAAAAACCTGTCATATTAGGGAAAAGACATTTATATAAATCATGGAAAGGTTAGATCAAATGATGCTGTTGAGTCAAACACGATAAAAATACAACATAGAAGAAAAAAAGTAATTCTCTGCAAGGAGAAGAAGCTTTAGCCAAAGAAGTACGAAACTATCCATGCTTATATGATAAGTCAGTTTAGTTTTGGCGCCAGTGATACTGTACACTCAGCTTGTCGAAAAAGTAAACAAAATCTTAAGTTATCAATCTCATTCTCCCTTACCAAAACAAATGTTTGATCAAATGTTTTACTTCTTCGACACAGCACTCTTTTTATCTAGCAAATTGAAATTGGTAAGTTTTTTAGTGAGGGCCCTGTTTATATCAGTCACCCTCACTTTATCTGCATGCAGCCCGATAACGTAACCTAAAGAAAAGTGAAATAAGATTCATGCATGTTTGTTTTTGACAAAATCCTCTGAAGACTTTACAGTATGAAGTCTTAATAAAACGATTGTCGTAATGAAAACAAAAGGAAAGAATAAACATGCCTATGATGGCAGCTTTTATTAAAGGATCTACTGCTTTTTTCTGTTTTTTTCCATTAAGTGACAAACCTCTTTTTTCTTCAGCGCAGTTGGCATTCTGTTGATGTTGATACTCCTGGTAAAGTTTTCTCCGCTACCAAAAAACATTTTTTGGGTTGCTTTTTCGCTATAGTGGGACGAGGTGGTGCATTCAGAGGCTGTGACATAACTTCAAATCGTGGAGGCTGTCGCTGTGGTGTTGGTGGCATAGGTAAAATTGGAAGTGGTGGTGTTGAAGGCGACTCTCTGACAAATTGGGATATTGGGATAAACCCAAAGTTATCTGGTTCTCCTTCAACTCTCTTAATTTAAAATATAAAATTACATCAAAAACTCAACAAAAAAGCAAAGTTGATCAAATTAATTCGCATGAAACTAAGTACATTAAGGTAATCAAAAGGAAATCAAAAATTGACAAAAATCAACTACATTTCTCATCTAATCCAGTAAGCTTATACTTCTGTAATAAAATCAAATCATCAAGGAGTTTTCTGTAGATTTCTTCCTTAACTTTAGGCAGTTTCATTTTCAAAATGTAATATAATTTTCTGTAAAATCTCATTCATATAATCTAATTCTAGTCTATGTTCTACTAACTGTCCAATTCTTCGTCTTCCAAGTTTCTTAAATACTGTAGTTCTTCTTCATTGTCTCTCTATATTAATAAAAAGAAACAGATACACAAGAATCTTACAATTTATTATCAGCAAATGAGAATTATGGTCAAAATTTAGTTGCCTAATTTTCAAGTGAATGTTGACATGATATTTTGCAGAAAAAGAAAGAACTAAAGTTGACTTTCTGTAATTCGACTTTTCATTACTCGAACTCTCCATCATTCGAACGATTTTGTTTTCCCCTTTGAAGTTCGAGTAAGAGAGGGTCTACTGTTAATGGCAACTTACTATGATGGATGATACCGGCCTTTTCTTCTCATTCTTTTTTTTCTGATAGAAAAAAGCAACAAGCATAACACTTAGATCTAGGTATTCACACCTTCAAAAACCATGTCAATTTTAATTTCAAATGGAAAAGAGAAACAAAGATACACGAACAACATACACCACTTACACTTTCAACTTTTTTTTTTTGAATTTATTTTACCGAGGCTAGAATTGCAGTGAGCTCACTGATGTGGGCCTCCCCCAGAAATGCATACCTCAGATTTTAAGGCAAAGAACTTGCACATACTAGACTGACAGGTGATTGTGGTCTTATGAAATTTTTGGCACTCCTTTCATTCGTATCATACACAATTTCATACAGCTTTCTACTGCATACGTTATCATTTTTAAGTGATGATATCACATTAGCATTTTACAGTGCCGGGGTTTGAACCACTATCAACTATCACCCTGGTATTACAAATTCACCGTCTTACTGTCTTTTGGTCATCTTTTTGTTTTTTTTAATCACCTTTTCTTCTAATACATTCTATTAAGTATAAAAATATGATGAACTTGAGAATAGATCTTCTAAAAAACAAAAAGAAACACGAGTGCCACAAAATTCCAATATACTTCCTCCTCCTCCTCCTCCTCCCTCTTTCAACTTGCTGTCTCTTTCGTTTTCCATTCTCTGCAAGAGACACAGCTCCACTCACTTGTGCATTGCATTTGTTAGCCGCTGCCTTAGTTTCTAAAAATGAAAAACGTTGTAAAGTGTTACAAAGTAATTAGCTGTGTGTTTGTTTTTCGGATGTGCATTATACCACCTATAAAACAAAACAGGAAAAGCTGCACCAAACAGCCTGGAATACCCACAATGAAAACAAAGAAACTCGCAAAAGCAACACAAAATAGATCTGTGCTTATTCATCATATTTCTTACAAGTTGACTTTCATAGCTATGTTAGAAAACGAGGCTTGTAAAACGCATATTCAAACCCTATCTTACGTGTTGTGTTGCGTTGTGTAATATTGTCTGTGAGTGGATAGTTTTATCAATGTGCATGTGTTATAAGTTTATTAGCTGAGTGTTTGTTTTTCGGATGTGCATATACCACCTATAAAACAAAACAGGAAAGGCAGCACCAAACAGCCTGGAATATCCACAATGAAAACAACTCGCAAAAGCAACACAAAATAGATCTGTGCTTATTCATCATATTTTATACAAGTTGACTTCCATAGCTATGTTATGAAAATGAGGCTTGTAACGAACCCTATCTAACGTGTTGTGTTGTGTTATATTGTCTGCGAGTGTGTAGTTTTACCAATGTGCATGTGTTATAAGTTTATTAGCTGAGTGTTTGTTTTTCGGATGTGCATATACCACCTATAAAACAAAACAGGAAAGGCAGCACCAAACAGCCTGCACCATGAAAACAAAATAAACTCTTGTCAAATCTCTGGCTGCGTGCTCTGGTGCCTTTAGACTCATAAAATGTGATTATTTAAGATGCATGTAGCACTGCTGTTATAAATACAAGGCCTATGTAGCATAATCAAAAATGCTTTAAAAGAAAGTATCAAAAGAAAATCACACCGTGGTAAGAGTGAATCTCTCCTCTGTATATATTGTTTTGTTGTTGATACATAACATTATCATCAGCGATGATAATCAACTGTTACTTTTTCAGAACTTTCACGATTTTGGGTTGCAAAGGTTCTTCTAACTCCTCTTTTTTCAAAAACTGCTATACAACAACAGTAACCATCATGAATTCAAGTCAATAAAAACTAAATACTAAAATACTAAATTCTTCGCTTCTTCTCTCACTTTTTCATCGACTATTATATATTCGTCATCGAGAGAGCATCATCGGAAAATGGATGGGAAAGGCAGGAGATATTTGACATATTTAAGTGACCCAAATGGAAAATTGCATTGCCAAACTAAAAGTAGCAGGAAAAAAAACCAGCTTTAACGACAAAGCTGAAACCCGGGTTGATCTTATTGAGGAATGTGCCAGTGGATTGTACATTTTATTTATATTTAGCAATTTGTAAGGGAATACCGGGAAGGTGGGTGGTATACCTAAGGTATACCTCTTGGAAAACCCAAGCTATACCTTCACTGTACCCAAGGTTTACCGCTGTTTTAGCGAGTGGCGATTTTGGCTATAAGTTGCAAAAGACATCCAATAATGCTCCAACGAAAAAAAATTCTTTACAATACGATACAAAACATGCGAGTTGATCAGTGAGTAAATAGTTTGTTAATTTATTTAGAAATGAAAATCAAGACATATCATTTTCGACGGAAAAAATGGAAATTTCTGCGTCAGAAATTGACTATCCGGCTGCATCTGTAGAAACTTCAGTGGTGCACATTGATGAAGAATTTCTCAATAATGACGTTGATGATGATGACCAAGCCTTAGCAGAATTGTCAGTGGAGGGATGTATATCGTCAGGTTAAGAAATTGGAAGTTGCGAAGAAGAAGAAGAAGATTTATGCGATGATGCAATAGAGAACAAGCCTTTGTATGAAGGAGCAATGCTGACTGTTGTTATGAGTCTTGTGCTGATTATGTCCTTTGCTGTGAGGCATTCATTAAGTGCCGTTGCTATTTCTGCGAGCACTGCATGAAATACTCTGGAGTTGCAAAACAAAACAGTTGTTCCTCATGTCACAAAGAGTGCGTTGAAGAGTGCTACTTCATAATGATACCTTTCGTCAATCAGCTAGTTTCCATGTTTTGAAGTACGCAATGATCTTTTTTTTTCTATTATTTTAAGAACATTTGTTACTAACAACTTTTTTATTGTACTCTGTGGACAATTAAGTGAAACTCTATAAAGCCTGGTTCAGACCTGAGTATAATGCCATTATTTTCTAGAGAAAGAAATATTTGAGCAGCTGAACGGCGAAATGAAAGAAGCAGGAAAGATCAAGGACATATTTGACAGACGATTGTACCAGGTCAGTAAGTCCAATATACAATTTAACAATCCCAAAGCACTAGTTAAACATTTTTCAATTTTAGTTCATAGAGATCAATAATGAGACATTTGCTTTTAGGAGTACTTTGGAACCGATGGTTATTTTCACCACACCCCAGAGAAGGACAAAAAACGTCAGCTGCACATTTCCATGCAAATGAATACTGATGGTGTTTCAATCTTTGAGTCATCCGAATTTTCAATATCGCCAATATATCTAACTATCAATGAGCTGCCTCCTAATTACAGGTGAGGCATTTGTTTGTGGCATCGTTTGTTATGTTCAATAAATTAAATTAATGTAGAGATATAATGATGCTGGTCGAAGGCTGAACAATTGTGGAAGCATTCCATTTAATTTTATTATAGGTATTCAACAAGGTGTCGTATCTTCGCTGGAATGTGGTTCTCGAAATTAAAACCTGACTTCCGGACTTTCCTAGAACAATTAAACAAAACCATGGACGATTTTTAACAGAATGGTAATCCACTTTTTCACTACTTTCATATAACTGAATAAAAAGATATTTTTTAATCATCTAATTGTTGCATATGTTTTTACTGTCTGACTGTTCGTCTAACTTTCCCTGTACTCATAGTCATAGTACTATGACATAGCAAATGAAATGTTAAAACTTATTTTAGAAATTTTCTTTACCCTTTAGGTATTAACGTTCAATCAGAAGGACATAACATTTTACTCCGTGGTGTAATGCTGTCAGGAACATTTGATGCTCCGGCAAAAGGTGGCATTTCATTTTTTTTTTCATTTTTTCATTTCATTTATATATTTATTTGCCAGTAGACAGTAAATTTCTATACAAAAAAAATACACTATGGCTAGGAGACCCTCACAATAGTCAAAACTAAACGGAGGTGAGGGCCACCTAATATAGAACATAACTATAATAATAATGACAAACATAAGGATAATGAAATAAGATAACAGAAAGAAAAAAAAAGAATAATAAAAAAGGGCACAACATTGATCCGCTTTAGAGTAGAAAATCAAGGAGCATTAGCATTGATCTAAAAGAAAGGAGGTCACTAATGATTTCAGATCCGACACAGTCATTTCGGGAAGTAAAACATTTGGGTACCGTTGCTGGAAAAGATTCCAGACTTTAATTGCCTGATAACTGAGGGAGCTGGAACCATACTTAGTAGTCCTCATTTGCGGAAGCTCTAGTAAACCCAAATTTTGACCACGAGTAGGATAAGGATGATTCAACTTTCTAAATCTGAAAGTATTACAAAGGTCAGAAGGAAGTTTAGAGTTCAAATACTGGTGAATGAAAAGAATATTGAGCAATTTAACAAGATCAAAAATATGTAAGATTTTGAGATTTGAAAACAAAGAAGAAGTTGGAGAACGAGGAGACGAAAAGGAGATAAGCCTTTTGGAGCATGAGTATCCTGAGAGAAATGTTGTTTGGATACAGCCCCCAGAGTTGACAAGCATACCTCAAGTGTGAGCCAAAAAGTGCATGATAAATATTCATTAAAATAGGGTGAGGTACATAATGACGGATTTTAGATAATGCACCGTTTGTTATTCTAAGCTCTTTGGGAAGCTCGGAAATGTGAGGGTTCCAAGTTAGGTGCTCGTCAAGATGAACAGCTAGGTATTTAAGACAAGAACTAGGATTCAGTTTGTTCCCACCCAAATAGAAGTCAAGGTTGTCAACGAAAGTCTTAAATCTGTTTCTGAATAAAATGTATTCGCGACAACAAGAAGTTTTGGACATCCGTAAAGCCTATTTTCAATGATAAAGTAAATAAAGACACTATTAAGACTCTCGTGGAAAATGTTGAAATTATTAGAGATAAGCGTGCAATTGCTGAACTGATGAACGACTGCTACACAAACATCGCATCGGAAACATTGAAAGGAAAGGAACAAGCATCACCTGCTCTTCGTGGCTTACGAGATATCTTAGACCACTTCGCAAATCACCCGAGTATCGCATCGATCAAAAGAAAGTTTCCCATACGTGAGGAAATGAGATTCAATACAAAAGGTGTAGATATGTTAAAGTATATAAATTCTTTGAAAGAAAATAAGGCTGTGCCTGAGGGAGATATACCAGTGAAACTTCTGAAACAACATGCTGAGATTTATGCTGGACATCTTCATGATATGTTTGACAAATCCTTGCAAGTTGAAAATTTTCCTGAATCTTTAAAACAAGCTGACATATCTCCCTTATTTAAGAATGGAACTAGATTATATAAAGGAAATTATCGACCAATTAGCAAATTGCCGGTGTTTTCTAAGATTTTTGAGCGGATAATCTATGATCAGCTTTATGAATTTATTTCCAAGAAGCTTTCTCCTCTTCTATCAGGATTTCGAAAAGGTTATAGCAGCCAGCACGCCTTACTTCATATGTTACATAGTTGGCAGAAATCACTTGATAAAGGGCATGTAGTTGGAGCACTTTTAATGGATCTAAGTAAGGCCTTTGATTGCGTTTACCATGATCTGCTAATTGCAAAACTACATGCTTATGTAGTTATGTTGTTATGTTGTTTATTGTTTTCCAAATTGCTGTCATTGTTTCAAAACATCTTTTCTTTTCACTCACTTCTTAATCGACCATTAAAAATTTAATTACATTTTTCCAAGACATTTTCCTTATTTATACAAAAACCACTTTTTCATTTTTCACAAAAATGTACTAGCGGAAAGAGCTTGAAAATGGCTTTCCATTGATGTAAAAATTATTTTGAAATTCGGTATATTCATTTAAAAAAACAACTTTAAAATTTTCATTTCCAACATTACGAAACACACTGTAGTTGTAATAGTTTGAGTTGCAATGTCATTTGTAACTTTTAATTTGTTGAACTTCTGTGAAGCCTGTGAAGGACTTTTTTGATCGTCACGCATCATAATTTTACCTTTTTCACCCAAAAATAATATTAAACTATCAATAAGTTTCTGCTTATTTTCTAGTTCCCTCTGATAAAAATCAACTTGCTCTCGCAACAACTGCTAAACTTTAGATTCAGGGCTGATACCACAAGTTTGTGTAGCAGTATCAACATGTTCAATGAATTTGAAAGGCGTGAGTTCTCTGAAACTGAGTCGTTTGGTGTTGATAACCGGTGGAGAAAAGAAATGTCCTTGATCTAATAAATTATCCTCATCATTAAAGTCCTCTTTGACAATTCTCGTTATATCTAGTGTTGCGATGTTTTCTTACAGCTCTGTGCATAATTATCTGCTGCTTTTTACCAAAACTTTGTCATCGCAGTCGGACATGACCATCTTGCTTGCTGCCACACAAAGACGTGAGATATTTAGAACCTTGATTTTATTTACCTATTTTTCTGTCAAGGATCTGATGTATTTTTCTTTGAATGTATGGGTTGCCACCGTTCCACCAAGATACTTGCGCCCCTCTGAATCTATGACGATGCCAATGTTTTGGAAGATTTCCTTTGCTTCTTCTAATCTTTCCTTTTTCATTATGAGATGAAATTTCGAGTCAATTGGGTAGTAGCTAAGCAGAGGGCCTATTTTCTTCAGCTTTTCCCACCACTTTGTGAGGTCTTTCAACTTACCACCACCGACAATATCGTCTGCGTATGCTGCATTCTTGACGTTGTTTGTCAAACTTCCCTCCATTAAAGCATCTAACAGTGGCATCAAGCCTATCGCGTATGAAGGCATTGTCAGTGGATCGCCTTGGGTTGTTCCTTCTTCAGACAACATTTCTTTGCCTCCTAAAACGAAAAGTCTTAACGGTTGGTTGTAACAGTTATTCACGCATTGCGCCATTGCAGGACACAGGACTTTTAGATTCTGTACCAGCGCTTTTCGATTGATGCTATTGAAGGCATTTGATGCATCAACTGGGATGACAGCACGGTTTCTTCTTCTTTGAAAATTTGGTTGATTGCATGTACAGCCACTTCACAACCAGCGTTTTGTCAAGCACAAACCTATAGAGAGCCGGCACTTTCAAAAATGTGTTGTTTTACTGCATTTATCATAGTTTTACCAAAGCTCCCTCTCAGCACTTCTCCGATGCCTATTGGTCTTACCCCTGTGTCTTTGTCCAACGGAATAAGTCGGCATGCAACATAGGCTTCCATACTCCTCTCAGTTTGGTCGATATCTTCACAGCACATAATCCTCAGCATTTTAGCAAGTGCGTCTCTGAGGTCTCCACTCTTTGAGCCATAGTACTTGGAGGCTAAGATCCTTCGCAATCCATCAGCATCCAGTCCAGAAGGACCTGCGGCACCTTTTGTCCTTAGAGATGCAGATAAGATAGCCTGTCCATCAATCCATCATCAATTGCTTCAAAAACGACTGGGTCAATTTTTTCCGTAGGTGTTTCAAGTAGTATCTTTTTGTCTGCTTCCTGACCTAGAGGATGGAGTTGTTTCAGCTTTTCTGTCACATCGCCTGTCAGATTAAGCACACCTGACGAGGACTTTTTATCGATTGTTCTTAGAGCTGCTTTGAGGTATCTTCTAATCATGTGTTTGAAAAATGTTTTTGATACTTTTTCAGGTGTTTTTTCAAAACGTGTGCCGTTATCCTCGTTTGGATTGCTCTCGCTTCTTTCATTAATTTTTCAAAGTTTCCTTCTTTCCAGAGAAGCGGTCTCCGAGAAAGAGCTTCGGAATTTTCCTTTGACTTTGCTCGATGATGTGTTTTTTGAAGAAGAAGTGCTGGCATACATATAAGCATTTTGATCGAAATTGAAGATAGATCTTTCGATTGATTGTTCCAATGATTGACTTAGGATGTCATTTCTGTGATGTAATCTTTGTCAACTTTTCCTGACGGAAGAAGAAAGACATTTCTTTTGAATAAAACGATGTCTTCATACCAAGAATTTATTATTTGGAACAAATCATTCTTGTCGCAGGGTCCTGATATTTGCTTTAGATGAAATAGGGAAAGACCAGCTTCAGCTTTTTCCTTCGGATAGTTAATGTGTTTAGTCTTTGGATTGACTTCACAGTTTTCCGTTGACGTCAATGCGTTGGCTTCTTTAGGAAAATTTTTAGAAACTTTGCCACCACATTCTTTCATATGTAGTGTTCTCCCCCTTTGTTGATAAACCTCGGGCTGCAATACATGCATTTGTATGTTGTCTCTTGTGACATCGGTAATGCCGTTTCGGTGACGTATTCTAGGTTTCTATTTACTGTGAGTGAGCACAGTTTAAAAAAGGAGGAACTCGGGTCCAAAGTTACCTTCTTCTGTTGTAATACTGCAGTTTGCGTGTTAGGCGATTTCTTTCCGCTGTCCTGGTCATCTTGAATTTCCTTCTGATTAGCATTTCCAACACCAGTAGCAGCTTTTGGAGTTCTATCCATCCTTACCCAAGGATAGACATCGGTCAAAAGAGAAGAAGTTAGCTTGGAATACAACACTTAAGGAAATTGGCAGGTCCAGGAAAATACAAATAATCAAACAAAAAAGAAAACTGATGAGTAGCGTATGAAGTATTGTTAAAGCTTTCTATAGAATAGAAAGCAGATTTCAGATAAGCACGCGATATTAGTTTTGCAGCAGATTGAAGTCTGTTTAAAAATAGTGTGCACACTTTTTAGATTTGCTTGCTATTTGCTCAATACTGAACCAATTTTAACAAATTTGGTATCGTTGGATAGACATTAAAAAGTACAATATTCTACAGAAATAAAAAAAAAGAAAAAAGAAAAAGAAAATGAAGAAAACAGAAGATGAAAAAACAAACTTTTTATACAAAAGTCATACATATTTGATTTTTATATCATTGGAAACCTCGCGATTTCAAATATATACTAGCCACCCAGGCGGCGTCGCTCGACATGCGTCCAGTTCACGAAAAATAAAATGAAGAATTGGCAATGATAAGTTTGCCCATGTTGTAGAGTGTTGAATATAACTGGTAATAAATTTGTTACCAGTTTCAGTCAATGTGAGTTGAACCGAGAGAAAGGATTAGTCAATTAAATTTCCCTCGGAGATATAAAGGAATCAAACATCAAAATAATAATAAAATATGGAAGTTCTCGATGTTCCAATCGCTTGCTCGCCACCCATGTTCAGCTTGCGTTGTGTCACAGAATTCTTTAACCGGGGTAAACAATTTTTACTGGTTTTAATCAAATGTGAGCTGAATCACAGAAAAGCTTAACAACATAAATTTCCCCTGGAGATCAAAATAATTAAAAAATGAAAACATCGAAATATTTAACATTTGCTCCTGGGATAATTTTTGACCTGGGAGACATTAAACACAACCAAACATCAAAATGATAAAGAATTTTGAATCATCGAAATGCTTAAAATAACCTATTTTGCGAAGCCATGTTTTTTACATGCAAAAGATTTAACACAGAAACAAATAGCAATAACAGAATAATATATTTATACGCAAAAGAGAAGTAACTTTAGTGTAAAAAATGGCAATATTTAACACAGATCTGTTTACCCAGATATACAAAAGCAAACATTGAATAGCATTATAAAATATTAAATAAAAACAAATTGATACTTTCCAACTGTTTCGCTTGTGCTTGTTGCTGGACTGCAATCATTAATGAATTTACTTTTTACTTTGTTCTTCCCAAAACCATCAACATCATGATTAACACCATGATTTTCATTTCTTTAATGGTTTATGCTTTTTTTTATTATTAGCGAAAAAAGAATAATATTTCAATTGTACAATAATATGGAAAACCTAATCACGCTATAACAATATTGAAATGAAAAACAAAACAAAAATAATAATAAAAAAATAAAACGAAAAGTAAAATTCAAGTATGCATTTATCCTAAATGTGATAATTAAAAGCACAAATTTAATGACAAAATTTGTATAGGTCGGAAGGTCTATAAATTCAACCGATACTGTGAGTCAATACGGGTTCACTCAACAATTCGGCACATATTTTGTACAAATGAGATGGTGCTTGGGCACATAATAAAACTTGGGTACCTATATTTTGTTTCACTGAGTGATTCCCACTCAAAATCAAATCTACCGATGTATATTTTGACAATGGAAAGTTTATTATGGCTCAAACAGAGTGAAGTATACAGCGTAGCAGGTGGAAGCAATTGAATTTAGATAATACAAAAAATACTCTTCAGCTTTCAATATGTTTCCTTAACATTTATACAGTTTTAAGTTGGTGGAAAGTTGATCAAAGCTTTTTTCGAACCCCCGTCTCACAGTCTTCCTGTCTACTGTCGCACCATCACACTGCACCAGCACTGTTGTGTTTGTTGTTTATGATTTTATTACTTCGTTGTCTTCGTTTATAGTTGGTTATAGTTGTTGTTATCGATTTGGTTGTATTTGATGATAATCTACACAGTTACTAACTTACCCACCTGTTGAGGTAAACCCCTAATTTGTTTAATTAAAAACTTGTAGCTACCCCAGCACATCCAGTCTCCCTAAGTAGAGCATATTTAGTTAGTTTGAATAAATCTTAGTTATGCTTCCAAGTGCATCTAGGTTGTTATAGTTCAGCACTTAGAGGAGTTATTCAAAGTAGAAGGAAAACACGAGGGTGCTGAATAGCCGCCAAAGTCCTCAGATCAACAGGAGTTCACTGCTGCGGGCGCGACATTTTCGAAATAAAGTCAAAATTTAGTCTGTGAATGCCCACCTAGCTCTGTCCAAACCATGTACGGATCAAGTTCGGTTGACTGCGGACCAAGTGTGAACTTAACGTGGGAGATTGCGGATGACATAAACAGTGAATAAAATTCAACAATTTTCCCGCACTATTCCTGCCGTCGATCTGTCATGGGGCTTCTGCGACCATTCCGCACCTTTGCGAGAAAACTAGGGTGAAGCCCGTGGAAGTAAACTCATCGGTGGAGTATCGTAGATGAATTGTTGACGTTTATTTGTTGTTTCCATTGTCCATAACCGACATGGCAGCAATACCACCACTGATGCATGACAACAAATAACAATCTGTGATTTCTCTGCTGAATTGTGAACTTTTACAGCCAGCTTTTATCAACACTCTCGTACGGCTGCCTCCTTTAAAAAATAACCCCTGAAATCTTAGCTTAGCATTATAGCTTTGTTGTTTTGATTTATATCCTAGTTAGACATATATCGGATCAATCAAAGCAGGATTGCTTTTGGTAATTGTTTACATGGGGATGGTACATCGAAATATCACAAACATTATCAAAACTTTCAAATAACAACAGCTAAAGGTAAAACACTAACATTTGGGTTATCCGAAGTTGCGGGAGGTGATGCAGCAACTGTGATGAAAACTTCACTGATACTATTGATGACATATGTGATATTTTAAGGGAATGCGACAAAGAATCGAATTATGCTCGGCTCATCACATCCATAAAATCTGCCATGTCAGATTTGGATCCTATAAATCCATTATTCAACGCCCAATTGAAATCTTTGAGGGAGCAATTACTACCAGATGTTGTTGCAAAACTGGGACAATATGAGCGATACACAGAAAATTGATATGACAGATATGGGAAACTTCTTTTGCAAACTACATCTCCTTGCTAATTTTGCTTCAGAAACAGATAAAGTTTTACATTCCTTTGAGAGAATGATCTTGTGTGATGATTATGAAACCGGGTAAATATTGTTCCAATATTATACTGATATTGATTAGTCACGCATATTCATTGATTCGACTAGTTTTCTGAGCTTATGACGTCATTTTTCTGTCTGGTCTGTGAATTATACTGGTTTTCGATAATTTTGTATGTTTTCATGATTTTCGTACATGATTTATTTAAAGGTCTATAAAGTTGTTCATCAATGTTTGTATGCTTTTGTTTTGCTCTTATAGCGAATTGTTGTCATATTTGAGTTATGGCGTCATTATGGTGTCATTTCTTAAAATAAATCATCGAAAATTGATTTAATTTTTTTTTCTCAATATCCTACCTACTGTAAAAATTTCAAGTTCCCACCACCTGCCGATCTGTAGTTATTGATTTTTAAAGATTAAAGTTGCAAAAAACTCTAATACATGACCCCCGTCTTTGTGCCTTGTTTTCTTGCAAAATTAGTTGAAAAGTGCGACAAAAAAGGACCATACCACCAGGTAGAAAAATTATCATAACTTGAGAATGGCTTGGAGTAAAAAGTTGTGTGACCCCTCGTTGGAATCACAGATGAATGTAGAAAATGTTCGCAATGGCTAGAAAGTTGAACGGTGCATTGAAAAATTCTGCCTGAACAGCCTAGGCATAGTATGTAACAATTACCATAACACAAAATAATGAATGCGTAAACATGAAAAAATATAAACTGAAGAAAAATATACCCCAGCAATGGTTCTGTTTAATGAATTTCTGAAATATATAATCCATTCTTCTCTTAACTAACCTTCTCAACATCATAGTTTAACCATGTGTTTCATTTATACATTTACTAGTATCCCGGGTAAAAACTTTTTACCGAACTTCGAAAACATTAGATCAAATCCACCGTTCCCGTGTACATACCCCGTGACGAAAAAATAAATCATAGAATCACAACTCAAAAGTGTACCCATGTTGTAGAGCTCGAAAAACTGATCAAAAAAGTGTATGGGATCGTTTCGCTACGATCAACCGTTAGAGAGATGTCGCTGATCAAAGATTTCGATGACGTCGTATCCGCAGTACCAAATAAAATTTAGGCCTAAATGATGCGTCACCCCATCACCCGTATCGCTGACCCCAAAAAACGTCAGTTATCCCTATTGGTTCTTGAGATATTTCCCCAAAAACGTCACGTTCGATTGGGGATGCAATGCAATGGTTCCCCGTGATCATAAAAAACTGACGTCAAATGATGCCACGTGCTTTTGGAATGATCGTGAAAAAAGTGTCTCTCGCCTCTACGTGGTTTTATGCGCACATAAGAAGAGGATGACTGCAAAAATTAAACAAATATGTCACTCTCTAAAATAAAAGTGGGATGCACAACGCGGATTATTTATACATTTATTTTTTCTTTTGTGGCCTAAAAGAAATTTCAGTGAAGAGCAGCTACAATACTTACTACTGCAACCATATTTAAGGAAACAAAAACAATAGACATAAATAGCTGGCAGAGAGACAGGCAGACAAAGCATCTTAAACATCGTCAATAGATACAATTAGACAGCATAACACGTTCCCCACTTCCACAGCGCCATGAGAAATAAAAACATTCATAGCTGTGGGACCTTTTTTAATTATGTAAATCTGTAAATCAAATCTTCTTTTCTAACTATAAAAATAATAACAGCGCGCGTTACCAAAACAAATTTCCCTTGTCTTCGTTTTCATCCAGCAGCATATACATACTAAACGAAAGAATTATTTTGACTCATATACTTAGATATTTATTCAAAGCTAAAGTAATTAATTTTTCAAAACTAAATTAAAACCATTCCTTACTGTGTAAATAAACATTATTTCTTCACTAGACTTTCTTCTGTATAGCGATATTTGGTAACTAAAACGTAAACAAACCAGTGGCGGATCTAGAGGTATGTCGAAATTTGTGTAGGAGAGTGTTAGCAATCTAACCATAAAAGAAAAGCGTTCAAATAATCCCATTGGTAATATAAATTGAATTCACAAATTATGTTACTGCTCTCCTACACAAATTTCGACATACCTCTAGATCCGCCACTGCAAACATTTAAATATATACATAACTTACTACGTATATCGTCAGTGGGACAAACGTTCATTCAGAAAAAAATCAATTTTCAATTACTTTTGGAATTGATTTTTGAATTGGAATCAATTTTGTGCTTATGTTAAAACTAGATGTAGAAATTTTTACATAATATCAGATATCAAATCAAAAATCAATTTTCAATTCAATTTTCAATTTTTAATAAAAAATGTTTCGTTTAAAATAGTCATCCTGTTGGACGGAGGTAACACCTATATTTGTGCTTGCAAACACTTGACTATTTCATGCTGAAACTGGGGTAATGTCTAAACGTCTAAACGCACATGGTCATTTTTGTTCTTTGCCAAAGACGTGAGAACATTTTCTAGTCGAAACGTTTTCCCTGAAGAGAGCCACAATGAATGCTGTTGAGATGGGTACAACGAGGGAGGTTATCGAATCCCAAGTTAAAGAAGGAAAAACGTATGATGAAATTAGCGAAATGCTGCAAGCTGAAAATCCTGGTATGCGAGGTCTATCGAGCATTAGTGTTCGAAGATATTGCAAAAACAACGGATTAAGCAAGTTTTCTGGAGTTAATGACTCTGATCTCGACAAAATACTCCTCCAAACACAAGAAACTGTAAGAATACTACTTTCATTAGTTTACTTTATGCTGCATTAGTGACGGGGCTATCCATTCATCAATTTGCAAGCAGTAGAGAGGACAGGTGGCAAGGGGAGGAGCCTAATAGTTTGTGCATCCGTTTGTTTACATGACATCATTGTATTCTTCTTTTTGTGTGCAAGATGGTATGGTGTCAAATCTTCGCACATTTTTTGCATAAATTGTGTCATGACGTCACCAAATTAATCTAAGAGAATCATTTATTACTATGCTTGCTAGGTTGGTGACACCTACGGACGAAAAATGATGACAGGATTCCTGAGGAGCAACGGTCTTCAAGTTTCAGAAAAGAGATTTGGGAAGTCATTAAAACGTTTAAACCCATCAGCACATAAGAACAGAACACTTAACGCCGGGAGATCGCTAAATCCCAAGATATATCTTGCGGAATATTTTGGTCACAAACTTCATATAGATCAAAACGAAAAGTTAGCAATGTCCGGGGTCACTCACGTTTGTGCTAGAGATGGCTTTTCTGGTCTAATAACAGCATACACTACAATGCCCATCAAGAACAATGTAAAGATCTACGATGAAATTTACAGGTAGGAAATTATGTTAATAGCGATGATATTTTCCGTCATTTTAAAGTTTTTAGTTAACACCGCCGCTAGGGGTATAGATCTTTATAGAGGGTTTGATCTGATCTTCACTTGTGAACTATGTAAACCAGTTGTGCTTGTGGGAGAGGCTTCGCGTAAACTAAGATAAACATGTTTTTAAAATGAATGTTTTCCTGCGTTAGGAAATCTGTATAAGAGTATGGTATGTGGAATCAGATTCGGGTTGATGGCGGAAAAGAATTTGTTCTCGTTGGTTCCATTCAAGAGTTGCTTCGCAACAGGAAATCCATTTAAGACTACAAAATCTACCGAAGTAAGATATTTTCGATTTGGAGTTTTTTGGTATATATTGAGTGATTTCCCTTACGTGGTAAAATGTTCAAGAAATGGGGACGTCCTCTTTTATTAGGGAACTAGTATCCCGGGTAAAAACTTTTTACCGAACTTAACTTCGAAAACATTAGGTCAAATCCACCATTCCCGTGTATGTACCCCGTGACGAAAAAATAAATCATAGAATCGCAACTCAAAAACATCCCAGGCGGCGACGCTCGCCACCCATGTTCAGTATGCGTTGTGTTGCGAAATTTAACTCGTGTAAAAGTTTCTACAGGCATTAATTTTTTAATTCATTTCTTACATTCAGAAAATTAAAAACAGAAACAAATAGCAACATGGCTCAGAATAATATATTTACACGCAGAAGAGAAGTAACTTTAATGTAAAAAAAAAAGGCAATATATAACACAGAACTGTTTACCCAGACATACGAAACCAAACATTACAAAATGTTAATTCAAAACAAATTGATACCTTCCAACTTTTTCTTTTGTTCCAAAGTTACTACTCGACTGCAACCATTAATGAATTTTTGAAATGATATGTAGTCTGTTCTTCCCAAAACCATCAACGTCATGATTAAAACCATGAGTTTCATTTCTTTATGCTTTTTTTATTATTACCTAAAAAATTAATACTTGAATTGTAATACCGAAAACCTAATCATGCTATAACAATATTGAAATAAAAAGAAAACAAAAAGAAAGAAAAAACAAAAAGAAAATTCAAGTACGCATTTATCCTAAAGATAACAATTAAAAACAAAATTTGGTCTATAAAGTCAACCGATACTGTGAGTCAATACGGGTTCACTCAACACTGGAGCTGAACAGAATAAAGACTTTTACCTGGCATACACAACCAAACATCAAATTAATAAAAATAATTGAAACAACAAAATGCCCTACTTTGACCAAAACCATAATTGAATACCCAGAAGATATTAAAAGCAACAAATAAAAACATAATGCTAAACTTATATACCTAGCAAGTATGTATGTAGCAATTAACATAACACAAAATAATGAATGCCGTAAACAAATATAAACTGAAGAAAAATATACCCCAGCAATGCTTCTTTTTTGTAGTACAATCACAATGAAAAACATAATCCATTCTTCTCTTAAATAACCTTCTCAACATACCATGTGTTTCATTTATACATTTATAAATTTCGTTTATAAATAGCTACACTTTTTCTTTTCTGACCTAAAAGGAAAATATTTCAGTAAAGAACAGCTACAATACTTACTACTACTGCAACCATATTTAAGCAAACCAAAACAAAAGGCATAAATGGCTGGCAGAAAGGCATGCAGACAAAGCATCAAACATCGTCAATAGATACAATTTGACAGCATAACACGTTCCCTACTTCCACAGCCATGAGAAAGGAAAACAGTCATAGCTGTGGGACCATTTTAAATTGATCTGTAAATAAATAAATCAAATCAAATCTTCTTTGTTAACCATAAAAATAATAATAGCGCGCGTTACCAAAACAAATTACTCTCGTCTTCGTTTTTCATCCAGTAGCATATAAACTAAACGAAAGAACTCATATAATAACATATCTATTCAAAGCTATAGTATTTAATCTTTCAAAACTAAATTAAAACCATTCCTTACTGAGTAAATAAACATCATTTTGTTCTGCATTTCTTCACTACACTTTCTTCTGTATAGCGATATTTGATAACTAAAACGTAAACAAACATTTAAATACATTTAAATACAAATACATGTACCTAACTTGTTCTTTTATTAATCAAAAATAAAAGTTTTATAATAATACCTTTTGTTCGTTCGATCTTTCTGCAGCTAATTTTTAAAAACTTCACTGCACTTCTTCTGTATATCTAAATATGATTTTTCATTGTAAACAAACAACTAACTCACTTACACGTGCTACCCGTGTTCTTTTATTAATAAGAGTAAAAGTTTAGCAAGATAATAAAACGTTTTACAATAATAACAATACCTTCGTGCATACAAACCTGTGTTTCTTCATCAGTTCTTTCGTCGATTTGCTGCCTAAAACAATCAAATTTAAATTAAAATATTCGTATACAAAAAGAAACACGTCTTCTTCGCGAAGTTTCTTGCTCACGAAATGATCGTTGACAAATTTCGAACAAAGAAGATTGCATTGCTCGCACTCCTCCAAAGACGTTTTTCGGCTGATTTCCACTGCGCAAACCAAAAATAACAAAACGGAGGAGCATGTACTAATCGCGGAAAATTAAAAAAACGCTCTCACCTCTGCGTGGCTTTACGACGAAAAGACAAAAAATAAGAGGGATTTGACCGTGAGAAAAAACCCAAATATGTCACTCTCTAAAATAAAAGTGTGACACACAGCGCGGATTATTATAATAAGATGCATTGTCTCACTGTCCTCTGCAGGAGTCCTTCATTGTGTGAGAGAAATAATAAGACAGCACCTTAATAAGCCACTGCGAAGAAGCGTGACATTGGCTTACTTTTTCACTTACTCCGCTCCATGCTGCCACCTCTAAAAACTAAAATTATGAGAATTGTAGTGGAGTCTGCGAAAATTAATCCACTTTTAATTCACAAATTAATCCAGTATATTAAAGATGGTGATGATTAACCTATAACTTTATACGTTGTTTGTTTTTTGTCTTGTTCAATTTCGATTACATAACAGAATATAAACAAAAGTTCCCGAATTTGAAAGTTAGAGGGCAACTGGTAGTGTGTCGTCTGATTCCGCATCATGTTCGGAATTATGTTCATCAGGATTCAGCAGTTCATCTGCTTTCGCGATGAACTCATCCAAGCCTTTAAGTACGAACGAATTAGATAGACCGCGACTGTCTCTGCATCGTGGACACGGCTTTTCTAATCTGTTCCCGTTGTTCTCAAATCTATTGCTGCCTGCTGCGAACCAAGAATCCATGCACACTCCGCAACCAATTAGGGAGGAGCACGACCTACATGCAATCACCGGAGTTTTGGGCGGCGAACGGTAACAGATTGAGCACTTAAACGATTGCTCCACGATTGCTTATAAACAAAAACATGTAGCCAGGCGGTTTCTAGCCAGGATGCCACGCGTCTAATTCTTAGCTCTTTCATTTTACTCTTTGTCTGTTAAAATTCGGCAGAAATATGTTTGGTTTAGTATCTTGGATAGGCAGTATTGTATTGAAACGTAGGGTCGCATGGCCTCATGATACTAGGGCATATAGCAGATAACATAGTGTTATCTTTAAATCCGGAAATAGATTGGATCCGCATAAGAGCCTGACCACGACTACTCTCCTGAAAACAGCATTTCTTTTTTACACTGTAGATTTTGGCTAAACACTAATTCTGAAATACGACGTAAAGTATCGGTAACTTGACCCCCGGGCGTCATTCCAGACAATAGTGCAGACGGCAGTTCATGTGAAGTAACGTTGCTTTAAAAATTGAATTTCAGATTAAAAATTGATTCTGAAATCAATTTTCAATTCGATTATCAATTAAAACTTTAGTATTATCATTCAGAAACAGTTGCTGATTCAAATTCCAAACAAACTTTCATTGTTTGGAGAAGTGCAAGGCAGCAAAAAGTGATTCCAATTCAAAAATCAATTCCAAAAATAATTGAAAATTGATTTTTTTATGAATGAACATTTGTCCCACGGACGGTATGTGTCACCTGTTCTTTTATTAATCTTAAACATTAAGCAATAAAAGTTTTATAATAATACCTTGTTGGTTCGATCAATCGTTCTGCAGCCAAACTTCACTGCACTTCTTCTGTATTATAAGATGACTAAAATAACTAAATTTCACTATGATTTTACATTGTAAACAAACAACTAACTCACTTACGCACGTGATACCTGTTTTTTTAATAATCTAAAATACAATAACAGTAAAAGTTTGACAATGAACGCTTTATAATTATACCTACGTGTTTCTCGTGAAATTCACAACGAAAAAATGAAAGCCGTTATTAACGACCAAAATTTTTGGAATTTGTCAGCGAATCAAAACAGTGCATTTTAAGATTTTTCAGCGGTGGGATTTCCCCATATACTAATCGTAAAAAAACGCTATCGCATCTACGTGGTTTTACGACAAAAAAGGAAAAAATAAGAAGGTTTTGACCGTTGAAAAAAAAAACTAAATGTGACCGTCCATGGGAAAAAACTAACAATGATTTATAGATTAATCTATATTTACCTATATT
Organism: Turritopsis dohrnii; assembly: GCA_027922465.2. Taxonomy (NCBI): domain Eukaryota; kingdom Metazoa; phylum Cnidaria; class Hydrozoa; order Anthoathecata; family Oceaniidae; genus Turritopsis; species Turritopsis dohrnii. The sequence goes on along the minus strand of BQMF02000112.1, from coordinate 164,715 downwards.
ATAGATTAGATTTTATCTGTAATCTATGTATAGGTAAAATTTTATCTATAATATAGATTATAGATTATTATAGATTATAGATTATCTATAATCTTTAATCGATAATCTATAATCGATAATCTATAACCTATAATCTATAATCTACAACCTATAATCTATAACCTATAATCTATGCAATGTCAATGCAATGTCATCCGTGTTATGCATAAACTGTTTTACGACATAATGATCTATAACCTAATGTAAAATCTTTACAAGATATCTATAACCGAGTACCCCATGCACTAATTATAGGAAACAAGCGATAACAACTTTAATGACTTGTGAAAATTTTACCATTATCGCATAAAAATTTCGTTCGTTTAGTTTGTTTATGTTTTCATTTCGCCATTTTTCGGGAGTAAAAAACATGACCAGGGACGCAGGTTAATTTTTCTTTCGCGAAATATTGTCAACCTTAATAGAAGTAAAAGTTCTGTCAGAAACGTTTTTCTTGATGAAACCATTTAGTTCTTTCCCATGATTTGCTATTTTCAGTGATTCTTTCAGATGAGGTCACTATTTTTCCATTTTTTTCCCAATCTTTGGGTTTCCCTGTGCCGTGCGATGTACCACATGCACGATTTTTCTCGAACGGCAGCATTCTACAAAGAACATGGCGTGATGGAAAAATGCACGGCGTGGTGAGTAATTGTATCCTTCTATATCCTTCAGTTCAAGACGTTTGTAGAATCAAAACAGTGTCAAAACATAGATTTCCTTATGTACTTCTGGAATGGAATTGTATTGAAAAGGAAATAGCAATCAAAATGTTTATTCTTAACATTTGACGTTGAACCAAAACATTCATGAAATAAGCTACTTTAAATTGCAAAAAACTAGAACAATACAGCAATGATACTATTCATATTTTTATCAAAAATTGCTCGTTATGAAATAAATTTCTTTATCCAGGTATCGTCAATAATTAAGGACTCCTAATCCAACTTTCAATATGCATATAGTTATGCTTAGTAAGGGTCTCAAAAACTATAATGAGAGCCAATTAATGATATGTATATCACGATTTGAGCATATTCTAAAGTTTTGTTTATTGTTTTTTGTCCAAGTCAGCTATTTAAAAAAATTCTTCTCTTTACTTTTGAAGAAAACAAATCTTATACTTTCAGTATTGGTCCCATTTCTGAGGCGGGAGAAACAAACAAAAAAATTCTCCACTTCACTATCAACCCCATTTCTGAGGCGGGAGATGAAAAAAGGAAAAAAAGAATCTCCACTTCACTATCAACCCCATTTCTGAGGCGGGAGATACCTTAAAGGGAAGAAATTTTTGCGGGGAGAATTTTTTACGGAATTTATTTTTGCGGGTGAGGGTACCAAAAACTGCACATAATTTGCAGAATTTATTTTTGCGGATCTAACTTCATTTCTTTCAATTTATGGAATAAAATTTAGCGATATTAAAATTTTGAAAATTATTTTTGACAGTGTGCACTCTAAGATTGAGGTTTTGGTAATAAACAGTTTCTTTCGCAAAATTTTCTACCTGCAAAAATTTCTTTCCTTAAGGTAAAAAAAGGGAAAAAAAATTCTCCACTTCACTATCAACCCCATTTCTGAGGCGGGAGAGAAATAAAGTTTTGCATAACTTCTGTTGAAATCTTTATTCCTTTGACGATCGTGTTCTTTTGGCATTGTTTTTAGGCAAGGGAGCCACCAAATCTTCTGTACCCTCTTTACAAAATTGACGGATTTCTTTGTACAGGTAAGTTTGGCGGTCATCATTTAGCCCAGCAGGTTGTATTTCTGGAGGCAGGTGATATTCTAATTGTTTTACGTTCTTTTTTATCAGGCTGATTTTGATTGGCTCAGAGTCCAGCGTTTCCAAGCATGTCACCACACCTGGCTCTGAGCTGCTCATGCGGAAATGGTGGTAACTGGTGACATTTTCCACACGATAAAAGAAACTGGAAAGCATAGAACTCCAGTCAAAGGTTTTAACAAACACTGTGCCATCATGCTTACCAACAAGTTCAGCATAATTGCAACTGCTACTGTTGCACAACATTGCGATGTCGTAGACCGTCCACAAAGGAGTATGGATGGCCTTTTTTTTCAGGACACCGAAATTCCGATCGCAGCTAAACTTTGTGTGCCCTGGAACCATGAATGAGTACTCGATTTCCTTATTTAAACCGACCATGGTCCGCCAAAGAACAGTGACGTATCCAGAGTTTTTTTGGGGATACCGTTTGCCTAGACACGATCTCCGTGAGGCGCCACCATGGTTGGCGCGGAGGGGAAAATTTTGAGATTTCGTGTTTCTAGATCGCCGGAAAATGCATTTGCGACACTAACTTTGTGAATAATTATCCTATTAAACCATAGCCATAAGTGCATGTATTTTTATGGATCTATTGCATCTATTTTCATGGAGAAGCTATCACTGTCACTGCTACAGAACTTCTGGTTTAAAATTGGAAACAACGGAGAGAAAGATTGTTACCGCGTCCATGGAACTTCTGATTTCTTTCCGATTTTAAGTAGAGAGAAGAAGCGCTGTAGACGAGGTGGTTGATCTTTCTCTCCATCTGTTTAGAAACAACAAAGCAAGAACATAACAGCTGAGGAATCTCAATGTCATATCGCCGCCGATATGTCCACGTGAAGAATGTCTACCATTTTAACTAGCGTATGTGCAAGAAAAAAACAAACATTGTCTAGACGGGGGGAAATTTTAAAATATTCCGTGACGCTGGTTTGAATGAAATCAAATGGTTAAAAATAAATAATAACAAAAGCAGTTAACTGTCTAAAGGATTAAAAAGAAATAATTTATTTCAAAAACACTGTACCAGCTGGTCATATTTGTGACGGCAAGTAAGCTTATATCTTTCCTTTGTAGTCAGGAAGAATTATTATTAACGTTTTTTTTTTTTTTTATTATAATTTTTTTTTTTCACGCTTTTATTTTTTGGGCGTCGGAGTTTGGGCGCCCATACCGGTATACCGGTATCAAAAACCCACTGGATACGTCGCTGAAGAAGATACCATATGAAGTAGTTATTTTTGTTCTGACCTGAAAATAGAATTAAAATCAAAATTTGCTTTTGCTATTGTTTTATAACATGGATGGTTATTGTGACAAGTGCCTTATCTGTAGCCATAATTATATTAAATGTGAATAATTTCAACTTACCAACACAATTGTCAGCATGTATTTTTGCTGTTGTTTCACCCATGCCATGGTTGGTTAGAAAATGATGCAGATAGGATATTGTTGGGTTCGCACCCTTACCCGTACCGACAATTTCATCTATTAGGTAGTTAATCTGATGATTGATTCCATCATTTGACACCCCAAAAATTCCACATTTACGCGGTGTGGCAAAATAAATAGGCCCTGGTTGAAGTGGATCAGCAGGGTAATGCAACTGCTGGGCATAATCCCAGCTGTAGTGTGCAACACCCTAAAAAAAGGAGAAAGTACGTTATGAAAATATTACTTATTGTTTTAGGGTTATAAAAATTATCAAAATTTACCTTGAAAGAGCACGGTGATGGTTTACCGTAATGCTTCGATTAGACGCCCGGGGCGTTTATTAAATTTTTTGAATTTTTAGGGGGGCGTCTATTCGAGGGGGGCGTTTAAAAGAGGGGGGCGTCTATTGAATTTTTGTGAAACTCTTCTTTTTCGTAAATATAAACTAAATATAAACATCGATAAAAAATATACAAAATTAAACTTCAAGATCATCGTCAATAAAGACAAAGTTTCCAACTGTTAGTTTAAAATTTAAAAAGAAAAGCTTCTATCGCAAATTTCCATATTTTTATACAAAATGAAAACATTGAGGCTGAAACAATGCAATATAGTAGTTCTACATCAACCTCGAGGTTGGTTCTACATGCCTTAATTAGTGTGTCTCTAATAAATTAAGTTACCGTAATGCTTCGATTAGACGCCTGGGGCGTTTATTAAATTTTTTGAATATTTAGGGGGCGTCTATTCGAGGGGGGCGTCTAATAGAGGGGGGCGTTTATTTAAAAATCTCCTGAAAAGGGGGGCGTCTATTCGAGGGGGGCGTTTAAAAGAAGGGGGGCGTTTAATCGATGCATTACGGTAATAGAAGGTGAAAATGTCTGACTATCGTCTCTGGCTAAAGCACATTGTTCACGATAGTAATTAATTTCTTGTTTAGCCAGATCCAGATGCTGCAGTTGATCCTTCAACAATATTGCTTTCTCCTCGTCGGATCGATTTGCACTCCTGAAAATGCTGTTGTTGTTACTCTGACATTTCCAGCAAAGGTCAGTGGCGGGCTTGGCAACAACAACCCACGGGATGACTTGATTCCATAAAGCTTGGTTTCCACTATGAGTTAACTTGAGTTAACTTGAGCTGGTTTATTTTTCTAAACCATGAGTTAATTTTTTGTTTACATAAACCTAATTAAGTATGCATAGTTCCCACTACGAACACGTGAGCTATTGATGTTCAATGACAACAGTAGCTCTGATGATGTATTAGAAAGGACTGCAGTAAATAAAACGCGAAAGGTACACGCCATCTTCAACAAAGTCAAGAGGTTCTGCAACTTCTTTCCATGAGTTCTGTACAACGTCTTTCTCTTTGTATGCCTTAGTCGTTTTTTCGTATAAACAAGGATATACCTTCACGTTTTCACTTAACTCAATCAAAGCTAAAAAATAGTGACCATATTTATGCTCCACTACGCTCACTACATTCGTAAAGTTAACGTATTCATTGAAAACATTTTCTTCGACACTTCAGAAACATGCTGAGAGTAGTCGGAATCCTTTGATGTTTTTCTAAACCATGAGTTAACTTGATCTTGGAAACGAAAAGTTTTGTTTCCAAGATCAAGTTAACTCATGGTTTAATTTGAGAAAAAACGTGAGTTAAAATTTTTGAGCTGGTTCTGAAGATGTTTCCACTTGAGTTAATTTTCTAAACCACGAATTCTAGCTCAAGTTAACTCAAGTTAACTCATAGTGGAAACCAAGCTTAACTGAAGGAAGAGACTTTGGCAAACTGGAGTCAAGTTACTGCCAATGCAGCTGTCCTTATAAAGCTGCCAGACAAGAGTTTTAGTATTAGATGAATCTAATAATGTTATGGACTGGTCTTTGTAACCAGGTATCCTCCCAGGAAGAAGAACGCCATGATGTTCGGCATAGTTGTGGATGAAAGTTCTAACGTGAACTCTCGTGTCAAAGCTGTGCCAGTTCGCTGGCATACGGTTCGTGTTACCATGTCTTCTCGGTGTAAAGCCATTTTTATGGAAGCGCGTGGAAATGTTGTGCAGTTTTTGTAGCGAGATGTTTAATAGAAATAAAAAAACTTTCTGACACGTTTTTTTCCCATACATCATATATGTCGGATGACCGTCTTCCCCAGGTTTTCTTGACAGCTGTAAAAACGACAACACAAATGAATCCAATTCCCCATCTGTCAGTTCACTAAAGCTGTTCCTGATTTCATCAACTTCCTCTATTGAAAATTGCCTTATACATTTTGTGCCATTTTCCCCACGTTGACATTTACAGCCTTCGTGATAAAATTTGGGAATCGATAACGAAACTTTAGCGACAGCCATATTTGTTTATATTTATCGCCTTCGTGAATTAAATTGATGCGTTCGATTACGATAGTGCAAAATACGCGTTCGAAAAAAAGTAATGAAGCCAATCAAATGCATTTTTGATGAACATCATCCAATGATATTTAGTTGAATAAATTAATTTTAGCTTTATGCAAATTTTGAAGTTAAGGACCTCCTAAGCTACATAGCAACTTGTTTACAAAATTTCACTAGTTTCAAATTACGTTTTTAAGCCTGATTCGCAATGAATAGCCGAAGTAAGTCGACAAAAATCGAGAGATATGCTCTCGTAAAGTTTTTAATCGATGGCAAGACCACAATATTCGCCACAGTTTTAATCATTGGCCAAATTGTTTTGAACAGCATCTGTTCAGTTAAACACAAGGGGAAAGAGCTACAGGCCAAAATTTTAGCATTAGCTGGTAAGATTCATTTTGCACTTGCTCAAATGTGAACTTAGTTACACATCTACTCAAACCCACTTATAATATTAGACACAACCGAAGAACTGGATGAGTGGGAGATGGAGCATCCAGAACTGGACGAGACAGTAGTAGTTAAAGAAAAAAGGCGCTCATCTGATGAGGTAAGCCAGACATGTGTGAATGACATGCTGTGTAAATGCTCCATTATGGGTCCTTTAATAGTTAGAAAGGATGAAAAAGAACTCTTAACTACAAGTATACAATTATAACAACGACCTAAAATGTCATTTCTTGTATTTATATTAACATATTAGTACCATATTTAACAAAATAAAACATAAACACAGAACAAAACAAAAAATGCAGATAGAAACCACCCACTATTGAACATGAAAAATTATCTCAAATTAAAGCATTTCTGAGAAAACTGGTTTCGATTTGATATAAGTGACATAAATATATTAAGTAATATAATATCAAAATAATACATACAATCAACATTATATTTGACATTATATATCAATTGTACTATACTTTAATGCTTTGTGAGGTGAGAGAATTCAAGGCAAACCAGACGAATATTTCATTTCAGGTTCATACAGACGATCCCTACAACGACTTTCTCATAAGCCAGCAAAAGAAACATGAAGAGTTCCAAATAACACGCAGGACGACAACATCGCAAGGCACACAAACAACTTGCTTGATGTGGGATACAAATGCCATCGAAGAAAGGTGCAGTGTAGTTTTCCAGTGTTTGTTGGAGTCTTCATCTAAATTAAAAATATATTCAGTTAATTAGTTTATGGTTAATAAACTTTAAAATTTCCACAAATTTTTTCAGATTTCAACGCATTGAGGAAAAGTTCGAGAGAAAGCTAGATGAGATTCTAAACATCTTGAAAGTACCAAATTTCCCTCATGACATCCAACTTGCCCATTTCTTGGACAATGACTCTTTTGAGGTTCCTCAGATGCTGCCAGAGTCACAGTCTAGCACTGCATGTGGCAGCTCACAACCTAGTTCTGCATCCTTTGGGACACAGTCTAGCTCTATGCTTTTCCAGCCAGAGTCTAGCTCTGTGTCCTTTGGGTCACAGTCTAGTGTTGTGACTGCCCCGCCACAGTCTGCAATTGCGGTTGCTGTACCGCAGTGCAGTACTGTGGCAACATTGCCAGGGTCTAGTACTGTGTCTCTGAGGCAGGATACCTGTATGGCTCAGCCCAATGCAGATCATGCTGTCATCGAAAGTGCCTTCCAGCTGATCATATCCATGTTTCCTTCAGAGATACTGAAGACACACAGCATTTCGGGGAAACGTGGCTGTGAGAAACGGGACCCTGGCACAATGGAGCTGATAAAAATGAGTCAGGTGATCAACATCCACAATTGCTCCGAGAGTATGTGGCAGAGTTGCCTGGAGAGGCTACAAATCAGACTGCAAAACTACCGCAAAAAATTAACTTAAACGGCTATTTTTATAGCCACGTATTTTAACGGCTATTTTCATAGCCACGTTTTTATTATTATTTTACGATTTTTTCAACTGCACATTTTTTTTCAACAGAACCCAGTTCCAGGCATATATATACTAATGAAAAAAGCCAAAATTATGGAGTTCTCTAGGAGTGCAATGATGTTCATTTAAACATAGCAATTAGAATTACACACTACACAGTTATTATGTTAAAATAGTCAAGGCAGACTAAAGCTTTGCAAGACATTCGTATCATCCTCAATGTAGCAGACGTAGTTAAAATCGTATTTTGTCTATTATTAAGACTGACAGTTTGCATTTGAGGGATGCTCATAGTGAAGACATAGGATGGTATTTTCAGTTTTAAATATGTGTATAGGATAGTATTTTAAATATGAGTATATATAATATAGAGAGAGATTAATCATTTTGTTCAATGAAATGCTTTAAATCAATTACAATTTTCTATATTTTTGACAGAAGTCTTTTCAGAAACGAAGTCCTACTCCTTAGAAAATATATAATATAATATAGTGAAGACATAGTATTTGAGATAGTATTTTCAGTTATAAGTATATTGTATATATAAGTTGATAATATAGTTTTATTTTAATGGGAAGATATACGATAATATTTTAAATGTGTATATATAGTTTGATCATTTTATTGCAATGAGATGCTTAGGATCAGTTTTTTCTATATTTTGACAAAGGCTTTTTCAGAAACGAAGTCCTACTCCTTAGAAAGTATTTTGAGCTAATGAAGCCAGAAATAATGCCTGACATTTATAGGAGCTCTACAACGAAAAAACTATTGCTTTATCTAACAAGATATCTCCAAATAACTCTTTGGTAATAATATAAACAAACTTACAATGTAGGTCAGGTACTCATTAATGGATACATCATGCATATGTTACAGATATCGGGCGATTTTTCGATGAAACTTTCAACCACGTTTTTTTTCGCCGCCATTTCCAGCACTTCGAAGTGAAGCATGTACTTGAAGAGCAACTTTGTACCAGGCCTCTTGGAGAAATCTTCGGGAAACTCACGAAGTTTTTCCAAAAGGCCTGGCGCAAAGTAATGGTTTTACATCTTCACGGCAGAATAGGGATCGGATATCAGTACACCCTCCATATGGATTAGATAATGGATTTACGTTCTGATGACTACAAAGCGGAAATTTTTTTATTTTAAAAGATTGACCATGACACTTTAGATTATATGTTACCATAGAATCTATAACCTATTCATGATTATTTGCTTCACAAATTCACTCGAACAATTCACAAAATATTGTTGTGTAAAAAAGGTCATTAATTATTTATCATGTTATGTTTCTTGTTTGGAATGGAAGAAAAAGATATGCACATGTACGTAACTGGTGTTTGTATGCATTGTGCAACACTTCGAACATCCGCTTCGAAGACTTTATTCTCAAGTGAGTAACAAAATACTCTTGAATACAATCGGATGGTTTCTACTTGAAGCATTCATTTTAATTTGGTTTTCAACAAACTGTCTTGTCAGTGAATGTGAACCAGGTGGCCAAGTCTATTTTTATTATTCAACTGATGCCACCAGAAAAAGATTTTTTAAAACATGTTTGTTCATAAACATCAAGAAAGTCGATAAGGTAGAGAAAGATAAGTTTAATAATCACACGGAGAATAACGAGAAGTTTTAATCACTTTTTGATTAACCTTTACGCCTTGAAGAATAGCTTCTTCTTACTCTTCCTTAATACTTAAAAGTATGCTATGCTTGTGACATAATTTTACAACGTTTTGAACTTTTGTTACGTAACATGTCACAAATGACCGCCAAACATTGGATTAAAGAGCATTCTATTACTAACACAAATGACCACTCTTATAGTAAACAAGACGTTTCTCCAAGAGGCCTGGCCGAAGTAGCATTTAAATTACACCACATATAGGGCGCGGATAACTGTATACCTATACGTACATATTATAATATGGCGTATATTATGTTCCCATGACATGACTCTCTTTACCGCGAAGCAGAACTAAGGGCTTTTCAATTTTGCCTATTGATGACATAGGTTATAGTTTAGATAGAATCTATAACCTATAAATTAGATTGTAGATTATAGATTAATCTATAATCGATAATCTATAATCGATAATCTATAATTATAGATAATTATAGATTATAGATTAGATTTATCTATAATTTCTATTGTTTTCTTATCTATAATCTATAATCTATAATTCCATTGTTAGTTTTTTCCCGTGGACGGTCACAAATATATCACTCTCTAAAAAAAAAGTGGGATGCACAAAGCGAATCTATATATTAATAGCCGATTCTCTGTCCGTTTGTCTGTTACGCAAAATGGTAGATTGAGTTGTGAGCGAAATTATTTCTTTTTTTGTGTGCGCAAGAGTTCGAAGCAAATACATTGCAACCCCAATCGAACGTGACTTTTTTTGGCTGATGAACTAATAGGAATAACGTTTTGTTTTTATCATTATTGTTAGTTTTATATTCCACGTTGACTTGGCTTTGAAAACAGTACATCAACTAAATACAAAGAAACTAACTGATTAAACATTTTGGACAAAAAGCAGCAGTGGCAGAACGTGGCAGCATGTGCGATTTGCCACTATCTCTTGCCTGACTGTCTGAGACGGGTGAACTTTTTTTTGAGCAATCAAAATGTTTAAAAACCGATAGGTAAAAAGAGTATTATATCAAAACAAAATGTGTTTTTTTTTTTTTTTGCTTTTCTTTTAACAAATTAATTTCTTCTTTTAATTGTTAAGCGTTCTGATCGAACATTTTTTATTCTATTTATTCAATTAGCACGTGCCTTTTTTCTCTCCTCCGTCGTGATGTTTTTAAGAAGAGAAACTATTTCTTCCTTACGTTTGATAGCACCCATGTTAGAGTGGGTAACTTTTTTAAAACAAAAGCTAATAAAAAGTTGAAGTTTTCTCTCTCTACATTATGAGTGTATTGTTACACTGTTTAAAGATTGGTTTTATCAGAGGTTGTGACTTCGAATATGCTTCTGGTTGAACACGAGTTGTACGAGCCGTTTATAAGGAAATTTGACGTTTATTGATACAGTGATACAGAGCATGTGAACATCGGCGGCGAGCGACGCCGCCTTGGCGGCTAGTTAGTATAATTAGACTAGTATCCTGGGTAAAAACGTTTTACCGAACTTAACTTCGAAAACATTAGGTCAAATCCACCATTCCCGTGTATGTACCCCGTGACGAAAAAATAAATCATAGAATCGCAACTCAAAAACATCCCAGGCGGCGGCGCTCGCCACCCATGTTCAGTATGCGCTGTGTTGCGAAATTTAACTCGTGTAAAAGTTTCTACAGGCATTAATTTTTTAATTCATTTCTTACATTCAGAAAATTAAAAACAGAAACAAATAGCAACATGGCTCAGAATAATATATTTACACGCAGAAGAGAAGTAACTTTAATGTAAAAAAAAAAGGCAATATATAACACAGAACTGTTTACCCAGACATACGAAACCAAACATTACAAAATGTTAATTCAAAACAAATTGATACCTTCCAACTTTTTCTTTTGTTCCAAAGTTACTACTCGACTGCAACCATTAATGAATTTTTGAAATGATATGTAGTCTGTTCTTCCCAAAACCATCAACGTCATGATTAAAACCATGAGTTTCATTTCTTTATGCTTTTTTTATTATTACCTAAAAAATTAATACTTGAATTGTAATACCGAAAACCTAATCATGCTATAACAATATTGAAATAAAACAAAAAGAAAGAAAAAACAAAAAGAAAATTCAAGTACGCATTTATCCTAAAGATAACAATTAAAAACAAAATTTGGTCTATAAAGTCAACCGATACTGTGAGTCAATACGGGTTCACTCAACACTGGAGCTGAACAGAATAAAGACTTTTACCTGGCATACACAACCAAACATCAAATTAATAAAAATAATTGAAACTAGCCGCCAAGGCGGCGTCGCTCGCCGCCCATGTTCAGTATGCGTTGTGTCACCTCCCAATGAGTTCATGAATATTGGAATTCAGGAATTGACAATGGAAAGTGTTACCATCGTGTAGAGCTCGAAAAGAGTTCACGAAAAATAGAATTAACGAATTGACAATGGAAAGTAGAGCTCGAAATTCTGAGCAAGAAAATGCCCATGTTCAGCCTGCCTTGAGTTCACGAAAAATAAAATTAAGTAATTGGCAATAATAAGTGTGCCCATGTTGTAGAGCTCGAAAAACTGATCAAAAAAATGTATGGGATCGTTCTGCTACGACCAACCGTTACAGAGATATCATCGTTCGAAGATTTTGATGACGTCGCTCGCCGCCCATGTTCAGGATGCCTCCCCCAAAAGAGTTCACAAAAAATATAATGGCATGGAAAGAGGGGAATCAAGAAAAGAACCGAAGAAGATTTATAATTCAACATTTATAATTCAACAAACATGAAACATAAAACAACATGAAACAAAAAAACAAAACATAAAAAACACAAACACAAACATTTAGTATGGCCGCGGCCTGTGGCTATTGCGGTTCTGCCCCCGGCCTCTACCGCGGGTTTGGCCTGGAGGGAGAAAAACCCCTCCATGCCGCACCCACGAACCGAGGGCGGCATCGGTGGTTGGCCCTCCTCGGGCCAGCTGTTCCCGCAAGAACCTGGTATATACTGCAACTATAATAAGAAATTATCTTTTGTTAATAATTGAAGAATGATAATGATAAGAAGGTTATTTGAATTCTTACTAATTTGCGGGTCCGGCTCCCGGCCATCGTCAATTTGTAAATTTTCTAAATTATGGAATGAATTAGAAATGAAATATCTACACATTAAAACCAATTATAAAAAATAGGAAACGACTATAACAGCTACTTACGAAGCAGCCGCTCCATATCTAAAAATAAAAAAAAAATTAATAAGCAACAACCCAAAAAAGTATATTTTTTAGAGAACCATAGAAATATTTTGCGAAAGGGAATGGACATACCTATATTATTGTTATTATTCAAATTTCGAACTGAAAAGAAAAACAAAGATTTAATGAAGCATTTTATAGAATTGAAATCAGTATTCATAAAACAAAATGAAATTATCATAGGTGCTTACATAACGCCGCAACTGCCGCTTGGACATTATTGTCCTGGAGATTATTATTATTTGCCATCTGAAAAAGTAACGATAATTATATTGTTAAGACTGCTTTTTTCTTGGACATGCAGTGACTATGTCATTAACAAGTGATAATACGAACGTTGACTAAAAGTATTCTAGGTGTTAAAGGTACAATATTCCATATGACAACATGAATGAGATACAGAAAAGCAACATATAACGGCCAATATGTTTAATGCTAATTTAGTCTGTAAAAGGAAAATATTGGACAATAGTTCAAGTTATATATTCTCAATATATATTTACAATGTATAATCAGATAAATATGAAATCACTTTAAACTCTTTTATAGAGAAAAACTGTGGATCAAGTTACTTCTTATAAGCATGTTCTCAAGTTAGTTTTTCTCAAGAATATATGAAACACGTGTGATTATTATACCGACTCCAGGGGAAAAACTCCTGGTTATCCCAAGCCAAAGGGGATTGATTAAGTCTATTGTTCCAGAAGAAACCGTATAGATAGGGTGGGGGATGTCACTGAATTATAAACAAAACCACTTGTGAACATGCAGCCATGTCTAACTTCCAAACTTTCTATTATCTCAATAAACATAGACCAATCTCTCAAGTGCAACGAAATTTCATCTTTCTTCACATTAAGCTGATATGTATTTTCTATTCTACGACTATACGCAAACTCTAAACATATGAAATTAAGTTGTGCTCACAACATGAACTTGTGAAAAAATCTAACTGAATCTACTTTCAATTTGTTAGCAAAGCCTCAAGTTAGGAGGAATATTTTCAAAAGATTTCTTACCCAAGTGTCTCAATCCAAAGCTACACAACATGCAAATTATGTGTAGAGGTTTACGCTTTGTCTCATTATCTAAAAAAGAAAAGAAAATCTAAGAGAACTGCAGGTACAACAAATAGTAATGGACTATCAGGTTAAAAAAGGAAAAGAATTGTAAGCGAAACATTCATACCAATTTTTAAAAGAAACCATGCAGTTCAACATGTATGGCCATATGTTACTGTATAACAATGATAAAACTGCCTTTTCAATGACATCAGAATCTCAAAAAAAGAGAATAAATTACAATATGTCACACATACAACGACTTTTTGCCGCTTGCCTACCCTCCTCCACCCGGCTCCATGCCGCTTTCATACCCTCCTCCACCCGGCTCCATGCCGCTTCCATATTTTTCCATAATCTATTCAATCTTCAATCTACTCAAAGTTCAAGGTAATCTAATCTAATGCTATATACTAATCATTTGGCATATTCAATCTAATCTATTTAATGTAAACTAATCTAATTTCTAGGTCATCTAATCTAATGCTATACTCATTCAATTCAATTCAATTCAATGTAATTCAATCCAATGTAATTCAATTCAATGTAATTCATTTCAATGTAATTCATTTCAGTGTAATTCATTTCAATGTAATTCATTTCAATGTAATTCATTTCAATGTAAACTGCTTTAATTTCAGTATTATTCAATTCAATGTATCCCAATTGAATTTTCAGGTAATGTAATGTGATGCCTCCTCATTAACCTTGCCTAAAGTTTCAATTCAAAACATTTAATATCAATTGCACAAATATTTTTGCAAGGTAAAAATATTCATAATACCTGTTGGTAGACTACATTTCTAGTGTAGCATCTCTCTCTAACATAGCCTTGCTGCAAAGTTCTACAAACCTTTACTTTCACCGCTTCAAAGCGTCGTGTTCGTGAAAATGCAACATACAGTTGACCGTGACTGAAGCAAGGCCTTTGCATGTAAATACCAACCCGTTCAAAAGTCTGACCTTGACTTTTGTTTATGGTTATTGCGTAGGACAAACGGAGAGGAAATTGTGTACGCTTCAGCTGAAACGGAAGGTTGGTATCGTTGGGACACAATGTTACTCTAGGAATGAGCACCCGATTTCCAGCGGAGATACCCGTCAGCACTTCACAATCAAGGATATTCTCTCGGAGATTACGGATGACTAATCGGGTGCCGTTGCATAAACCGTCCTTCAATGATAAATTTCGCAGCAGCATCACTATACTGTTGACTTTCAAGTTCAACCGGTGTGGAGGCATTCCAGAAGGAGTAAGCGAATTGATGAACTCCATCGGATACAGGTCAATCTCTTCTTGCTCATCAGAAACAACAGAATCGACGCTAAAGTACGTGGCTGTTTCACCAGGCATTCCCTGAAGAATCCGTTCATTAATTACTAAAGCCTCATCATTGGTTGGTGTCAGAATTACACGACTCGACATATCCTCTCCTCCAGCATCACTAAAAATAGAATGGACGATATCATTATTTTCGTGCACAACACATTCGTGCGGAATTTCGATGGAGTCTTTAAATGGCTCATCCACTTTTTTCGGTATTGTTCCACTTCCTAATTCAAGTAGGAATTCTGCAAATCCCCTTTCTCCAGGTGCAGCTCTCATGTTGACATTTAGATGAAAGATTTGCACTATTGGCCACAAGACAGAGCTCTTGATGCATGCTTCCACTATCTGAGCTGGTCTGCCTCTTTTCACTACTGGAAGAGTCTGTCTAAAATCACCACCTAAAAGAACAACCTTTCCAGCAAAAGGCACATCACTGTTACAGATATCTCTGAACATTCTATCAATAGCCTCAAGTGCATGCTTAGGAATCATACTTGCCTCATCAAATATCAAAATATGCTGACTACGCAAGAAATCGGCATGCCTACTGTTAGGCTTGACATTGCATGTTGAATTGTCCAATACAGGAACAGGTAATTTAAAAAGAGAATGGACTGTCTTACCATTTTGTAACAGTGTTGCTGCAATTCCAGTCCATGCACACGTACTTACTGATAGGTTTCTTCCAATAACCTCGCGAATGATGTAATTGTACGTGAAAGTTTTACCTGTTCCACCGGGTCCATCAAGGAAGAAAACTTTAGCATTATTATTGTCGTTTGTTGCCACTGCATCTAGGACTGCATCAGCAACAGCAAGTTGGTCAACATTCAACGTGTTCCTCATGTTGATGGCCTCTTCCCTCATTTCATCAGCATTTGGTAGATCGTCAGCAATAGCTTGTTCAAAAGCCGGTAAATCAAAGTCAGTAACAACCCTACCAAATTGCTGCAGGACTTCCTGAATTTTTCCAAGAGCTGACTGCTCTGCTTGTACTTCCGGCTGGTGTCTCAAAAAATCTTCAATCATGTGAGCACGAAATCTTTCCCACAACGCAGCTGGATTGCTTGGCTCTCCATGGATCAGAATGAAAGAGAACGCTTTGCGAATTTTAGAGGGAGTTGCTGATTCGCCAAGTTCTTCCATGGTTCGTATCCACAAAGTATCGTCATCCAATAGTCCAAGTGCAATACACGCTTCCCTAAAAGATCTATATAAAATCCCATTAACAGTTCTAAGGTATTCAAAGGAAGTCGCACCAGGAACATGTAACAACAGCACACGTAAGAAATACCTTTCACCCTGCCGAATGCTAGCATTGTACATTCTACTTACAATTTTTTCTGCTCCACGCTGACGTGTCACCCACTTACGTTGTCGTGTTTGAAACACATAATGGTGGGGGATATCAGGATATAAATATTGACGTGCCTGTTCGTCAACACGATTCAATTCGAACCAAGCAGTTAACTTAGTGTGCTCTTGTCCTCTTTCCAGTGCTGCTTGTTCCTGTCCTTCTCTGAAAAAAATCTGCTGCTCATTTGGAAGGTGAACAGGAAGTCGTAAAATTGCATGACTTTGAGTGTGCATTGGAAAAGAGCATAAACGCCACACAGCTTCTGGAGCAGATACATACCTCGCATCTAAAAAAGTTTTGATTTCGTCGTGATCTATTCGCTCATTGATTTCAATATGAGCAGTATTGTGTCCTTTGTAAATGTATTTGTACAAATACTTGACACTTTTAATGGAAACGCAGGCCTCTAGGTTTATATGTGCATTGTACTTTTTGCTGAGGAAAGGATTGTGTGGGACGATCCATCTGTTGTCAAGATCCATATTCTGAATTCGAACAGTTCTTCCGTCATCTGGTCGGTGATATAAAGGATAGCCATCCACATTTAAAACAGTTCCATTGTTGAACTGCTTTGGAAAATTTTTGCTGCACTTACCATCTTGCATACACGGTGAAGACACATTCAAATGGCCACATGGACCATGGACCATGCAGGATTTGATGATTTCATAAAGTTCTGGTTCTTGATCGCGATTTGGAATTCGTGCTGATATCAATGAATCAATGTCATCACCATTGCGCAACTTAAATTCGTTGCCAAGATGCAACAGCATGTGCACATGAGGTAGACCCCTTTTCTGAAATTCTATAACATCCACCTGTGCTACAGATACACCTAGAACAGAATCTTTGATAATATCGTTTTTAAGAGTTTCCAACTTCAATTTGAATACTCGTGCAACCAGATCTGGCCTATCTGATGCGGTTTGACCAGTCAAAAGATTTTGAACAATTTCAGGCCATTTAGGATTGCATGTAAAAGTTAAAAATAAATCTGGTTTACCTTGTTTTGAAACTAATGCCATAGCATCTAGGTACAATTGGTGCATATTTCTCGGTGAACCTGAAAAGGTAGATGGCAATACAACGATATTACCCGCACGGAGGTTTCGTTCATGGGCAGCTTCCTCCAAATAGTCCATCAGGCCTGTGTAGCTATCTGCCCGTAGTTGTTCTTGGTTCTGGCGTATGAAGTCGAGTCTCGCTCCCTCAACTTTGACATAGCTGTCAACAACAAACTGTTGAAATAGTTTTCCAGCTAAATGTAAAGCAGAAAATTCACGTCTAATGGCAATACGATAAATATAATACTGCAATTGTGTAACTTTATTCCGCCTTTCAGTTGCATGCTGTTGGACGTGATTCATGTTTGGACTCCATCCAGGATCACCTCTAGGAAAAATCATTGGATACATCATGGAGTCAATGTTTGTAGATGTGTAAGGAATATTGCGCAAGGGCTGATCTCTTGGATAAACAACAATATTTCTACCAGCGGGAGGTGCACCATCGTTACCTACAAAAACTGCTGCAACTTCTTCGTGATGTGGAGCATTGTATCTCCTCCTGTCTTCACCTTCTCGCATATACATACCCACTACGGAGGTTGCTCTATTTTCTAAAAGCGCCCTTTCCTCCTCTTCCTGTTCAACCTGAGCCAAGTTACGATATGCTGCGGCATAAGGTGAAACTCTATTAATGACTGTTTGTATTTGCTCCATCAAGTCTCTGTTGCAATCCGTATTAGAAGGGTTTTGCATACGCATGTCAAGCGAATTAGCAGCTTCGATAATATACAGTTGGCTAAACATGGGCACTTGGTTTTCATTAGCATGCAGTGCTCCATACCTATGTAGCAGTTGTCCACATATCCTAAAACATGGAGGCCCATTTCCTGGGGGAGGACGTAAGTTAGCTGACAGAGAAGCAAAACTAAATGCATTATTATAGATTCTAATACACTTACGGAAATGTTTACCCAGAGCAGAATCATCAAGTAAAAGATCCCGTAACTCAGGCGGATAATCTAATAAATTAGGAAGTTGTACCTTTCCATTTGTGCAACATTTAAAATTAGTTTCGCGGTTGAATTTGATTGCTCCACAATGTTCACATAAAATGTTAAATTCACCTAAAGAATGAATGTCAGGTAAATTATTGTTTTCTGCGCACTCGTCTGTTTCGGACATATGCTCTTTGGTGTTGTTGAGCATCAGTTGCACGTCGAGCAGCAGCTTGTTCAGGTTGCTCATTGTTTCTCAGAAGTCGGTGCTGTTGAGCATCAGTTGCACGTCGAGCAGCGGCTTGTTCAGGTTGCTCATTGTTTCTCAGAAGTTGGTGATGTTGAGCATCAGTTGCACGTCGAGCAGCTACTTGATCAGGTTGCTCATTATCTCTTAGCGCCTGTTGTCGGTGAGCTTGCGCTTCAAGTCGAGCAGCTACTTGATCAGGTTGCTCATTATCTCTTACCGCCTGTTGTCGGTGAGCTTGCGCTTCAAGTCGAGCAGCTACTTGATCAGGTTGCTCGTTATCTCTTAACGACTGCTGTCGGTGAGCTTGCGCTTCAAGTCGAGCAGCTACTTGCTCAGGTTGCTCGTTAGCCCGTCGCTGTCTTTGAAGTTGTGCATCCCTCTCCCTTCTCAATTGAGCACGAATCTCACTTTGATTTGCACGGTATCTCCTTTGTCGTTCAGCATTTCTAAAGCGACGACGTTGTTGAGGGTCATCAGCAGGGGGTTGTTGTTGTTGATGTAGTTGCCGTGCATCAACTACATCTCTATCAAATTGTGATCTAGGCAATGCAAACCTTTGAGGGATTCCATAGTCATGATCAGAATTCATAACTCGTTGAGAAAAAACTCAAACAAAAGAACAATCTATACAGGAATGTATGTATCTATCTATATAATTTTTATTATCTCCACAAAACAACAGGCCTTGTGTTTTTTGTCAGTTTACCTAGCTAAATAGACAACAATAAACAAAAAAGCAAACACAACTTTCCTTTGTTGTCTTTAGGCAAACGAAATGATCGTTTTTTCTCAACTTTCTTCACTTTCTTTTCGCGCGAATATATGAAAATTTGTTCAAAGCAAACCTGATCAATTTCCAATTGTTGCCATGACATTGAACGGGGGTTAACAAACGCTTAAAAGTGGATTCACTAAAGGTCATTCTTAAGTATTGTGGGAATATTAAGTTATAAATTGACTTATATTACTCATGTACATATATTTCAGTTAAAAATATTACAATTTCATGCAATTATCGCTATTTTTTAGAAGCCATTTTTTTCCGTTTTTACCCCCTAATTTTCTTCATATCTCCGCGATCTCTCCGTTGCAGATCCCCGATTTCTTTCGAAGATTTCTTTCGAAGCGAAATCTACCATTTTGCGTGACTTACAAACAAACAAACAGACAGACAGACAGACAGACAGACAGACAGAGAATCGGCTATTAATATATAGACAACAAAATGCCCTACTTTGACCAAAACCATAATTGAATACCCAGAAGATATTAAAAGCAACAAATAAAAACATAATGCTAAACTTATATACCTAGCAAGTATGTATGTAGCAATTAACATAACACAAAATAATGAATGCCGTAAACAAATATAAACTGAAGAAAAATATACCCCAGCAATGCTTCTTTTTTGTAGTACAATCACAATGAAAAACATAATCCAATCTTCTCTTAAATAACCTTCTCAACATACCATGTGTTTCATTTATACATTTATAAATTTCGTTTATAAATAGCTACACTTTTTCTTTTCTGACCTAAAAGATAAAGATTTCAGTAAAGAACAGCTACAATACTTACTACTACTGCAACCATATTTAAGCAAACCAAAACAAAAGGCATAAATGGCTGGCAGAAAGGCATGCAGACAAAGCATCAAACATCGTCAATAGATACAATTTGACAGCATAACACGTTCCCTACTTCCGCAGCCATGAGAAAGGAAAACAGTCATAGCTGTGGGACCATTTTTAATTGATCTGTAAATAAATAAATCAAATCAAATCTTCTTTGCTAACCATGAAAATAATAATAGCGCGCGTTACCAAAACAAATTACTCTCGTCTTCGTTTTTCATCCAGTAGCATATAAACTAAACGAAAGAACTCATATAATAACATATCTATTCAAAGCTATAGTATTTAATCTTTCAAAACTAAATTAAAACCATTCCTTACTGTGTAAATAAACATCATTTTGTTCTGCATTTCTTCACTACACTTTCTTCTGTATAGCGATATTTGATAACTAAAACGTAAACAAACATTTAAATACATTTAAATACAAATACATGTACCTAACTTGTTCTTTTATTTATCAAAAATAAAAGTTTTATAATAATACCTTTTGTTCGTTCGATCTTTCTGTAGCTAATTTTTAAAAACTTCACTGCACTTCTTCTGTATATCTAAATATGATTTTTCATTGTAAACAAACAACTAACTCACTTACACGTGCTACCCGATAATAAAACGTTTTATAATAATAACAATACCTTCGTGCATACTGTTGTGAAATACGATGTTTATTTTTCTTTCTTTTAGTATATATATAGCTACATTCCTTTTTGTTGAATAAAGCCAGTATCTTGGTTTCAATTTGACTTATCTTTCACATCAATTTATTCAACAAAAAGAGAAGAAAAGATGAGTAAGGCACTGAGGCCTTCAAGATTGGATGTCGATCCTACTTCTCCAAAAGCTGCAAAGGAATGGAAACATTGGAAAAGAACGTTTGATAACTTTATTACTAAGTGTGGGGAAGAAGCACCCAATAAATTCCGATCGATTGTGAACTTTGTGTCATCAGATGTTTTTGAGTATGTCGAAGAGTGCACAACTTATGATGAGGTAGTTAAGACTTTGACAAAATTATATGTAAAAACTCCGAACACAATATTTGCACGTCATCAATTGGCTACACGAAAGCAGAAACCGGGTGAATCGCTCGATGAGTATTTAGAGGAACTGAAGAAGCTGAGCAAACATTGTGAATTTGTTACAGTTACCGCAGAAACTTACCGCTCAGAAATGATTAGAGACTCTTTCATTAATGGACTTGCTTCTAATTATATATGTCAACGTCTTCTTGAGAACTCTAAACTTACTTTAGATGAAGCTCACGAAAAAGCTCGAACGCTTGATCTTGCGCAACGGAATTCCGAAGCTTATTCCCAAACGGTCCAACCAATGGTAGCCGCTGCTGCAGCTGTCCCTGAACAAGACTCTTTAGAGGATACACCATCTCTTGCTGCTATGGGAAAGCGAAATTTCAATAAAATGACAGACCAACGTAAGAAATGTTATTTTTGTGGTGGGTCTATGCATGCTAATCGATCTTTGTGCCCAGTTTGTGAATCGACCTGTCATAATTGCTTCAAAAGAGGTCATTTTGCAAAGGTGTGTCAATCTGAAAAGAAAAATTCTAATCTTTCTGCTTTGTATTCACCAACACTATGTGCTGTAACTGCTGCTTGTCCATCAAACCTCCGTCATGCTTCTGTGTCTGTTACCATTAAGGGACTCACTATGAATGCTCTTATTGACTCTTGCAGTTCCGATAGTTTTATCAGTGATAGTGTCTTCAAACGAATTAATATTCCAATGACTCCCTCAAACAAGAAGGTTTCATTAGCACTCACATCAATGGAATCTAACGTTAAAGGAAGCTGTCAATTAACTTTCTCCCTGAACGATGTAGTATATGAGAACATGAAAGTTGATATTCTTCCAAAACTTTGCAGTGATATCATTCTTGGCCATGATTTCCAGAAGCAGCACAAGAACTTGACATTCCGATTCGGAGGTATTCAGCCAGACCTCATTATTAAGCCACCAATATCTTCTAATCTAAGCACATTATCTGATCGCCCTGAAGTATCATCAAAATCAGAGTCAAGGCAGGAACCCTTTGAATCGCCGAAGGTAGCTACGGCACAGAACTTCGCTGATGTTTCGCCACCGTCACTTTTCAAGAATTTGCCACATGATATTAAACCGATTGCAACAAAATCAAGATCTTTCAATAAAGATGACCAAGAATTCATCAAAAAGGAGCTCCATTCCCTTCTAAAAGCTGGTGTGATTCAAAAGAGTGACTCCCCTTGGAGAGCCCAACTTCTTGTGGCAAAGGATGAATTCAATAGACACCGCAAACGAATGTGTGTTGATTATTCACAAACTATCAACCTGTTTACAAATCTTGATGCATATGCACTTCCTCGAATTGACGAAATGGTGAATAATCTTTCAAAATACAAATACTTCTCTACGTATGACCTGTAAAGTGCTTACCACCAGATTCCTTTACTAGAACACGAGCGGCAATATACAGCATTCGAAGGTCTCAGAGATTTGTATGAATTCGTCGGCATGCCTTTCGGTGTGACAAATGGTGTACCATGCTTTCAACGGAAGATGGACGGTCTAGTTGCGGAAGAAAACCTAGATGACACATTTCCTTACCTCGATAACGTTTATATTGGCAGTTTTGATAAAGATCATCTTGAAAGGAATGATGTTGCTTTTCGAGAAATGATTAAGAAGCGAAACATAACTCTCAATGAAACGAAAACGGTTAAGTGTGCAACATCGATTAACATTCTGGGGTATCAAAGAAGTCATAACTGCATTAAACCAGACCCAGAAAGATTGCTTCCATTGCTAAACTATCCACCTCCGTCTGACGCAGCTTCCCTCTGACGAGCATTAGGCATGTTTGTATACTATGCGAAATGGATTCCTGAGTTTTCGGACAAAGTTCGACCGCTTGCAGATGCTGACACCTTCCCCCTTAACGAGGTTTCGATCGAATCATTCAATGCTCTTAAAGCCGAGCTTGGGAAAGCTGTACTCGCTCCAATTGACGAACATATGCCATTCGTTGTGGAATGTGATGCTTCCGATGTTGCTGTTTCTGCTTCTCTCAACCAAAATGGTCGTCCAGTTGCCTTTATGTCAAAAACGTTATCGAAAAGTGAGAAATGGTATCCTGCTGTTGAAAAGGAAGCTCTTGCAATTATTGAATCGGTGCGGAAGTGGAATCATTTATTATCTTGCCAAACGTTCACCCTGATTACGGATCAACGATCTGTCGCTTATATGTTTGACAATCGGAAACGTACCAAGATAAAGAACAGTAAAATACAGACGTGGCGATTGGAACTGGCGGAATTTTCGTACGTAATTCAATATCGTGAAGGAAAAAGTAACGTTGTTGCTGATTCTTTCACACGAGCTCACTGTCTGGCTGTTTCAACTAGCCTTGAAGTTATTCACTCACAACTTTGTCATCCTGGAGTGACACGCCTACTGCATTTTGTCAAAACTAAAAATTTACCATACTCGACTGAGGATGTCAAGCGTACCTGTGCAAATTGCAAGGAATGTGCTGAGCTAAAACCCCAATTTTACAAGGGCGTTAAAGGGCAGTTGATCAAAGCCACACGACCAATGGAGCGACTGAACATTGACTTCAAGGGACCATTGCCCTCAGCATCACCCAACAAGTATTTCCTGATGGTGATCGACGAGTACTCTCGCTTTCCGTTTGTAATTCCGACTCCTGATGTATCAACAACAACTGTCATTAAATGTTTGGACTCCATCTTCTCCCTTTGTGGAATGACAGAATATATCCATTCGGATAGAGGGAAATCATTCATGTCATCGGAACTTGTTAAATACTTAACCGAAAGAAGCATCGCATCAAGTCACAGTACACCTTATCACCCAATTGGCAAAGGCCAAGTTGAGCGTTATAACGGAATTGTCTGGAAATCGGTACGCCTTGCACTTGCTTCTAACCAATTGCCTGTTTCCCAGTGGGAACGGGTCTTGCCAGATGTTTTACGTTCGATTCGATCTCTCTTATCGACAGCCACTAATTGTACGCCACACGAACGTTTCTTCAACTATCAACGTAAATCCAGTCAAGGAAAGTCATTACCTTCTTGGTTAACTCCTGGCCCAGTTTTCCTACGAAAATTTGTTCGATCAACCAAAAATGATGATCTGGTGGAAGAGGTTGAATTGACCCATGTAAATCCGACCTACGCTTACGTGAAACATAATGACGGTCGTGAGTCAACAGTGTCACTCTCCGATCTTGCACCTTGTCCACGGGGAGATGATCGAGAGAACATTATGGATCAAGCTGAGATCTCGCCTTCAATCGATATTGAAGAAATCGCTGTTGAAGGATTGTCAGATGAAACAACCGACTCAACCAATACCATCAAGGAAACCGAGCCAAAATCACTTAACTTGCGCCGCTCAGCACGAGTCAGGCACAAGCCACAGATGTACGGTTTCGAGGATGACGAATGAATTCCTAACCGAGGGAGATTGTTGTGAAATACGATGTTTATTTTTCTTTCTTTTAGTATATATATAGCTACATTCCTTTTCGTTGAATAAAGCCAGTATCTTGGTTTCAATTTGACTTATCTTTCACATCACATGCAAACCTGTGTTTGTTCGTCAGTTCTTTCGTCGATTTGCTGCCTAAAACAATCAAATTTAAATTAAAATATTCGTATACAAAAAGAAACACGTCTTCTTGGCGAAGTTTCTTGCTCACAAAATGATCGTTGACAAATTTCGAACGAAGAAGATTGCATTGCTCGCACTCCTCCAAAGACGTTTTTCGGCTGATTTCCACTTGCGCAAACCAAAAATAACAAAACGGAGGAGCATATACTAATCGCGAAAAATCAAAAAAAGTTTTCTCGCCTCTACGTGGTTTTACGACAGAAAGGGAAAAAATAAGAAGGGTTTGACCGTGAAAAAAAACCAAATATGTCACTCTCTAAAATAAAAGTGGTATGCACAAATGCGAATTAGTATAATAAGATATATTAAATGGAAAATATAGTACACCCAAAACCAAAAAGGAAACAGCATCAACATCGAATTTGATTAGATTTTCAATAGAAGATACAAACGCCTACGCGACTTCTATAACGAATCAATCAAATTTCTTCCGTACGATTTCTCCTTTTTTGCGCTTGCGTCCGCCATTTTTAACCCCTAACCAATGGGCATAACTGATGTTTTTTGGGGTCCGCGATACAGGCGATAGGGTGACGAAAAATTTGGGTCTAATTTGTTTGGGGACGGGTCTGTGACGTCATCAAAATTTTTGATCAACGATATCTCTATAACTGTTGGTTGTAACAAGGCGATCCCATACATTTTTTTTATCAGTTTTTCGATCTCTACAACATGGGTACACTTATCATTGCTAATTTTTTAATTTTATTTTTTTTGAACTCAACACAGGCTGAACATTGGCGAACATACTAGTTTTTAAATATTTATAAATATCTTAATTTTGTTGCATGTCTGTCTTCATCCAAAAAAAGTAAACAAATATGAATTTCTAATAAGGCCTAGTCTATTTCTACAACGCATTTCCTTAGATTACTACAATCATTCACAAAAAATATTGGGACACCCTTATTTAAAATGAAAAATCTCAATATCATATGTCAAGGCACCCCACAATTCAATGTTGATGAGGTTTTCCACACAAGCCAGGGAGGCATGTGGATGGCTTTATACAAATACAACATTGAATTGTGGGGGAGGGGGAGGCTGTCTCATAATTTTTGTGGAGGATTGTAGTTCTTAAACAAATGCTTTACACAAGCTACCGACAACGTGCAACATGGGTATCCAACATTGAAGGATTAGGACATGAGTGGTCATGTAGATCCTACACGGAGAATAATTAGATTTTTGTTTATCTGGAAAAAGAATTTTCAGACAGTTTGTCACGGGCTTTATCAAACTCAAATCATAACGACGGAGAGCAGAAAATATGTTGAGCGTATTTGAGAATTATATGAGGGCGCGAAGCGCCTGAAATGTAATTCTGATTTTATGAGTAAAATCGGAGCTAACAATCTAATACTGGATCCCGCCCTTTCTTGCCAAAAAGCTAGAGGTCATGGTTTAAACAACGTCTTTAACAAGACTTAGCCGGGAAATTACCCGGGTGATTCGAATTTCAAATGTCTTTTAGGTAATTGATAGGAAACAGAACCAAAGCCGAAAATACAGGGTGATTAAAAAAAAATGGCACCCTAGACTTTTTGTCGTAACTTTTTTTCTGTTTGTCAAATCGCCTTGAAATTTTACATGCTTTCTCCCTAGTATATTTGTAACAAGTGTGCAAAGTTTCAGCTTTATATGTAAAGTAATTTTGAAGTTACAAAGGGTAGACCAAAAAGTACGGAAATCAAAAGTGAACAAGAGAATTCATTTTGACGTCAAAATAACAAAGATGTATTTCATTTCTCTGGAATACAATTGAATCTGATTCATGGCTTCGAAATTTAATTAAAACAGTGAACAAGTTTAGAACAAGAATATCTGATTGAAAAAACTATCTATAATGTTCAATATGACCTCCGTCCGCTTCAACGATATCCTTCATTCTTTTCTTAAAAGAGTCAATGGCATTGTCAATGTTTTCCTGCGGGTAAACAGCCCATTCAGCTTTGATTGCCTCTTTCAAGCTTTCAACATCTGTTGGTTTGTGCTTCCACACTTTCGATTCAAAATCACCCCACACAGAAAAATCTAAAACATTGAGATCTGGAGAATTCGGAGGCCAAAAATGTGGTTTGACATAACAAGGACATTCTTCATCCAGATAAGCAATAGAAGCTTCTGTGTGTGATCGTGCTCCGTCTTGAAGAAAAATGTAATCACCACCAGAAAGAGCACTCATTTCGGGTAGCATTTCATCAAGAATTTCACGCATGTAATATTCTGAATTTATTTTAACACCTTTTTCAACAAAAAATACGGAGGTTTTCCCAAGTTTTGAAACACCAACAGAAATCATGACGTTTTTCGGGAAAGTTTTTCGTTTGACGGCAATCCTTTCCAAAGAGATATCGTTCTTGTTCACTGCATAAACCCTGTCATTCTGGGTGTTTCTTGGCTGATTTAATTTAAAACGTTTCTCATCTGTAAAAAAGGTTTTTCCAATGTTCTCCTTTGTCATCATTTTCAAAAGTCGTTTAGTTCTTACAACACGTTTCTTCCTATCTGAATCGCTAAGATCTTGAACCTTGGTCTTACGGTATGCAGTGAGACCCAAACATTGACTTGAAATTCTGCTGACCAAGCTTTGCGAAATGTTGAGCATTTCAGAAATCTTTCTTTGGCTTTTGTGGGTCCCAGGAAATTCTTCTTGGCTACAAATCATTTCTTCAACTTCTTCTGCGATCTCTTCTGTCACCACCGTTCGTGGACGACCACTCCCAGGCACACGCTTGACATCTCCAGTTTTGTCGATTTTTGTCAACAAATGTCTCAAGCCTCCTTTTGTCCAGCCTTTGTTCGGGAACTCACTCAACAATCTCTTTACACCATAGTTCTTATCGATGCGATAATGCTTTATGATGATCTTGTCCTCTTCACTGAACGGCATTTTGAAACTGGCAAAGGATAGCGTCCTGTTTGACATTTTTACTGGTTATTGCACTGCAATGTCATCTTAGTCTTAGTTCTTGCAATGCAAGAGCATCTTTACTCCCCTTGCAAGATCGAGAATTGATCGAGATTTGTCCAACTTAAAAGTTGATTTTTAATCCGTAAAGCCGTAGAAGCTTGAATATTGTTTTAAAAGCGCATCCTTTTTGACGTCAAAATAAACCTTACCTTACCTTACCGTTACCCTTTGTAACTTTAAAAATACTTTACATATAAAGCTGAAACTTTGCACACTTGTTACAAATATACTAGGGAGAAAGCATGTAAAGGCGATTTGACAAACAGAAAAAAAGTTACGTCAAAAAGTCTAGGGGTGCCATTTTTTTTAATCACCCTGTAATAGATTAGAGAAAACAAAGTTATATCCGATAAATAATAGTATCTTTCTCACAAAATAAAACTACATTCTAACACCGCGTCCATCACCACGGCTATTGCGTCCACGATTGAAGCTTCCTGAAAGAAGAAATACTATTACATAAGACTGTTTGAAAACGGAGTGGGTGGGAGGGCAGTATTAGATCGTTGGCTCCGATTTTACTCATAAAATCAGAATTACATTTCAGGCGCTTCGCACACTCACATAATTCTCAATTTCATATCGTAAAATCTCCGCCACGATCTAATACTGGATCCCGCCCGTTCTCGCTAAAAGCTGGAGGTCATGCTTCAACCTCCTCTCTTCAAAGCTTAACACTTAAAACAGTATTTTGGAATGTTATGCTGGGATCAATTTCTTTCCTATAAAACTTTCTAAATGTGGAATCGGAAGACCATTGATCTTGTTTAATGATGTCTGACACTGATAAACCTTTGAAGTCGGCTTTAGATGTACAAGCCGACCTTGTAGAATGCCCTTTAAAGTAACTATTGTCTACCCCAGCTAATGCTAAGGTCTGACAAAGCCATCTAGATACTGTTGAAGTAGTGATTTTCTCATGAGGCTTTATGTGGCTTACCAATCTTCTTCTGTGTTTTAGTAAGCTTATTAATGGAAAATACATACACAGAGGGGAGTCTTTGGAGATCAGATACATCTAAATTTGTTATTTCTGAAGCTCTGGCTGCTGAAGTTATCGCTAGTAAAAAGGTCAATTTAAAAGTGAGTAACTTGTCTGATGACTGATTATTTTCTGGAAGACTCCTCCAATATAATCAACATCTCAAATAAAAGAATACTTAGGTGTAGGGAGTCTATTGTTGAAAATTCCCGTCATCAGAGAAGACACTCTAGGATGTTCCCCAACTGAAATCCCATCTATTGGTGTATGGTAAGCCGATATTGCTGACCTGTAAGGTCCTATTGTATTATAGGCTAGGCCTTTTTCAAACAATTCCGCTAAGAAATCTAACACATAATTTATAGTACATCCAGATGGACATATACCCCTTTCAGTACTCCAGCAATGCCACTTTCTCCAAGCCGATTCGTAATGGCTTAGAGAGCCAGGTCTTCTACTTTGTGAGATGAGCTTAGCAGCTCTCTCTGATATGCCCTCTGAGCATAGACTTTTCCGGAGATTGTCCACGCCACTAACCTTAGCGAGTTTTCTAGAATTAAGGGATGGAATTCACCTGATGGATTTGTTAAAGGATTCATTCTCTTGGGTAGCAGAATTGGATTTCTCACTGATAATTTCAGGAGACTTGGAAACCACGATTGACTTTGCCAAGCCGGGGTTACTAATAACATGTCGGCTTGTTCCTTCTGTACCTTGAGCAATACCCTTCCTATCAATGAAAAAGGAGGGAATGCGTATGAGAATTTGTGATGCCAATTTATTAGGAATGCATCCCGTCCCTTGCTGAAAGGGTCCAGTTTCCAGGACATGTACTGAGGGAGTTGATAGGACACCCTCGAGGCAAATAGGTCTATTTCTGGTGTCCTCCTTAATTGACACAACCTTTGAATCACCTTTGTGTTGAGTTTCCATTCGCTGTTGCTTGCTATGCACCTGTCCGCTTCTACATTCAGCACGAAAGATAAGTACTCTGCAGTAATTGTGATCTTGCGAGATAGTAGATAACTCCAGATTTGTTTGCTTATTACAACTAATTTCTGATTCTTTGTCCCGCCCATTTTCATCAGATAGGAAAGAGCAACCATATTGTCTATTTGCATGTGAACTGAGATCCCTGGAGATTCTAAAAGAGGAATTTCGTAACCCTTCACCATGTTTAATATAGCCTGGTCGTTTGTCAACTATTCCCATTTTTTTTAGAAAGAATTTCAGCCTTCCTCTGCCTACCTTTGCAGTGAACAACCTTTTTATTAGAGAGTATATTCTGTTGTACTCCCTTGGTGAGAGAAGATCCAAGCTTGTTGTGGATAAAGAAAGATCTAACATTCTGACCACCTCTGGACCTGTGGAAATTGTTCTGGATGGACTGTCCAGCAGCTGAGAAGACTCCGCGCCACCTACCATCTCTTGACTGTGGCAGGGGGCCTCTTGAAAAGGGCTTCCTACTTGGTGCTGGAGTTTTTCATCAATCCAAAGAATTCTTTGGATTTCTTCTTTGACTTTGATGACTTCACCATTGCATCCTCATATTTCTCTCCAAAGAGGTCTTCGTTAGCCTCAGTAAATGCAGAGGCATTGTCTTTCAGAATCGTTTCCACTTTTTTGCGGTCATTGAGGAAAGACATTAGAATGTTGAATCTGCAAACATACGCACATATGTTGACTGCTTGTCCAAGTAAGAGCATGGTCTGTTCAAGCAAACTTGAGATTGCCACAATAGGAGAATCATCATCATCCTGACCCTCTGAGTTCACTTTCTCACTCTCGATGGCAGACCAAACTTTCGATAATGGGCCATAAAGTAACTCAATCCGTTGTTGTAAGTTAGCCAAAGATTTTTCCTGGCTTAAGCAAATGTTTTTGCTTTGCTCTAATAATATTTCCTTCATAAAGGAATCCAGCTTTTTACAGCAGCTCACATTCCAGGGGACAGGATTTTCTGTAAGCATTTTGTCCTTCAAAGTTTGGTAAGGGACAAAAGTATTGATGTATTTGTTGGCATAATCAGCTAAAGCTGACTCTAATTCCCAAGTGTCTTGTTCATCAGACAATTCGAATCTGCCCCTTTTATGGGACTTTTCCATTCTCTATTTCAGAGTCCTCGAGCCCTCTTTTAGGGGCCTTGTTTCTACTCTCAATGGAGCTTTCAATTACGGCATCATCATTGCCTTGTACTTCCAGATCAAGCTGGTCGTTGTATTCACTGTTGTCACCGTGGATTGTATCCATATTTCTAAGAAATATGAAAACAAACAAACAAAAAATAATCAAAAGGTTATCTAATTGTAACCTCTGGTGACATAACTGAGATAATATAATGTCATGAAATTTGATATATCAACAGATTAAAGTGGATTTCAAAACCACGAGATATTACTCACCGAAAGACGTCTTTATCTTGTTCGCGAGAAAAAAGCAAAAGGAGGTTGAAGCGTGACCTCTAGCTTTAAGTGAGAAAGGGTGGGATCCAGTATTAGACCGTGGCGGAGATTTTACGATATGAAATGTCATGAAATCTCCTCCGAAAACATTTTTGGGTTTGATTCCCCTTTAAGTAGAGATTTACACCATTCAAAACAATCCTAAATCCACCCCTGTCTTTGATGTCAAGATTCAACAGAATTGTATATATTTACACTTATTCGTTTGACAAAACAAATACTTCAGACATATATTGATTAATGTGGATTAACCGAGATATTTTGTATTGTTTTTCTAGAATCATATTTTATTCAACTTATTGTTAAACTTAAACATATAGTTTTTTTCTTGTTAGTTACATACCGGGTGAGTCAAAAAAAGTGCCGGTGTTTCACAAAAAAACCTTTCGATTGAATAATTATGAAGGATAGTTATTTTTATTTCTGAATAGAAGAATCCTTTACCTATATTTTGGTGTATCACATTTCTAATTTGGTTGAGTATAAACACAGTTATGGACAAAAACAGGAAGCGGTCCTTGTAAAAAGTTTTGAAAAATAGGCAAAAAAGCC
This sequence comes from Turritopsis dohrnii, assembly GCA_027922465.2. Classification (NCBI taxonomy): domain Eukaryota; kingdom Metazoa; phylum Cnidaria; class Hydrozoa; order Anthoathecata; family Oceaniidae; genus Turritopsis; species Turritopsis dohrnii. Next base: position 132,946 of record BQMF02000112.1, on the reverse strand, counting down.
GAGTACAATGTCTCAAAACAATATTTATGTTTTTATTGCAAAGGGAATGAAACACATATACCTTAGAATACCTTTGAATACCTTAGAACTGTTAATGGGATTATATATAGATCTTTTAGGGACGCGTGTATTGCACTTGGACTATTAGATGACAATACTTTGTGGTTATGAACCATGGAGGACCTTGCGGCATCAGCAACTCCCTCTTAAATGTGCAAAGCGTTCTCCTTCATTCTGCACTGCACGAAATTAATTGTTTTCACATTTTGTAATGCACCAAAACATGGTCTTTTCTGTTTCCATAAATGTAAAAACATGATGTTTTTGATCTTATTCTCCTACCAATTAATAAAAACTTCATGTGTTAAAATTTCAGACAAAGAGTTTTGGAAACACCATATTTTCTTATTTAGGAAGTGTTAAAATGTGATGTTTTCGGTGTTAAGAAATTATGGAAGCATTTAAAGTGTTCAGTATTTGAAGAATTGTGGGGTTTTCTAGAAAACTGAAAGTGTCTTTTTCCAAAACAATTTTTATTATAGTAAAAGAGGTATAAAAACAGTGAGAATCTCATAAAAACCAAGGGCGAAAACCAAGGTGTTGCAGAAAATAGCCAAGTGGACATCTAATGTCTATTTTGCTAACGTTGTCCACAACCTCAGCAATTATCATCATGGCGGAAGAGTGATGGCAGCTTTCATGCCTTACTTTTTGTTTATTTTGTATATTGATGATGTTAATGAGAGATGTAAGGTGTTTTCATGGAAAAAGAAACTCAACAGGTTTTTGACACACAGTTTGTATTAGCTATCATAACTTGCTTTGCAAGCTGTTATAAAACTAATTAACTCGACAATTGTATGTGCCACTAGCATTAATAAGCACAGCTTTATAAAAAGGCTAGGGTTATGGATCATCTTATTATACTAATTCGCTTTGTGTGTCACACTTTTATTTTAGAGAGTGATATATTTGGTTTTTCTTTCACGGCCAAAACCTTCTTATTTTTTCCCTTTTCGTCGTAAAGCCACGCAGAGGCGAGAGCGTATTTTTTTGATTTTTCGCGACTAGTATATGCTCCTCCGTTTTGTTAATAGGGACTTTACGAAACAAAGACGAGAAGGGCAACGGCGACGTGAAGAAAGCTTGGTTCTGCTAATTAGTCATTACAAAATTGTGGCGGTGAAATTTTTAAAAACCAAGAAGGTAAACAATAATGCTGAAGTTAAAAGTTGTTCGTAACCAACTGTTACTTGCACACACAAATGATTTTATATCAGACGACGAATTTTTGCTCCTGTACGATGTAAACAAATCAACAAATCTATCCTTGCCTTATCAAAATTATACAAAGTTTAATTTGGATGGAATAGAGGAAGATGAGTGTTGGAGTGAATTTCGATTTAAAATCAACGACATATACAAGTTATACAATTATTATGCGATATTTTTTATTTTACAAATATTCTCTTCACAGGAAAGAAGCTTTGATCCTATAGGTATATAAACAAAACAAAATAGATAATGACAGTGCTTATATTAAGAGCCAAAAATAAAAGCAAGCCAAAGTTAATAACAAATTCTAGAAAAAAACCTTTATCAACTATTTATTTACCAGTTTTTCAATAAACGAGCACAATACTGCTTGCTGCTGTTGTTGAGCTTGCATTATTTGCTGCATCATCTGACTTTGTTGAAGAAGAGAATTTTGAAGTATAGCAGTTTGTTCCTGGGTTTTTAGCTTCATTTCTTCTTTTTTAAGATCAGATTCAAGTTCAAACTTTTCACGTAAATATTGTATGGTTTCATTGCCAGTGTTCCTAGGCTTCTTTGGCTTTTCTGAGTCATTTCTTAAATTACTTTCTGCAAATGTTTCCAAAGATCGCTTCCTCATTTCCACAGCTTTGGTAGTGTCTGCAGCAACTTTATCCTTTCTTTCTTGTGATTCCTTTTGCTGTTCTTCACTTGCTTGGTCAAAACGTTCCATGATATCAGCCAGAGCTATTTTAGACTCGGATTCTTCTGGTGGTGCAATGCCACTAGCCCGAATCTGTATGTTTTGTTCTTTTTTGAATTTATCACTTAACAGTTTAAACCTGTCACGAACTGAACGTCCTGTGACTTTAAAGTATACTTCTGTCATTGAATTCAATGATTCACTAATACTTTCCCAACATCGCGCTCTTTCAGTAGAGCCATGACGAAACTGCCAGGGTTCAAATAGCAGGATCTCTCTTAAGAATAACATGTCGTGATCTGCAGACCATCGCATAGATTGATGACTAAATAAAAAGATTTTTTAAGACACAATAATACCACAATGGAATACTAAAGATAAGTATAACAGATAATATCTTCAAATAAAAGTTTTAACTTCTTACCTGCTTATTTTCGAAGAAGCCATGTTTATTTACCTTTTGATTCTTCTTTTTTTGTTATATATTATTTTGATAATCAATGTTACATATAAAAAACCTTGCCTCAAGAACCTCAGGTAAAAAATTTCCAAAACACCCAATAATACAGTTTCATGCAAAATTTTTGAAGAAATCACAACTAAATTTTTATATTTTTAACACGTTATCACAGAACGCCAAATCTTCTGTTTCCACGTTGTTAGCGAACGTGAGATAAGTTATGAAGGGTTTTTCCTGGAGTTCACGCATGCGCAATGTGTAAAATTGTACGCTGTTTGTTGCCGTTGTTGTTCGTAAAGTCTCTATTTTTGGTTTGCGCAGTGGAAATCAGCTGAAAAACGTCTTTGGAGGAGTGCGAGCAATGCAATCTTCTTCATTCGAAATTTGTCAACGATCATTTCGTGAGCAAGAAACTTCGTGAAGAAGAAGTGTTTCTTTTTGTATACGAATATTTTAATTTAAATTTGATTGTTTTAGGCAGCAAATCGACGAAAGAACTGACGAAGAAACACAGGTTTGTATGCACGAAGGTATTATTATTATAAAACGTTTTATTATCGTATTTATTGCTAAACTTTTACTCTTATTAATAAAAGAACACGGGTAGCACGTGTAAGTGAGTTAGTTGTTTGTTTACAATGAAAAATCATATTTAGATATACAGAAGAAGTGCAGTGAAGTTTTTAAAAGATAAGCTGCAGAAAGATCGAACGAACAAAAGGTATTATTATAAAACTTTTATTTTTGATTAATAAAAGAACAAGTTAGGTATATGTATTCGTATTTAAATGTGTTTAAATGTTTGTTTACGTTTTAGTTATCAAATATCGCTATACAGAAGAAAGTGTAGTGAAGAAATGCAGAACAAAATGATGTTTATTTACACAGTAAGGAATGGTTTTAACTTAGTTTTGAAAGATTAAATACTATAGCTTTAAATAGATATCTTATTATATGAGTTCTTTCGTTTAGTTTATATGCTACTGGATGAAAAACGAAGACGAGAGTAATTTGTTTTGGTAACGCGCGCTATTATTATTTTTATAGTTAGCAAAGAAGATTTGATTTGATTTATTTATTTACAGATCAATTAAAAATGGTCCCACAGCTATGACTGTTTTCCTCTCTCATGGCTGTGGAAGTAGGGAACGAGTTGTGCTGTCAAATTGTATCTATTGACGATGTTTGATGCTTTGTCTGCATGCCTTTCTGCCAGCCATTTATGCCTTTTGTTTTGGTTTGCTTAAATATGGTTGCAGTAGTAGTAAGTATTGTAGCTGCTCTTTACTGAAATCTTTTTCTTTTAGGTCAGAAAAGAAAAAGTGTAGCTATTTGTAAACGAAATTTATAAATGTATAAATGAAACACATGGTATGTTGAGAAGGTTATTTAAGAGAAGAATGGATTATGTATTTCATTGCGATTGTACTACAAAAAAGAAGCATTGCTGGGGTATATTTTTCTTCAGTTTATATTTGTTTACAGCATTCATTATTTTGTGTTATGTTAATTGCTACATACATACTTGCTAGGTATATAAGTTTAGCATTATGTTTTTATTTGTTGCTTTTAATAACTTCTGGGTATTCGATTATGGTTTTGCTCAAAGTAGGGCATTTTGTTGTTTCAATTATTTTTATTAATTTGATGTTTGGTTGTGTATGCCAGGTAAAAGTCTTTATTCTGTTCAGCTCCAGTGTTGGGTGAACCCGTATTGACTCACAGTATCGGTTGACTTTATAGACCAAATTTTGTTATCTTTAGGATAAATGCAGGGTTGGAATTAAGGAAAAAATATCGCTTCGTGAAAAAATTAGAAAATTTTCACGTTTTATGCGAAGCACGAGTATATATGATCGCTATCTATTTGTTTATGTTTTTTGATTTTCATAGGAGTCTCTGTTTTTATTATTCTAACAGATCCTACCATCATCTAAAACAAAAGTTTGTTTATGTCCCAGGAAAGATAAGATCTAATTTTTTTGACAGAAATGGATCACCGTTTGAAAACACTTTCGCAAATTACAGCCACCATTATTACAGCATTTTGCAGCCATGGAATCTCAAAGAAGTGTTGGGCAGCACGTTGTACCATATATCATTTTTCGTTATTGTTACACGTGCACTAATGCGGCACGTGCGAACGAATGAATGAAATATTCTCTAACAAAGAAATAAACGAAATGAAGAAAATTGTTGCGCAATGCGAATGAAAAGGATGTGAAGAAAAAGAAGTTTTTACGAATCATTGATCAGAAATTTATTATATTTTGCATCTTTTATAAGTGGTCACACTAGTCTCCCACTTGCTTACCGTAACGAACTTTGCAGATTGGCCATTTTAAGAAAACTGAGCATGCGAAATTGGAAACTAACTACTCTAAACTGGAAATTTAGAGTTTGCGATGGTTTTGATGATAATGTGTTTTTTATGTTTTCATTGAATTGAGCAAAATTTGTTTCAATTATGGAGCACGTACGAACAAATGACAGGTGTTCCATTAAAATATTTTTTCTTCTGAATGAAAACTATTTTTTCATCGTTCAATTTTATTCATAACGTGAGTGTATCACTTGGGTTTTTATAAAGTCGTTTTTCAATATCCAAGCGCTATGCGTAGTAAAAAAAATTTCAAAAACGATTCGTGAAAATGGGAGTTTTACAAATTTTTGATTCGTAGAAACAAGAAATTGATTCGTGATTCACGAATAACGAATCCTTAATTGCAACCCTGAAATGCGTACTTGAATTTTATTTTTGTTTTTTTCTTTCTTTTTGTTTCATTTTTTATTTCAATATTGTTATAGCATGATTAGGTTTTCGGTATTACAATTCAAGTACTAATTTTTTAGGTAATAATAAAAAAAGCATAAAGAAATGGAACTCATGGTTTTAATCATGACGTTGATGGTTTTGGGAAGAACAGACTATATCATTTCAAAAATTCATTAATGGTTGCAGTCGAGTAGTAACTTTGAAACAGAAGAAAAAGTTGGAAGGTATCAATTTGTTTTGAATTAACATTTTGTTATGTTTGGTTTTGTATGTCTAGGTAAACAGTTCTGTGTTGTATATTGCACTTTTTTTTATGAACGTTTCTTCTCTTCTGCGTATAAATATATATTCTGAGCCATGTTGCTATTTGTTTCTGTTTTAAATATTTTGAATGTAAGAAATGAATTAAAAAATTAATGCCTGTAAAAACTTTTCACGACTTAAATTTTGCGACACAACGCATACTGAACATGGGTGGCGAGCGACGCCACCTGGGATGTTTTTGAGTTGCGATTCTATGATTTATTTTTTCGTCACGGAATACGTACACGGGAATGGTGGATTTGACCTAATGTTTTCGAAGTTAAGTTCGGTAAAAAGTTTTTACCCGGGATACTAGTCTATATCCTAATACGCGGACGTGTGTCACACTTTTATTTTAGAGAGTGATATATTTAAGTAAATTTTACGGTCAAGTTCTTCTTATGTGCGCGTAAAACCACGTAGACGCGAGAGACACTTTTTTCACGATCATTCCAAAAGCACATGGCATTTGACGTCAGTTTTTTTATGATCACGGGGAATCATTGCATTGCATCCCCAATCGAACGCGACGTTTTTGGGGAAATATCTCGAGAACCAACTGACGTTTTTTAGGGTCCCCGATACAGGTGATGGGGTGACGCAACATTTGAGCCTAAAATTTATTGGGTACTGCAGCTATGATGTCATCAAAATCTTTGATCAACGATATCTCTGCAACGGTTGGTCGCAGCGAAACGATCCCATACACTTTTTGATCAGTTTTTCGAGCTCTACAACATGGATACACTTTCCAGTCGTGATTCCATGATTTAATTTTTCGTCACCTCTCTTCGGGAGGAAGGGTATCTGATACATCTTTTTTCCAGTTAGACATGGTAAAAAGCTTTTACCCGGGTTACTAGTGTTATAAATATTAGCGCCCTCATTGGAGCATAAAAGAGAAACCTCAACACCAGTCCTTTAAGTCTCAAAAAATATCGTGAACAGATGGCCCTGGGACTGAGATTAGAAGAAACTGACCTCAAAATGGTAGTATACTCAGAATAAAATTACAAATGTCAAAACTGTCATAAAATACTACAAAAGTGTCTTTAAAAAATATATACTTAACACAACGAAAGATATAACAGAAGAAAAATCAAATTGCTTAACATGCTTACCACATTACAGCAAACAAAATATTTGTATGATGAACTATAAGTACTGAAAAAATTGCTGTTGTACATTGCTTAACAAAATGGAAGAGATAAACGAAATAAGTATAGGTAAAAGTCATTCTCCTGTTGCATGATGCTTTTAATATTTTGAGAGAAATATATAACTTTTCAAAAGAAATAATATACAACAAATGACTGTAAACAAAAAGATCAATAAATAAAAACAAAACTACCAATATTTGCAGTGGATCATTTAGTCCAGCAGAGGCATTAACATGACAATGGTACCGGTATTGGAGTCATATTCAATATTGTATGTTGCATTCAATAACAACAATTGGAGCTGCTCAAAGTCCATAGTTTCTGTATTCTGGGTCGGAAATGCAGATGAAATGACGGAATCATGACATCGTAGCTGCTGACTTCCATTTGAAAATATGGTTTTTCAGTGATTTTTTACGTAGACTTGATCTCAACATCACATTGGAACACTGCTTACATTTGTATGGGTTTCCCTCTCCAGGCTCAGCAGGAGCACGACATATTGCACACAAATGACTTTCTTCATCAGCTATGGCAAGAATTGCCACATTTTTAAAATGGGATAGAGGGTTTCGTTCCGGTGTCTCATACTCTTCTATTTGTGCTGTTTTTAATGTGTATGATGTGCTGTTTATAGATTGCAATACAACATCATTCGCATACTTGAGTTTAACCAAGTGAAGAAAATCATAGGTACTTCCACTTTCAAGGTTAATGTATTCCCGCCACAAGGTTATTTTAACATGTCCAGTTTCATCTATCAAGTATCCCTCTCAAATGCTAAATTGTTCATTTCCAACAGTAACATACCTGGCATCCTGTAGATCTAACACACCTGTGACATTCACATGAGAATCCAGTGGAACCTGGTTGATCACATCACTGACTGTTTTAAATTCATAGGCATTGGTTCTTGGAAAGCCTAGTTCTTTTGCGGCTAAGGATGAATAATCTGATACAAAGACTGTATTGTCATCTTTTATGGATACGTTCCTGATTTCACAACCTTTTCTTTCATTCGCTACCGTCACAAAGAGTCTTCGCTTTGAGGGTGAGAAGCATACAACACTTTTTACATCACTTTGTGTCTCCATGTCAACATTGAAGTATTGTTTCTTGGGCTTTTTAGAACATTTCATTGGTGAAACTGCAAGAGCATAGCCACTTAGTGATTTTTTCTCCAATTCAAGAGCTAAAAAAAAGTTCTCAGTCCTAAAATTTTACAAATTCTGTGTGTCTTACAGATTTACATGTTGATTATAAAGTACCACCCAATACACAATTTCAGGGTTTCTGATACTGTTATCGAACAATAGATTTCATAATGGTCAGGTACATTGAAACTCCATAACTTTTAAGCATTGAAGTAAAAAACAACCTTTTCTAGAAAACTAACTTAAAGTTAATCCATATGATAATTCAAGGAAATTCAATATAAAAGCTCTTCCTTAAATTTCCACCTGGGGGTAAAAACATCAGATCTAGCTACACAAATTTGATTTTCTTAAGTTAAAATACATTCACTTATCCTTCAACAAGAATCTCGGAATAAAAATATATACTCGAGTGCAGTTTTTTCATGAGGCATGAGTGGTTTGGTTTATATTTACATCATGATGAAGCAACACATAATCTCCAATGTTTGTTTTTTAAACAAAAAAATAATATTCTCTTACCTCTTTTTCTATTGCTCGAACCTTCACTCATTTTCACAAGCAACCGACAGGCAGGGAAAAGGAAATTTTGGAAAAGGAAAACTCTCACATGCGAGTTCCGATTTATTCACGCGATTTGTCACCCAAGAGATTACCAACAACAACTTAAGCTTTTCTCATAAGCTTACTTGGGCAAATAACTAAAATCCTAGGTACGAAGTGTGAGAGACTTGCGGGATAAATATCCCGAAACGAGGATTGCATTCGATTTGTTAGATATGGCGTCATCAATACCATCGCGGGGGGATTTCGGAAGGTTCTATGAAAAATCATCTCACTAGACCCTAAACGTAAGAAAATTAATCATCTGTGGATAATGTAAGCATTAAAAACAATAAGTTTAAAATAGCAGAAGCTTTTCGGTTAAACAACCATCGTCAGTGCTACATAAAATGTATAAAATTCTTACAAAATGCTTAAGTATGGACTAAAGAAAAAATTTTAAAAATCTCTTGATAAATGTACATAAAAGAGTGAATATATGAGTAAAAGACTATTTGAAAAAACGTAATTGTCATGTTACACCGTTTTTGAATAAAATTAATTTCTTTGATTCTATTTGTTCATTTAGTTTTGGACGTTTTAAGGCGATAATTGATGCTTCTAAACTTTTTCTTTTTCTTTTTCTTTTAACGTAACAAAAGATTCCAAACCAGCCAGCCAAACATTCACTTCATAACGCCAATCACGTTTTTATATGGAAAGTACTATTATCAGCCCCAATTCATTACAGACAAAGAAAAAGTTTAGAAGCATCAACTCAAAGTTCATGATGTCTTATTGTTAGTGAAACCATTTGAAACCAACAGGCAATAGATAGAAGACGCGCATGATAGCCAATCAACAACACTCATTCAGGCTCGCCTTGCTTTTTTCCACTCACTGAACAATTTGTATTATTCAAGTGGAGCCAATAGATATTGTGGTGGTCCAAGTCCATTGAGCGTTTCACATGATGTTGTATCAGTTTGATTTTGCCGCAATTCGTTTACCTGGATAAAGAGAACAACAATAAGGACTAAATAAGCATCATGGCAAAAGCGCAAAAATTAATATTGGTATATCGTCCTAGGAAGCAAAACAACTTTGCGCAAAAATGAGTTGAATTAGGTATATGAAAAATCCTACTAAAATCAAATCCTTAGAACATCCAGAATGTTAGACATTTTAACTTACATCAAGTTTCATTTTTGTGTATATTGTTAACAATTAATGGTATCAGTTGAAGTAGTATAACCATCGCTGACGATCGTTTCATTCGTTGGCTGAACCAATAGATTATTCATAACATCCATTTGCTTAGAAATTAGTGCAAAATCTGTGGAAATCCTTAGTTCTAACATTTAATGTTGCACACTTAATCATGAATCAGCAAGTAACAAAAAAATGCAATGAGTCAATCAATTACCCAAGAATACAGTATTTAGTTCCATCAACGACAAGACACTTGATTCATTCACAACTGATTGTTTTAACAATTCAAACCATGGAAGCTTATAACAACTAGTTTGTAATTTAATAATCATACCTCTAGCATAATGCGGTATGTATCATGGCTATCAGAGTTTCTATCCATTTTCATTCATCATTATTTCAGATATAATGCATCATCAATGAAATTCTCCATCATATTCAATTCTGAATCATACTTAAGCGAAGAGGTTTCAATGTAATTCAAAATATAAGAGCAAAGCATAAGAATGAGAACACCAACCTTTACTTAATCAGTAATAGTGGTACATTTCTTAAGGATTTTCATTACAATCTTATTATACTAATTCGCAATTGTGCATCCCACTTTTATTTTAGAGAGTGATATATTTACTTTTTTTTGCACGGTCAAAACCTTATTTTTTCCCTTTTCGTCGTAAAACCACGCAGCGGCGACAGACACTTTTTTTAATGTAACGTAATTTAAGTGTCGCGTTTCTTTCGGGAGACCAACACAATGCGCATAATACCTGGTAGAGGCCAAGAGACACTTTCTAAAGTTACGTAATCAGTATACACGTATACATGATATGTAATCGAAGTGTGACGTTTCTTTCGGGAAACCTATACAATGCGCATTTATTTTGATTTATTTTGATTGTTTTGATTGACGTGATGCTTTTGAACCAATCAAAATTGTTTTCCACAATCGGGCAAACTATAGCAACCAATTCGTTCAGAACGTAAACAAATTAATTTTTAATTTTCCAGTAAGGACGCTTGCGAGACAATATCGTATATACATAAAATTGTTTGTATTGTATTATCAAAGCGAAGATCAGGTAAACCGTTTGTTTAAAATTTTAAAATAGGCTACTTACTGGCTAATGTATGACGATTTTTTTTATTTAATTAGATCATTCTGTTGGTTGTGGCTGCTGCCCTGTTGATCGTTTTTTATTTGTTTATACGCACAAAATATACGTCAACGAGGTGAGATCTCTTTATTTGTTTTCATAGTAATTTAAAAATGGTAAACTTTACGGCGGTTTATCCTTTCCCAAGAGCTGTTTATCCTTTATTTATGTTTACAACCTATTACTGTTTCTGTCTTCTAACACTTTTTCTATTTGCATTCCAGGTTCATTTTTTATACGTTAGTTGAAAAGACGTTAGTTTTTACATAGAAAGGTTTGTTTATTATCACAGTTTCGTCTATTTCTGTTTATTTTGTATTAGTCTGTTTGCTTCTCTGCTTCTGCCTAGATTTGTGCTGTTTATTCACAGTTGCTAGCTATTTCTTTCTTTTTTTTGTTATTAGTGTTTCTGAACTGTGATGTTTAATATAAGAGGCACTAATATTATTCCTGGCTTCCAAGCAGTTTTTAGGAATGGCCAGTTTGTGCTCCAGCCACCTGATCAACAGCAAATGCGCTCTGTTATTCAGCGTCGGCATGCACATGAAGATGTGGCTGAGGCAACGCGCCAACAGCTTCAGCTTATTGATATCCAGCCACCAGACATTCAGGCAGATAATGAACGTCTTAGAGTGAACGATGCTGAAAGACGTGCTCAGTATCGCCAAACTGAAGATGATGGTCAAAGATTAGCCCGGCGAAATGCTAATGTTCATCGCATGAGGGCAAGGCCGGGTGCTCAACGAAATGCAAATCCCTAATTGCATCGTGTTGCTCGGCAAGACCAACTACCTGAGCTACACTATCTTGGTGCCATGGACAAGGCTGTCAGTTTTGTGGTGCCAGGATGTTTGCTGAGGAAACTAATTTTAAGTGTTGTCACAATGGTAAAGTTCATTTAGATAATATTTATTATCCTAATGACCTTAAAGATCTTTTAGTAGGTGATAACAATCAAGCAAAGAACTTTCAAGAAAATATTCGAAAGTTCAACAGTTCGGTTGCTTTTGCTCCTATGGGTGCGAAATTGGCTGTACCGCCAGGTCGTGGTCCACCAGTTTTTCGTATCAATGGCCAGGTATGTCACCGAACAGGTAGTTTACACCCACCGCCAGGTGTTCCTCCATCATATGGTCAACTATATATTTATGATGGTATGGATGCATTCAACGAGCGAATGGCAAGACCAGAAAATCAAGGTTGCTCCCCTGAAGTCATGCAAACTTTACAAGATATCATTTTACGGGAGAGTCCTTATGCAGCTGCTTATAAACACATGAGTGAGGTAGAAGCACAGGAACTGCATCGCGCAAATGAACAGAATCGCCAACCATCTGAGGTTAGTGGAAATATATATTTACTAAATACTGATCTTTCAACTGCTTTTGATAATTTGCTTTTGATTTTCAGGTTAGAATGCACTTGAGAAGTGGTGGTGACAGGCGCCGATACAATCTACCTCAACATGATGAAGTAGCTGCTGTTTTTGTTGGTGAAGATGGTGCACCACCATTGGCTCGAGACATTGTTGTTTACCCTCGAGATAGACCATTGCAGGATTTGCCTGTTCATTCACCTAATCTTGATCCAATGGTGTATCCTGTATTTTTTCCAAGAGGAGAGTTGGGTTGGAGTTCTGACATTCCTCACGTAGCAGAATATGCAACAGGCCAGCATTGTCGTACTACCATGTTGCAATATTATACTTATAGGTTTGCATTTAGAGATGGTTTTAGCCCCATCTTAAAAGGTAAAAGATTACTTCAACAATTTGCTGTAGATTGTTACTGCAAAGTTGAATCTGACCGTCTTAATTACATTCGTCGAAATCAGGGTAATTTCCGGGTTGAGCAATATCAAGGGCTCATTGATTATCTTGAAAATGTTGCAGAAAACCGTGGCCTTCAAGCAGGCAGACCGGTGATTCTTCCTTCTTCTTTTCAGGGTGGTCCAAGGGCCATGCAACAGAATTATCAAGATGCTATGGCCATGGTAATTGAAATGGGCAAACCGGATTTGTTTTGCACATTTACCTGTAATCCAAAATGGAAGGAAATCACAGAAAACTTAGATAATGAGCCTGCACATTATCGTCCTGATTTGATTACACGTGTTTTCAATTTGAAATTAAAAGCACTTTTGGAGGACATTAATAAAAATGGTGTTTTGGGGAAAGCCATTTCCCATTTGTATGTTATTGAATTTCAGAAACGTTCTTTACCTCATGCTCATATTCTTATCCATTTAGCACAAGAGGATCAACTGCGTAATGCTGATGACATCAACAGCTTAATTTCTGCTGAAATACCAGATCCTGAACAGGAACCTGAACTTCATAATATCATCAAGTCATGTATGATTCATGGTCCCTGTGGGAATGCTAACCCTAATGCAGTTTGTATGGGAGATGATGGCAACTGCACCAAGAATTTCCCAAAACGATTTTGTGAAGCAACCCAAATGAATGCAAATGGGTATCCACTGTATCGCAGATGTAACAATGGCCGTACAGTGAGAGTAAGAAATGTGGACTTAGATAATCAATGGGTAGTTCCGTACTGTCCGTGGTTGTCCAAGAAGTATAATGCTCATATCAATTTGGAAGCATGTACCACAATTAAAAGTGTAAAGTATCTCTGTAAATACATTTACAAAGGACATGATCGTGCTAATATTGAGATTAATGAACGTTTGGAACATGACGAAATAAAAACGTTTCTGGATGCTCGATATGTTAGTGCGCCCGAAGCATTATGGAGAATATTTGAGTTCTCTATGCATGAAAAATCGCATACTATTAAGCGATTAGCTGTTCATTTACCTGATCGTCATCAAGTTTATTTTAGAGCTGGCGAAGAAGAGGAAGCTGCTGAAGGGGCATTGAATGATAGTCACCTTACAGCATGGTTTAATCTGAATGTAGAATATCCTGACGCTCGACAGTATCTTTACTCAGATATTCCGTACCATTATGTCTTCCATGGCAAAGAGAAAAAATGGCAAAAACGAAAAAGAACATTAAAGCCTATAGTCGCTCGGTTATATAATGCACGACCATCAGAAGGAGAACGATTATTCCTTCGAGTTTTGTTGCTGCATGTTCCAGGCGCTACATCATTCGAATATCTACGTACTTTTGATGGAGTGGTTTACGACACTTTCCGAGAAGTGTGTACTGCCAGACCTCTTCTACAAGATGACGAAGAGTGGCACAATACGTTGGAAGAAGCATCAACCTTCCAGATGCCTCAACAGCTTAGACAACTGTTTGTCACGATTTTGACACACTGCGAACCCTCCAATCCTCTCGAGTTGTGGAACACATTCAAGGGGCATCTGTGTGAGGACTACACTCGAACATTGGCTGTTATGTCGTTAACACAGTTCAATCTTCCAGAGTTGGTTCAGCAGATCGCTGAGGAAGAAGTCGATGTGAATATTTACATTGACAGGGCCCAGCAGGTAAGGCCTCAGCTTAACGAACAGCAGTTAGTTGTTGCAAATGCGATTTTGTCTGCTGTTTCAAATGTGCGCAATGGTTTAGCACAACCTGAAACATTATTTTATCTGGATGGACCAGCTGGCACAGGTAAAACATTTACATATAACTATGTTATTACAGCATGTAGAGCCAGAGGTTGGAAAGTTGCTACTGCTGCATTCACAGGTATTGCAGCCACTTTATTATCTGGTGGTTGTACATTGCATTCCTTATTTCGTTTGCCTGTTCCTGTTTTAGAAAACAGTGTATGTAACATAACACCGACATCTAAACATGCAGAATACCTTCGAAGTATTGACCTGTTTCTGATCGATGAAGCCACAATGGTTTCTACGCATATTTTTCATGCTATCGACAGACTGCTTCGTGACATTTGCGGCAGTGATGCACTTTTCGGTGGAAAGGTACTTTTATGGGGCGGAGATTTTCGTCAGTGTTTGCCAGTTGTGAAGAAAGCAAAACCAACTGATGTTATTGAAGTTTGCTTGACAAGTTCTGCTATATGGGCATCAGTGGTAAAATACTCACTTACCGAGAATATGAGAGCCAGGCCGGAAGAACAAGAATTCTGTGCTTGGTTATTACAACTTGGTAATGGTGAACTGCCAATAAAACAAAATGAACCGGCTAAGGGTTCTATCGAAATCCCTGATTGTTGCGTTGTTCCCCACAACACTTCAATTATATCGGTGATGTATGACGGATTGGAACCTCACGAATACGCCTCAACAGCCATTCTGACACCAACAAATGAGCAATCATTGATCATCAACAATGAGGTGTTGGAAAGATTGCAAGGAGAGGCAGTTTGTTATTACAGTGCTGATGAAGTGGTATGTGACAATGAAGATGAGCGGCAAAATTATCCGCTTGATTTTCTGAACAGCATAACACCTTCGGGTATGCCTCCACATTGTTTGAAACTTAAAGTTGGGGCTATTATTATGCTTTTGAGGAATCTGAACATCAAAAAAGGTCTCTGTAATGGCACCCGCTTGATTGTTCGTGAATTATCTCATAATTTCATTAAAGCTGAAGTTTTGACAGGGTCAGCAGTTGGAGAAATCATTTTCATACCTAGGGTTGAACTGTCACCTTCAGATACAGGTATGCCTTTTATATTGAAACGCAGACAATTGCCTATCCGTTTGGCCTACTCTTTCACTATTAACAAGAGTCAAGGTCAAACATTTGATAAAATTGGTTTGTTTTTGCAGAGGCCGTGCTTTTCTCATGGTCAACTATATGTAGCATGTTCCAGAGCAAAGGCATTTGATAATGTGAAAATCAAAGTTGCTGCTACTGGGAAACAAGGTTATATCAATGGAAAGATGTATACTCAAAATGTCGTCTTTCCACAAGTATTACAGTAACTTAATTCTGCATATCTTTTGTTTTCATCCATATACTTGGTATGTGCAAAGGATTTGGATTATGAGTTTCAAAGATACCGGAAAAGTAAAAATATCAGTTTCCGGTTGTACATTGATCGTATCGTCACTCATTTGGGAGTGATTGGCATTGCAGTTGTTTAAAAGCAGCTTTTCCTCTATAGCGTCATGCCTTTATATTGTAATATATACTGTCATGAGTTTTCCTATAGTGTCTGTTGCTCAACTGTTAATGATTGATATTATAGTGTTAATTTGTTAATTCAATGACATTTTCTTTGTTGCAATGCTAAATATGGATGTAAAGATATGCTTTTATAGTTACTTAATTATTTTGCCTAAAAAACAGTTTATTTCTGTATGTTTATTTTTTAGGCGGAGTACAAGTCCCATTGACTTACGTTCACGCCGTGTACTCTGTTACCATGGGTTGTGCATGTATTCGTCTCTTGCATCTTAATTTTGTTTATTATGAAAAGTTCTTGCATGCGCCATCCATGAACCAAAAGTCAGGGCATTCATCCTTTTACCTTTGTGAAAATTAATTCTAAGTTGTTTCTTTTTTAGTGAACTAAAAAAAATTTAAAATAAAAAAATAATGGCAGTGCCACGTGAAGGTAAATATTTCTATGCTTTTTATACTGTTGTTTTTGAATACAAAATTAATTTTTCACTGTTTTGTTCCAGGTCCTAATGTAACTGATGAAGCCAGTCAGTACATAGAGCTTTCCAATATATTGGAATTATTAAAGCAGTATAAATCCATGTGAGTATGTATTATATTTTAGTGCTTCATGATGGGGTTGAAGAAACTGGTAAGTTTTCAAAATAAAACTGTAAATATAATAAAGAAAAAGAAAAGACGGTCTATTTATACCTTCTATATTTTAGGGAATGATGAAGTAACACCGGAAGGTAAAAGGAATTATTGCTTCAATAGAATACCATAAGTGTCATTTAGAATTACTATTGGTGAATATTAAATTACTCCTTTCATTTTCAGAAGAGAAGGGTCTACTGGGAGAAGGTTTGATATTTTCCTTTTTAACATTTTACTTAAATACATGTATTTAACTTTGACAGATGAAGTTATTTATACTGTTTCTCTTATTATCATTATAGTAACAACTTCAGTCCAAATATGAAGAGTAAGGATTCTTTCTCTAATACATGTTGCCTCTTATCATGTTCACTATTGAAATCTTCTTTCTAATATTCTTTCTGTTTAGATGCTAAAAATCCCAGCAGTTGTGAGTTATGAATTGTTTTACATAAAACATCAGTTTTAGTCTGTAGATCTGTGTTGAATCTGTGTAGAATGCACTTTGGCAGACGTAGTGTTTATACTGTTTCTCTTTTATATTATAGAAGCAACATCTACCCAAAATTTGGAGAGTAAGGATTTTTTCCCTAATACAAAAAGTTCTAATAAAACTCAATTGAAATTATTCTTGGAAATCATAATTCTCAGCCGCAATACCACATTTTCAATCTGTGTATGTGGTAATTCCTTTAATGTTTCACTGATAAAGAACCTACCAGCCGTAAGTAACACAAATATTTCTCATAAAACTGTATGTTATTCTTGGAGATATTAATTCTCAGTGTCAATAGTATAATCTATCTATGTGCTAATTCCTTTATTTGTTACCTATTAATTATCTTAGTTAATTATCTTAATTCATTACTAATCATTTTTTGTTCTTACATTTTAGTGACACGAAAAGAGTTTCATGTGTATAGAAAAACCCACCAGGACCGCGGTCTAACTGCGCGTTCTGGGTGTGGAAAAAAAAACGGGGGCGAGACCACGAGGGATTCGTCCCCCCTCAAAAAAAAATTAAAAAAAATAAAAATACAAAAAAAACAACTTTATCCCAAAATATTCCGGGTTGAATACCAATTTTTTTGTTGAAAATGTTTATTTTAGATAGTTGAATTTTTATATGGTATGGAAATACCGTACATAGAGCTCAAGCTTTTTCATTAAAGTTAATTTTCTGCGTTTTGGAAAACATCTTTGGCTGGTAGAAGTCTAAATAGCTGCTCCTGTGAATGGTTGATTAATGCCCATTGCCCATTAATAAGGAGTTTTAAGAATTTGTTTTTGCACATTGATTCTGTTGCACATAAACTATAGAGCTTCCACTAACAAGAAATGCATTGGGTGTTAATTAGTTATTCACTGTCAGTGTATGGTAGTTCCATACCATCGTTATTTATGTTAATATTTGTTGTTTTTAGTTAGAATAAAAGTTGTTATATACTTCCTTTGATCTTTATTTCACCATTCTGCAGCCTGTTTTGTAAAGTGACATTACCTATTATAGTTTAAGCAAAAACGTCTTTGCCGTTTTGAGAGATTACTAACCATAGCTAAAATTTAGTTTAGTTTAGTTCATTGAGGATAAAGATCTACATTGTCTGTATGTTAAAAATAATAAACTATTATGTGATATATGCTGATGTCAGCAGAAATAGAACAATTACGAAACGATTTAGGAATGAGCAGCTGTTTATTATTAACAAAGCGAACTGTAAATAAATAAATCACATCTTCTTTGCTGGCTAACAAAAGTGATTAACTGCTGACACACGTTTTTCTTGATCTTATGATAGTTCATTATCTTTATTGAGAAATGATTTGAATGAAATAGAGTTAGGGGAAATCGTTCATTATCTTTAACTTATATTTATTCAGATTCTTTAGAGTTATAGTATTGGACTATTATGTTGCGATTGAAGTCAACTTGGCGTTGGTAGTTTAGAAAAAAAGGTTATTGACAGTATTCTATGGATAACCCTGCTATAGTCTGGGTAGCATTGTCATGAAGATTGTGAATGGAAGTTTAGTTCGTTAAATTGAGATATATTGTCAAATGCACATTTCGGTTTTTAATTCATTCTTATCTTGAAAATTTTTTTTAGATTCTTTTGGACTCTTTGGTTTCTCTTACGTCATGAATCCCTAAAATCCATTTTTCAGAAGATCCGATAATTCAAACTACGTTCAAAGATGCAATGTACTCGCTATTCAGCGAGAATTATTATTTCCAAGAATAAATGGATTAAACCATCGAAACACATTCGAGGACTGTTAACGAAGTCGAATATACACTTTTGCAAAAGTGATTAAAGATAACCTTTATTTGGTTTATTTATTTATTTTATTTGTTTGTTTATGCTATCTTAGGATACTTTTTGGTGTAGTAGTGTCAACAGTTTTTCATGTGAATTTATGTTGCTGCTGATCATTCTATGACATTTTTGCTTACCTTTATAGTCAGCATTTTCGAAAACGTTTTCGCCCGGGTTAAAACATCCCATACATTTTTGATTCCTTAATTTAATTTTTCGTGATCTGGACGCATGCTGAACATGGGTGGCGATCAATTATTGCTGAATTAGTGTCGAACAGACATTTTACAATTTTGAAAATATTTATAGCACGTTTATTAAAAGAAAGAGTGCATTTCTATAGAAATCTACACACAATTTCACTAAGAATGCTCTCCGTCACAGTGATTTTTTGACGATTTTACACACTGGGTTACAGATCTGATTAATGGAGTGCCATCTCATTGCTTGGTTTTGTCAGCTTAGTTTCCAATTTTCCAATTTTGAAAATACATATTTTTAGTTCTTTTCCAGTCAACACATTTATTAAAAATGTCTGCGAAGGAGTGCATTTCTATAGAAATCTACCACAATTTCACTAAGAATGCTCTCCATCACAGTGATTTTTTGACGATTTTGAACACTGAATCTGATTAATGGAGTGCCATCTCATTGCTTGGTTTTGTCAGCTTAGTTTCCAATTCCAAACTTAGTTTGAAGTTCGATGATGTATGAAATGGCTGTTTAAATGTCGTAGCAAATATTAAATACACTTTTCTGATGAACATATTTTATTGTACTTTTGTATTACACAATAAGTAATATAAATGTTTTACCAATGACACAACGCAGGCTGAACATGAGTGGCGAGTGTCATTTTCAGAATTAAAACCCGTAAAAAATTTTTTACACGGGATACTAGTCTACTTATAATAATCCGCAATCGTGTGTAACACATTTAACTTAGAGAGTGTTTTGTTTTTGTTTTTTAATGGTCAAAATCTTCTTAATCGTGGTCATATAGCGGCAGTCCGACCACGCAAGACACATTCACATTCCGCGATTAGTATATGCTCCTCCGTTTTGTTATTTTTGGTTGGCGCAGTGGAAATCAGCCAAAAAACGTCTTTGGAGGAGTGCGAGCAATGCAATCTTCTTCGTTCGAAATTTGTCAAGAAACTCGTGAAATTCGTGAGCAAGAAACTTCGCGAAGAAGATGTGTTTCTTTTTGTATACGAATATTTTAATTTAAATTTGATTGTTTTAGGTAGTTTCTGCGAAAAAACGTATCGTGAAGATTGAACTAACAAGTGTGGAAGCAAATCGACGAAAGAACTGAAAAAAATTTAAGTTTCGGGATCGTTTTCTTTTCGGGTTTATCAAGTAAAGTACATTATTGTCTACAGTGCAGAATGTACAAGAATCTTTTACTTATTTACTAACTTTACTTATTATAATACCTTTCCTTTTTTGTTTCTAGAACTTAAAAACAGATGCCTGCAGAAAGATCTTTACTCAGGTAAAATGTTTTTGTTTTTTATCGTTTTCGTTGAGCTACCACTTCGTAGAGATTTAATTAAGAAGTGGACATAAATATACGAAAAACTGATTGTTTTCTTCGTTAGCATATCGGTAGAGAAAGACGAAAAAGAAAGAAAAACTTTGCGGGGCGAATAACTTGGATGTGGAGCATCGTTGTTATTGTTGACAACAGCATGCTTAGCAAAGGTGATGTTACTTATTATTATTCTGTATTATTATATTGTTCTGTTATTTACAAAAACAAAAATGGTTCCAGAGTTGTGACCATGAGGCAAGCGTAAGCTGTTGCTGTTGAAAGGCTCTTTGGCTGTAGCTACATCATACATGATCTTTATAGATTTTATTCATTTAAGCGTATTTTTACTTTTTAAATGTGATTATAGTGTCTTCTTCTGCATGGTTTATTCATTTAGATTTGTTCCTTTTTCACAAGAAAGAAAGTAAACAAATAAACGTCATTTAGGAAAGTATCTTTATATTATGAGTTTGGGAATATTTGGGTATTTAGTTTGATCATGTTCTTCTTCGTCATCCAGCTAATAATTATTCACTGTTGTTTCATGTGTAATGTATCTCTGTCTGACTTTCCGACTATTATCAGCATCATAATTTGAATTTGTTTTTGATAATGCTCCCAGTGGATGTATATACCTGTATTTGTTTATGCGACATTCTAATTCATGGAATTTTTCTTATTTTTTTATTTTTTCATGTTTATGCATTATTTTGTGTTATGGTAATCGTTTACGTACTATGCCTGGGTAATTAACTTTGGCATTATGATTTTATTTGTGACTTCTGGGTAAATTTTTGTTCTTAGTTACTGTTTTTAGGATAAATGCGTACTTGAATTTAATTTTTTTTTTCTTTTTTTTTTGTTGTTGTTTATTTCAATATTCTTATAGCATGATTAGGTTTTCGGTATTACAATTGAAATATTATCCTTTTAGGTAATAATAAAAAAAGCATAAAGAAATGAAACTCATGGTTTTAATCATGACGTTGATGGTTTTGGGAAGAACAGACTATGTATCATTTCAAAAATTCATTAATGGTTGCAGTCCAGTAGTAATTTTGGAACAAAAGAAAAAGTTGGAAGGTATCAATTTGTTTTGAATTAACATTTTGTAACGTTTAGTTTTGTATGTCTGGGTAAACAGTTCTGTGTTATATATTGCCATTTTTTTACATTAAAGTTACTTCTCTTCTGCGTATAAATATATACTCTGAGCCATGTTGCTATTTGTTTCTGTTTTTAATCTTCTGAATGTAATAACAAATTAATGCCTGTAAAAAACTTTTATACAAGTGAAATTCTGTGACAGAACGCATACTGAACATGGGTGGCGAGCGACGCCGTAAAACATAATACTGTATTTCCTGTATTTGCCGGGGCGCTTATAAATTTTTTTAGAAAATAAGGGGGGGGGGGGGGGGGGGGGGGGGGGGGGGTGCTTATTGGAGGGGGGTGCTAAAAAGAGGAAATACGGTATTTCTAATATGTAATATTTACAATGACTGGATAGTTACAGTAATTCTACAATGAAATAAAATATTTTTTCTTCAGTGGCATTCACAGTTATCTGTAAGGGCATATCAACGTTTTTCAAAATCCCGCAACTGCCACCCCCACCCCCCCCCGTCCAACCTCCACCCACCCATTCGCCATCTCAGCAACGTATTACTTTAGTGCGTTACATGAATAAACATGTGCAATCTAAAGTTCTGCCATTATCACCAGCTATGTACTTACACTCAGCTTGAATTGTACTGCATCATGATCAGAAAATGTAACACATTTCACAAAGCATTCAAGGTTGAAGGCATTCATCAAGCTAACTTGATTGTGTCAACTGAAAACAAATGCTTCTTAAATTCAATGAAAGATAAACCAACACGGTGATAGTCACGTAGCAACTCGATAGTCGGTTTAAAACAACATGTAATGCTTTGAACCTTGTCAATAGCGTTATTATATAAACAGTTAAAACCAGTCACAAAAATATTATCGGTATTTTGTTCAGATAAAATTTGAGTTTCAGTAAGACAGATAACATCAGAAGTTAGCAACACTTCATCATGACATATGTCTATAGCATGTCTACTTAGTGATCTTGTATTGAGCAAATTTATTATCACAGCAGTATCAACTGAATTTAAGACATGCAATGGTTCAAGAAAGGCTTCTCTTTTCATACGTTGGTATTCACAAGCAGCTCTAGGGTCAACCTTAATTGCAGAGGACTTATATTCTCCTAGAAGATAAAGACCATTTAATGTGGTGGCCATAATTGAAGCTTTTCTGTTTGAGTAAAGAAAAACTAACTACAGCTTCCGTTAAACTTAATCCTTGGACTTTGTGAATAGTACATGCCCAAGCCAATATTAAGGGAAATTGTGTCCTTTTGATAACTGGAGAACTATCTTTATTGACTCTTATAACAATATTTGCTTCAGCTTTTTCAATAGGTACCCATTTGTGCAACCTTCCATAAGGGTCTGATTTAGATCTTTTATTACCAGCTTTAACATCATCGAATTCAACATACACTTTAGAGACATAATTATTGATATCACAACAAATACGTTTAACAGTGCCAATTTGTCCATTAATTAAGCGATCTGCAATATCAATATTCACTGTTAGCACAACTCTTGCATTTACCTTTAATTCAAGTAATTTTACTAACCCACCTGTTTCACTTTGGTTTTTACTAAGGGCTTTTTCAATAAGTGATGCTGCAACATTTTTTGGTAATTCATCAATGGCTGTTCTTGAGTACAGACGGTTTTCAATTAAAGACAACATCTTATGATTGTGTTCTTGACATGGTTTATTTTCAGCAAATATATGAAGTGCATTTCTTGGATAATTAATAGCATCTAGTTTCACAAGTCGTGATTTCAACAGTTGTTCTTCTTGTTCTCCAAGTGAAGCAATCCACATTTTGTTTAACAGATGAATTAGATCACTGTCACCTTTCTGCCGCATCACTTCATCCAACCCAACTATCTTAAAATGATTCTATAAATGTGATAAATTTTGCCATGCATCCCTAAATTCAGCATAAACTGGCCTTGATTGTACTGGAGGAAGCTGATAAAAGTCACCAACTGTAACTATGGTAATACCTGCAAAAGGAATATCATCAGAAGTTCCAAATATTTCAATGAGCCTGAGATGAATGTACAAAAGTTGTAAGTTTGACACCATTGATATTTTATCAATGATAATAACACGTAATTCAGACAGGCTGTTTCGCAAGGAAGATCTTTTTTTATCATTCAGTCTTGGTAAACTGTTTTTAAATTTCCCAACAGGAAAGCCCAATGCAGTATGAATAGTTGTTCCATCAATGTTGATAGCAGCTACACCAGTAGGTGCAACCAATAAAACCTTTAATTTATCCAATGTTTTTGTTCGAAATGAAAACATTTTTGTTAAATTATGATAAATAGTTTTAATCAAGTGAGATTTGCCAGTTCCAGCACCACCAGTCAAAAAAACATACAATAGCGATATCGTTACCTTATTGATTGCTGACATATTTTTAACTGTTCTTTTTGCCCAATTAATGACTACTTCAAAACATTGTCTTTGCTTTTTGTTCAGTGATCTAATTTTTACATTCAGTTCATCATCACACATGACAGCAGGTGCATTGTTCATGGCTAAACTGGAGTCATCATGTTCTGTTGCATCTTCAACTGGATGTTCTGATTCAAAAACATCAGCAGGCAGCATTTCTTCAACCTCATCATTTTCTTGATCTGCAGAACTATCTTAATTTGATGCATTAATTCTCATATTTAACAATGCTTCCTCTACCAAGTCTCCACATGGTTCAAAGATTTGTTTGTTTGCATTAACAATATGGATAACACCATTTTCTTGAAGCTTGTCCATGTATTTGCCAGAATTAGTGCCCTTCAAATCTTGTTCATTGCGGAAAGGGTAAAACATAAAAAGTAAATGGTGTGCATACTTTTCAGGGTACTTGTGACGATTTGGGCTATAATATCGTAAAACAGCTTTTACTTGGCGACATTTCAGTTTTTCCTTAGAATTCATCAAGGGTATGCTGCTTGGATAATTATTTGCATTGTTGTTAACTTCAAAATCTTGCTCTCTCAACACAGTTGGTTGACTGTCATTAACACATTCAGCTTCTGTTTTAGGTACCAAATAATAATGTGCAATAAATTGTGCAAAACAGAAACTATCTAGAACGCTGTATTTTCCATTCATAAATGAACGATCAGGCCTTACCAAATAGCGATCTATGGCATTTCGTTTAAAAATATCTACACTATCTTCCGGTAACTCGTCAATTTCTTCTTTATTCCGACAAACTCTGAAGCGATTCTCAGGTAAATTACTATTAGCAAAAATTACACCAGGGAATGCTTTTCTAAGCCATAATTCAGGCATCAAGATATACACAGCTTCCTGTACTGAGCATTCTCTTTTATTGGCATAAGCTCGAGCAATGGCTCTCATTTTCTCCACATCAGATTTATTTGAACTAAAGGCTTCTTTAGCTGCTTGTTTCATTGCTTCAGATGTTTCATCTTCTGATTTTGAGAAATATGCACACATGTATGTCACAGCCTTGTAATGATTAAAAACAGGTTTTATATCTAAATTTGCCTGCCATGCTAACAAACCTTCAATAAAATAATTATTGGCAAAACAAGAATCTGGATTGCGCTTCAAATGAATTTGAAAGTCATCATCATTTGATAAGGAAAGTGCCTTGTAATAATCATCTTATGAAATGTTCAGTTCTTGAAGAATCTCTTTAATTGATGGTACCTGCTCAAAGTCATCCCTTTGTATTCTTGTCAATATAATCTTTTACTTTGTCAAGTAGCAGTTTACGTTGCTCAAACATTTTTGTCTGATTTTCTAATGGTATATCTTTGGACAGTGGTACAGCAATGATAGTATGATCAGTGAAGAAATGACCATAATTGTATCGACAGCTTTGATTTTTGTATTTTCTACATGATTTAGAATGTGAATGAATCTGATAAGTGGTCACAAACTCATGAAGCTTAGGATTTTCATCGATTCCAGATACATGGGCTGTTATTATTGAATCAACGAATCTGACATAATTATCAATATTTTCAATACTCAGTATGGGAGCATTTAGAACCCATAGAAATGAATGGATATGAGGACTACCACGTACTTGAAATTCAACACGTATGGCATAATAACTGACTTTGCCAAGAGGACCATTAACAATTATTTCTTTAAAGATTGCTTCAATTCTTCAAGTCATAAAAAAAGTTGGCAAACCTAATTGTTTAACCATAGCCAAAACTTCAGACAGAAACTTTTCCAGTATGCAGGTGTTCCTTTGACTGTGTTCATAAAATGAAATCCTTCATCTTTAGCAATAAAAGATTTAACAGTATCAGAAAAACTACTAGACAACATACCAGCTGTCAAATGGCTTGAACTGACTTTTTTCATAGCAACATTAATTTGGCTATTCAAATTCAGTTGTAAAACAACAGAAAGAGCATAAAAAATTTAATCAGAATCAGAAGCAAACTTTTGTTTTCTAATTCAATAAACGTTGATTAAAATATTTGGTGGGGCTGAGTTTGACATCTCGCTCAACTCTGTAACCATACTTCCTGGTAGGAAATAAAAACGGATGAGACAACTCTTCACATTTTTCATCCAATAAAATTGAAATTGGTTTAACAGCCTCCCCTGGTGCATGAATAACATTGTCAGGTTGGGGTATGTTAGAAAGATGCATAGTTTCTGTAGCACCTACTCTATACTTATCTAAAGGGTTATCCGATTCCTCAATATCAGCAGGACTGTTTGAGGATTCACTAACTGTCTCAATTTTAATGGGTATATCAATAGGTTCAGTCAGAGACAGAAGATTAGCTGGTATTTGACCGATGTCAATTGCAATATCATGATATAGTCGATTATTTTCTTTGAGGTATTGTAGGGCAGCTCTAACCTTTTCAGGCGATACAGCTTCAAAGAAAACATTCCTCTGTAAGCTAACTTACGTTTAAGTTTCAACATAACAATGCCATTACTATCAGCTCCTTGTATTTGCTAGATTGGCAGTATCTATTCGAACATTACAAATACTGCCTTTTATTTTTGGCATTTGCCTTTTTGGTATAATTGCTGCTTTTTTAAATAAAATTCTTCTGGATATGATAACCTTCTGAAGACGGTTTTAAGTTGACTAAATCATTTGGAAAGTCATATATCTGAAGTTTATTCCAAACAGCTTGGGCAGGAATTTCAGATTTTAATAGTTTTTTGTGACATGTAAGACATATGTAAAGCTTTCCATCATAACTTATTACCTCATGATAAAAATTAAACATCTTATTCACCGCGCTAATGTTGCCAGTATCCAGTGTTATGCGTTTCCCCATATCTCTGCATACGGACATGTATCCGTTAGTATGCGGAGGGTATGCGGATTTGGTATGCGGAGATATTCACCTTGCATACGGACACTTTTGTATCCTGAGATATGCGGACTTTGCATATACTCCGCATATACTTGTTATATCTCTGCATATTCTTTGGATACCGTTTGCATAACTCCGCATATTAATTTGAAAAAATCCGCATATTAGCTTTGCATATCAAATCTGGAATTCCGCATACTAACTCCGCATATCAAATTGAGGAACAACGTATATGCCGTATACGCTTTTTTTCTTTAGGTCATTTGCGATACTTCATGTTTTCTTCCAATTAAAAGAAAACTACATTTCAAAAATTAGTTTTACGTACTTATATTCTGAACCAAATATAACCAAATATAAAACAGTTACAAGTTGATTACAGTAGAACCCATGTAAATCAAGTTACTTTCCAAGACGGACGATTTTCACGAAGAACAACTTTCGAATTCGAAATATTAATGGCCAAAAAAAAGAACTAGAGATAATACAAAACATTCACATCAAGCTATTGAAGATTTTAGATTTAGCTTGTGGTTCACACGAGTTCTCCTGTAAGCACATATTTTTCGCTGACTTTTGCTGACGGTTTTCGATCTGACGCATGTCCATACGTAACATGTGCTCTTCTGCTTCCGTCAGCTTTTTTGACAAGGTCACTCAGTTCTGGATTTCTCCATGGTATGGTTCGATGACATTTCCTCCCATCTTCATCGCTCTCTATGTCACTCATCAACTCTGCCGTGACATCCTCCCAATCTTCCTCCTTTCCGTACTTTTTTCGTATTTTTAGAAGCTAAAAAAACAAAACAAAGGAGCATCATTAGCTTGCTGGCTCCATAGTTTTGTAAGGTAGCTGTGGAATGAAAGTCAGTTACTCGATGTCGTCGTTGGACGCCTCTTTTTTATTCTGAATTATTTCAAAGCTATCGCTTCCCTTTTCCCTTTCTTGTCGCCGAAGCGATTCGTGATATCGTCTGCATGCTCCTAAATTTAGAAAGGAGTATAAATAAAATTTTATATTTATTATATGAATCGACCGATAATCAATTGGAAAATGCAATACATACTTTTAACTAATCCATAAGGATAACTTTCCAGTATGTTTGGATTTTCATCCTTCATCATTTGGATTATTACATTTGTGACTTGAGCATTATTTTGAGCATCAAATCTTTAAAGAAGAAATACGTTTTACGAGTCAGCAAAATGAAAAATGGTATTCTGTTACAGCGCTCATTTTTTATAAATTGAAACGCGTACCTACCGAGAATTCAAGTCCCAATTATTTTCGGGATCGATGGCTTTGTAATATGATCTAACCATTTGCTGTAACAATAAGATGGTTGTTTATATAATTATTTGAGCTTAAAAAGTTTAATATCAACCGACTAAGAAAATATGTAACTTACAGAAAGTTCAGTAGGGATAACAGCCCTACAAGCGACTGCTTCATTTTTTTTATGCCTTCTTCATGGCAGTTATTTCCAATTGCAAAGACGATATGGTATCCCGATATGACTCTAAAGTCGACTCCATGACGGCATATTTTTCGTCCATATGATCTTGAAGATCGTTGATTGCTCTAAATTTGGATAAGACAAATTGAACTTCATCATTTCATAATTGTACTTCAAATACGGCTCAACGTAATTACCTGATTACATCATTGTTTTGTGGCGCCTTTTTTAGTTGAGGCGTGGATTGCCGCGACGATGGGTAGCATCTCGCTGCACTGAAATATTGAAAAGTTGTTGAAAATGTTGTCTAAAACAAGCTTTTATTAACTATTAAGGGAAGCGTTTACCCCGGCAACGTGATCAACTCCATTGTTTGATTTGGAGAACTAAATTGTTCTTCCAAAATAACATCCTCCTCCTCTTCACATTGTTCACGTCGACTCAACTGTTGTAGCCTATGAGTGAAAATTTTTAAAATAAATGAAAGGTTAAAATTTCCTGAGAATCTACGTTATAAACATATTTCCACCATTATCAAAAATGGTGGGGGGGGGGGAGGGGGGGGGAGCTGATGTAATAACATTCGTTTCAAGGCGCAACTAAAGCGACTAAACTCACTCGAAAAATATAAACTCGACTTTCATACCAACAATGCAATGCTGCGATAAGGAAGTTGCAGTTGCACGTGAGCAGAGTTCTTTGAGTTACAGCAACGTGAAGTTCAGTAGTGCCTGAGTGTGTGTGATTTGTAAACACATTATCAACATTATCAACGTGCATTATTCAGGTAAGAGCAACTTTTTCCCCATTTTTTAATGATTGTGTTTTTAAGTCATCGGACTTTATATGTTTAGGAAATAACTTCAACAAAGAACAATTATAGTCTATATATGATACAATGATTAAATGATCAGAAGAAATCAACATCTTTCTCAGCTCCATTTTTTGTTTGACAAAAGCTGTAGATGATGGATACAAATTATGGCTTGATTATCAAGATCAACACAAAACTGTGCGAAAACCTAGCACAGAAAAAGAGGTATAATTTATTTAGTTCGTTTTCTTTTGTGTTTTTTTTTGTTTGTTTTTTTTTGTCAGAAACACGTTTACAAGGAATCTGAGGCTAAAATTAACTATAAAAATGAAGAATTGGTAAGGAACTTGCAAGGCTAAAAGAGTGAAAAAAGAAATTAAAACAATTTTGTTTTTCCGAAATGTATAAAAAGAACAACTGCTAAAAATAAAAACTAAAGATTTTATTCATGGTGATAATAGAAACGTTTCACGCCAAACGAAAAACAGGAGTTAAAAAGCAAGAAACTTAATAAGGAATTTTGGGGCTGAAACACTCTCTGAAAAAATAAAGTAACTCTAAAACGACCAACTTAAGGTTTACTCTTTAAGAACGGCTGAATATGAAAACATTGCTTGGTTCAATTTTTATTTGATTTTCTCTTTTCGGTTGTATTAGTATTCATTTTTTGAAAAGTCGGTGCACAATACACTAAATTTTGGGTTTCAAGAATATTACTTGTGTTTATTGCTTTGTACTCTTGCACGTCGTCAAAATTTTCGAAGGTTCAAATAATCTTTTCTATGTGATTTGGGATTTCGAAATTCTAAAAATAAATCTTTAAAGAATGATTTTTTCAACTTTAAGTTTTTGTTTACATCGATAAAAATATCCCATATCTATATGAAAATTCTCTTATCCAATAATTCAGTGTCATGCTTTTGAATCGTTTTTTTCTTTTTTATGGTTTATGAAGAATTAAAGCTGAAAGAATTTTTACATGATATCGAAATATAAATGAGAGTTGAATGCTTTCTCTTTTGTTTATACGTCCCTATGACAATCATTTATCCTGGATCCTAGAAATAACATGTGGACCTATTACCCTTGGAAAGCTAAGGATGTGTCGCTTTAAAGGCGTTTCACTATCACTTGATTATCGGCAAAGCAATAAGTGTATAATACATAAACATATGTATATCGCTGATCAGGAGTTAATTTTCTTTTCTCTCCAGTTTTCTCGTTCGGAAAAAGTAATTTAGGCCCGGTGGCTACTTTCGTATAAAAAATTTGTGAGTTCATCATTAGATTATATAAATTCTTTTCGCAATCAGCTTGAACAAAACAAAACCTATTCAACAGTAAACAAAAGCCTTCTGCGAAAAAAACAATACATTTGCGCAGGTCAAATGATTGTGGACAGCTGATATCTTTGGGGTGACGCAAGAAAAAATTAGTGTAGCTGATAATTGGTAGTAATAATGAGAGATACCCACAAATCTTAAGTAGTATGGATGGGTAATGCCCTTTATAAGAAACTCTGAATAAATTTTTGACATTGACCTAAAGTTCACTAAACTTCATTATTATATACCCCCGGTTTACAATCCATGATTGAGTCATGTGATTCTCAGCGTACGATTTACAAATGTTTTAGCGCGAATTTAAAATTCATGCTCCTTTGTTAAAGAAAATCAAAGGAAATTTTTTTTACTATGTTCCCGCTGACTTCTTGAATAACCCTGGATATATAGAAAGGTCGATAAAAACCAGGTATATGAATTATCTTATAAATTCGAATTTAACTGTCAAGTTATCAAAACATTTCATCACCCTCCACCGTTCAACTTCTACTTGGAACCCAAAGCTTAAGAATCGATACCTCAGAACAGTGAAAACGAAACATTTTCAAAAACTTGATTTTGATTTTCTGAAGGAAGCTTAAAAAGAAATAGATAGTATCAATTTCACCTAAACGTTTTCACTACAAATAAGAGCTTCATGCTTCATATTTACGACGGAGAGTTGAAAAATGAAAAATCTCTCTCAGTCAGTTTTCTGTGAATTATAAAGGTCAGGTGAAAATTCAGAAATTAAAGAAAATATTGCTCCACTATCCAAATCGTGATATGATTATTATAGTATTATACAAATACTTACAAAAGCATCTTTCAAAATCTAAAATTCTAAAAATCTAATAAAAATTTTTAAAAATTTTCCTCTCAACAGCTATGGATCATTCAACAAAACAGAAACGAAAATGAAAGTATTGTCCGCACTGTTCAGCATATGTCAGTTCATCTACCTTTTATGATCACAAGGAAAAATATTTACATGATGGCCATTACAAGACAATTGATGAAGACACTGGAAAACTTTTAGATTCGTATAAAAAGTTACAAGGTATGAGAAATCCAACCACATAAGTGATATTTTCTTTAAATGAAAAGTTTTGAAATCTTCAAAACACATTTCAGGGCCCTCACATTCAAACAACTACACAATTTCTTTGGAAACAACAGACATTAGTGATGAGGAAAACCAAATTCTAGGTTAGTTCATTTATTACAAGACATGTTCAAAAACCTTGGTTGTAGACGTAGTTTAATGCACAAAAAATAACATTGACAGCTCTGCTTAAAAACATAATTTCAGTCAGTCCCTTTTTATAGAAAATAAACAAGAATTTGCAATTCCAAGTCATAAAAGTGATAATGACAGAGAACCTTTTTGAAAAAAGGCATTAAAACAAAAACATAATAAACATAATAAACTGCATCATATTTTTGAACATGTTTCACACAAGCTATTTTGAGAAGTAAACCTATTTTCCTTTATATCTGTTGTCATTTAGTTTCTGATAATGTCAGTGATGATGGGGAAGATGACAATTATTCTTGTGATGGCATAGATTCGGGATCATGTAGGAACATACATATTTTTCAAACAACTCAGCGCAATGAGTAGTTCTTTTCAATAATGAAGTGTTCCCAACTTTAGATGGAGAATCAAGTGATCAGGACTTTGAACTCGACAGTGATGATGGGAATATGTCTTTTGAAGAAAACAGCGTTTCTATGGAAACAGATAATACCATTGAATTTATTGTCATTCAGGCAATAGTAAATTCCTTGCTCTTAATACAAAGCAGAGCATTCATTTCAGATGCATGCATTGAGAGCATTCTGGGAGTGTTTAAACTTTTCATTACCCTCATCCAAACTCACTATGCCATACCTAAATTACAAGATCTTGCTATGACATTTCCATCAACATTGCATGCTGCAAGAAAGTTCATTGGTCTAAATCGTGATGATTTTAAGAAATATGTTGCTTGCCCGTCCTGTCATTCACTTTATGAAGAAATGGATTGCCTGTTTGTTAACAACAATGGTTCCAAAGAAAGCAAATCTTGTCAGCATGTCGCCTTTCCTAGTCACACCCGTCCATCATTGAGAAAAAAGTGTGGACAAAATTTGCTGAAAATGAACCCTGTGTCCAACAATTTCACACCATTTAAAGTTTATTCCTACAGAAGTATAATAAACACACTTCAAACATTACTGGTAAGAGATGGATTTAAGAGGTTGCTACATCAAAATAAAGAGGTGCATCAAGACGTTTTGTTTGATATCTATGATGGCAATATTTGGAAGACCTTCCAAGACTCTGATGGCCATCCTTTCTTTTCCAATAAACGAAATCTAGGAGTAATGGTGAATATTGACTGGTTTAATCCTTATGAAAACTCAGAGCATTCATTAGGAGTTATATATCTTACCATACTCAACTTACCACGCAATGAACGATTTTTATGGGAAAACACTATAGTCGTTGGCATAATTCCAGGACCAAAGGAGCCGCAATATCATGTCAACACATACATCAAACCATTGGTTGATGAACTTCTTATACTTTGGGATGGAGTACTGTTTTACGGAGCCTGATATAATTGGGAAAGCTCTTTATAAAGTCGCATTGATTGGTATTAGTAGTGATATTCCAGCAACCCGTAAACTTGGTGGTTTCATCAACTTCAATGCTAAAAAGGGTAAGGTATAAATATTAGAATGTACAAAATCGTTCAGCAAACTACAGTAAAAATCTTATTTCTTGGTTTACTTTTAAGGTTGCAGTAAATGTTTCAAAGAATTTCCCAGAGTTGATCAACTGATTCCTGATTACTCAGGTTTTGATTGCGACCAGTGGGAAAAAAGAACTGGTGAAGAGCACAAAAAACATGCTGAAGATACCTTAAGTGCTGTTACTGGAACTCATCGCCGTCAACTAGAGTCCAATTTTGGTGTTCGTTATAGTGAACTATTTCGTTTACCATATTTTGATCCTGTACGATTTCACACCATTGACCCAATGCACAATTTATTTCTTGGGACTGCTAAACATGTTTTTAAGAATTGGATTGAAACTGGCATCCTCACCGATAAAAATTTACAAGAAATTGACAGGAAAATGAAGGAGGTTAAAATCACTTCAGATGTTGGAAGAATTCCAGGTAAGGAAAGCTGGAAGATAAATTCTAAATATCTCTATTACAGACATTTATATGTATACATGAGAAAGTTGTGAATTACAGTGTAATTCACGTCTTTCTCATATATACATATTATAAACTACATGTGGCAATAAACATCATAGATTACCTTGTGGATATAATTTCGCGTGGATTTAATTTCGAGGTCGGCAGAAATTTTTGATTTGGCGTGGATTTATTTTCGCGGTTGATATCATAAATTTTGCGTGGATTTAATTTCACCTAACACGTATTTACGATAAAATAAAAAAAAGTCTCTCTTTTTAAACTTCATTAGTTTCTTCCTCATCTTTGTCTTCGTAACAGCTTTTGTGAACGTCGTCCTCAATCTCACTGTCGTCGTAAACAAAGAAAGAATGTTATTATAAAAAAAGATTAAAAACCATGCCTGTTTTACTCTACCCCTTACAAAATACTCAAAAAATTACGTTTTGAAAAATTCAATTTCACGTGGATTTAATTTCGCGTTTTTTTTAAAAAACCGCGAAAATCGCGAAATTTAATCCACGCGAAATTTTATCCACTTAAGGTATACTAATAAATAATGCTTCACATCTTCTTCATACTTAGTATCTTATACTTAGCAAATGCTGTCATCATTGAAAAAACAGGCTGTTATTATTTCTAACTTAGTATTGAATTCATTTGCTAATGATACTAAACTACCATCTTATGACATCATATATGCATTGCAAAAAGCTAACATTAAAATTTCAGAAACAAAATACACACTTTTCTTTATAAGAATACGCTTTATATATAATGTTCATGATGAAATTGGACAAAACGTTAAGTATGTCTTGCCAGGATATTGCCATCGAAATTGCGAAATTTAATTCTCGCAACAATTTATTCCCTAAAGTATTCTTATACAAAAAGTGTATTGACCTATTAAATAACTTTTGGGGTTCTTATTTTCAATATCATTTTGGAGGCAGGAATTGTCCAAATATCATTTTTCCCAAGTATCTATACAAGGTACAAAAAGTATACAGTATTTGAGGAAAATATGTTGTAATTGTAGGTCATATCTCTGAATGTTACAAAAGAATGAAAGCAGATGAGTGGAAAAACTGGATAATGATCTATTCAATGTACAGTTTACATGATGTACTACCAACCAAACATTATAATATCTGGTCACTGTTTGTTTCTGCATGTTGTTTGCTGGTAAAGAAGACCATTTCAGTGCAGGAGGTGGAGCAAGCACATGTTCTATTGAAAATGTTCTGCAACCTTTACGAAAAAACAATGGGAAAAAGTTTTTGCACTCCAAACATGCACTTACATCTTCATTTACGAGAGTGCTTACTTGACTATGGTCCAGTCCATGCTTTTTGGTGTTTTAGCTGGGAACGTTTTAAGGTATCCTTGGATCACACCATACCAACAACCACAATGTTGGGTTACAATTTATGAGAAAAGTTGTCACAACTTTTCATGTGCAACAGTATCTAAAGTCTAGCAGTCTGTTATCATTCATCAATGTCAAAACACCACAGACACTAGATTTAATTGAAATTTCATCTATTGCAAGACGGTTATGTTATCGGCCAGAGATAACAGGAGATGAATTGAAAGTATCTGGGTATGAGTCCAATGCTACTACAGTTGATGCATTAGTCAGCATTTCTGAATGCGATTATGAATATTTGTCTCTGCTTTTTCAAAAGCTATTCCCCAAGAACTTTGTTCGTGTATCTAAGGTTGTACGAAACGTCAAAAAAATGAAATTGGTTGGTCAATTGCTGTGTCCTCTGGAAGTGAATAATGGATACCTATATAGGTGCTGTGTTATGGGTAGATGGCTTGGACCAAATGTGAATCTTCGCTCTAATGAGTATTGACCTGGAATGGTAAAAAATGTATACGAAGTAAAAATAATTTTCCAGACAGAGATTATATCTATGTATGTGGCCAGAATGAATTGGTTGAAACAGCACATCAAACAATGTTTTTTTGGACAAAATAATTCTTTGCAAATCTGGAATACTGAATATGAAGATCATACAGCAGCAACTTTCATTCCTGTTCAACTCATTGTCAATCGTTTTACCTATGTTCAGAAATTCATTAAATTCAACAAACAGGAAGCTGATAATGTAAACATTATCATACCTATGCCATCTAAGTCACTGTGAATTCATGGGAATGTTTATCTTTACTTAACACCATTGAGAGAAATGTTGTTTATGCTCAATCACAACTTTCGTATGTATATATTCTGTAGTTATCAGTGTAAAAATATTGCTTGGAAACTTTCTATTATTTAAAGGGGAACTACACTCAAAAAATCAAGATTGATTTATCTGTACCATTTGAAAAAATTTCAAAAATGATTAAAGTCAGGTTTAGAATTTTTGAAAAATCATTTTTCGTTCATGAGATATTGTCATTTAAAGTTATTTTTCAAAATTTGTTTGAATTGAAGAAGATTTTCTTGGACGTCATTAAAACCAAAAATTTATTCCAGATGTTGATTTATAGCTTTGCCAGCAAAAAATAACAGAGATCTGAAACCGAGCTGGAGTGACAAGGGCGACAAGTTTCTTTGGTGATTTCGCTACTTTAGTTCCTAGACACTACATACGAGGTACTTGAGTTACTTACATATTTGTACGTCAGCAATTTCTTCTGAATGTTGTAACGTCATGTAGTCATGGAGATGATGTTTCGAAAAAAAAATTTAAATGGTAATATCTCAGGAAGGAAAAACGATTTTTCAAAAATTCAAATACTGTTTTTCATAAATTTTAAAGCTGTTTCAAACAGTTCAATTAAAAAAAAACTTGTGTTTCGTTTAGTTTACTTCCCCTTTAAATAACCAGTCTTAAAGGAGAAAAATAGGTTCTTTGTTTTTTAGTTCAAGGTTGTTTCAATATCGATTAAGACAGGCAGATAGTGACACTTAAACTTGAGAAATGAAAGTGCTTTTAACCTCATCTACATAAATAAAGTCATTCAGTTTGCGGTAGCACAGTGCTCAGAGAACAAACCAGTATATTTAATTTAGTATTCTTGTTTTGATTATTCACCATAATTGAGGCTGGGTGCAATAACCTGATGTTCATAAAAAAGGTATATTTCTGGTGTATTAGGAAATTCTTGCAACATTTCACTGTTTATCTTTTTCGGTGTCACCAGATGCTTATATCTAATATTGAAAGTTCTTATTATGTATTATAAACAATAAAGTTTCTCAATGTATTATATATTATATTATACTTACCTTTATACAATATTATTATGCTTGATGGATTATATGATTGATCTATTATTTAGAAATGTTCCAAAAATCTCTTATATTTCTAAGACTTTTCATTCAAAGAATAGAATAGAATCAGAATAGAATCATATTTATTTACCAATGGTGGGAGCCACCCAAAGATTTTGTAGTTAAGGATGCAGTATAAGTTCCATACTTAAGAAAAAACAAAATAATTTTTTTTCAGCAAACCATCCAAAAAAGACTGAACTTTTCAGTGATAAAATAGTTTTTATGATCTTTTACAGGGAAGTGGTTCCTTTCCAAATAAAAGTTTTTTTCATTTGTGATTTTTTTTTAATTCATCTTTCACACTTTTCTCTGTAAACATGTTCAAGCACATACATTTTTCTAAAAACAGTTTTTTTGCTTTACTGAAAAGTGAACCATTCCAAGTTATTAGTAAATAAAGTTTGAGTTTGGAAGGAAAAAATTCACTTTAAAGAAAAAATGAAATAACTTGGAATTGAGGCTTTTGTTTTTTAGCCACATCTTTTGTGTAACCACTTCTTGATAAACGTTTCAAATGAACCAAAGTTCTATGCAAGAAACAGATTTTGCCTAAACATATTCATACTACGCACATACTACATAAAATTCAAACAAACCTGCACACACAAACAAACAAAAGCTAATCGATATCTGACGACACAAAAACACAATTTCATGGCATAATCATGCTCTTATTTTGAATGAAAAACCTCTTTTAAAACAAATGAAATACATTAATTGTATTTTAACAAATAAATTACATCAAATACGAAGATATTATGAATTAAATCAATGAAGAAGGTTCGTTGCTCGTCTTCCAAAAAATAAAACATCCATTTTCCAACCACGTGCGGGATTGTCTTTCATAAATTTACTCCTGATTCATGTAACGTCAACATGAATTATGTAAACCGAAATTATCCGATAGTCCGCATATCTGCATATCTTGTATGCAGTGTATCCGAATTCCACATACCGTGTATGCAATATATCCAATGTCCGCATATCTTTTTTGTTCATATCCGAAGTTATGCAAAACACGCATACCAACCGCTTAGGATACTCTTCGCATAATTCCGCATATCCTAAGTATGCGTAATTCCGCATTCATAGGGATATTGGAGCCGTTTACGCAGTGATTGTCATACTTCTCCCTGCTGAAAACTACAACAGATCTGCGATAAAGGCAGCGATTACAAACTAGGCCTATGAAGAATGGGCCTTCACGTATCATTGTAGTAAATTTGGCTATTCTTTCAATGAAGCTTTGGTCAGGTTTACCACATAAGCCTTGAGCTTTCTTACTGCTTCTAGCAATTACTGTATTTGAGTAATCAAGTCGCCTTTTTAATTTAATGGCATTATCTTCAGCAGTTCTAAAGATTTCCTTACGTCTTTCATATTTTCTCTTTTTGATCTGATCATGTTTTGGAGAACCAATTATTTCTGTGTACTTATCACGCTTTGTAAATTAAATATATTTCAATAGAAACCAGAGTCCAACTTCATGTTGTTATCTCCATGTTTCAACAAAAGAACTATAACCTAAGCAATCATGGAAAAGTCAAAGAATTATCGTACCCATAAGAACTGTTGAACAAGAAGCATCTGGAAGAAAATACCAAAAAATAATCGAGAAAATAATGTCATACCTGCATTGGAAGTTTATCATTCTAGAAAAAATTAAAGAAGATTAGTGATGAAATTTGTCAACTTATGTTAGATTTTATTTCCTCAATATGATTGGGAAATGAATAGAGTTTATTATTGGATTTCTGCGA
Source organism: Turritopsis dohrnii (assembly GCA_027922465.2). Taxonomy (NCBI): domain Eukaryota; kingdom Metazoa; phylum Cnidaria; class Hydrozoa; order Anthoathecata; family Oceaniidae; genus Turritopsis; species Turritopsis dohrnii. The sequence goes on along the minus strand of BQMF02000112.1, from coordinate 94,368 downwards.
AAGCAAGAAATACCTTAAAACCGGCTCTGTTCTTTTTTTTCTTACTGTCCAAACCTAGCGATTTTTTAATCTCGAAGTTCATTGGTTCATACAGCCGCCGTCTCAAAATTCATTGGTGCATAAAGCGCCACTATTACGAAAGGGTGCTAATTAACTTTAATAGCGCTAGTTTATTGGCTTGAATTTCTGCCATGTGATCATCCGGGTATTTTTCGACTTCACATTTGCACGCCGTTCACATAATGGTAGAAGAAACCGAAGAAACCCACTTAGATTTCCACGTGTTGATTGGATCAATATTGAACAGATTTAAAAGAAGATTTAAGGGAGAAAGGGGAGAAATTTATAATTATCTTTCAATGATTCTACTGCGTTCATTCTTTTCTTCTCATGTATTTTATAAAAACAGTGTGTGAAAGGAAATGCTTTTATTTTTTGGAAAATGTCTGGGATTCTTTTAAGCCTTTCTAAATACAAAATATTGTTTGTTTCATGTGTGGGCTGTAGTGCTTTTTAAGCTCTGGATACATACAGCTCAGCTCAGTTTCCTCTTCAGCTTCAACAACACAAAGAATGTACTGTCTACCCTCTGCCTGTGCATCATTTTATGTTTGATGTTTCTCTAGCTATTTTAGCTTATTTACTTGTATAGTTCTTGACTGTATTATCAATGTTTTGAATTAGGAATTGGGACTTACTATTTACGATAGCAAATTGAAATTTGAAACTCAAATTTCTGCTTTCAGTTATGTTTGCTAATTTTGGTAAGTTTAGGTCATATCTTTCATAATCCTAATCTTTGTTTACTTTTTCTGTTTGGGAAGTCTTAGTAATTAGGAAGATTGACCGTACATACGTAATCAGTGTGATATCTGAAAGCATATAAATTTGTTGTTATTTTGTTCATTAAGTTTATAAGGAGTTAATGTAAGTTTCGTATTGTGTCAGTTATCCTTTTATAATGCCCTGGCGTGTATACGTAATTAAAAATTTAATGTTTTTTAAGTTTCTGAATAAATCTTTTATAATCTTTTCATGAAATTTAATTCAGGTAATGCATGTTTCTAATTTAAAAAGATAACAATGACATATTGTTACTCAAATTAAAGCACAAATTTCTATTTTCAGTTATGTATGTTGATTTTGTATGCTTATATAGATGTATTATGTATCATTAAAATCTACGCTTTCCTTTTTGTGCTTGTGAATTAGGAATTTTATTAGGGTGATAGACAAGACATACTGAATTCATAAATTCGTAACATTTACATTGACTTACATGCATACTCATTGTCTTATCTGAATTGATCACTGAATCCTTAATATCATTTCGTACCAACAAAGAAAAGTACGTCATTCAGATAATCAAGTTTCTTGGTGTTTTTTGATATAAAGTTTTGCAAGTATTTCTGATGAGTTTTTCGCTTTTACTTTGTTTCTTAATATTTTTTTTAGAAAAAGTTTGTGTTTTTTTTTCTTTTCGCTCTTACATCGTTTCTTTAAAAAAAAACTGTCATCTAAAATATGTATCCATGGTTACGATTCGCACCTTACGCGTATTTATTTTCTTTGTATGTGTAAAACCTTGTGTTGTTTTTAGTTAAGTCCTATTTACACTTTTTAAAAGGTAAATTGCTATCATCCCTGCTAATGAACAAAAGTTGACAAACTTTCTATCGGGATTAACTATTATAGTTCTATTTTTGTTTTATCTATTTTTGATCTCTATATATATATATCAGTTATGCTTCCATGGATTCCTCCAAGTGAGTGTGATCAAAAATGTGATGTTGTATTGTAGAAGTCATTCAATCTTCATATTTGAAGAATGTCACTAGTCTTTCATTTTTCATGCTTCAGCTGGTTTCGCAGAAATCCTTATGCCTGTCAGGGCATCTTGTTTGGTTTCTTCAGATAATTCATTCATGTGATGTATAATTTTGTGAAAATTTGAAAAAACAAATAGACACAAAGTAAAACACTGCCTAGAAAATTTTCATGATAGCATTGAAGTCCTTTAATTTTACTTTTATGAAACCAAGAGACTTATCTGAAAAATCATTTACCTCTTCTAGTTGCCTGGTGCTTAAAAGGCCCTAAAGTATGAAAAACAAGTAATAGTTAACACTTATATTCAAATATTGTTGCCATTGACAAAAAAGCCAGACACTTACTAAAGGATCAATCAACTCATCTATTGGAAGATAGGAAGTTTCACCTTCATAATCAGACACCTAGACACAATTTCAGAAATAACATCCTGAATAAATGAAATTCTATTAAAATAAATAAAAATACCTTTGCATGATTATCAAGTTGCAGGTGCCTTTGTAAGTTTGCAGCATCACTATGAAAAAATATATGTTGAGTGTCCATGAGTTCAGCATTCACATGTTTTCCCTACTTTACCAGGATAAAAAAGATGGACGCAATAAGAAACATCATATATCATCTTTATATAAAGCTGACAACATGCAGCATTTTTCATGAGTTTTAACACAGCTATTAATTACATAAAACAATTACATTGTGAAAAATGGATATAATTATTATTCAACTACTGTTGAGCTTATTAGTCAAAATCATTTTTAAGGGTGGGGGAGTTATAGGGAGGGGGGTTATTTGGAAGTTTGGGTTAATTAGATTTTGCAAAAGCATAAACGAGTTATCTTTAATTAACGCAAGATAACTTTACAAATGTTACAGGGAGGCCACTATACTGATAAATTTTCTAAATCAGGCTTTCTACCAGTATACAATAGATATCAAAATCAAATATCAATGAACATAAAAAAATACTTTATAATCATTGAATCTAAGTCTTATGTCTCATTTTTCAAATGCATGCTAAATTTATATATAGTTCATAATAAAGGGTGTAGCAGCCCGGGAGTGGTTGAGGGCTGAGATCCCCAAAATAAATTTGATCAATCAGCAAGTTTTTTTCAGCATCAGTATGTAAAAAGTTCACACTGTATATATTCTTATTCTAAGAGGCTAAATATAGCTGGAGGCTGGAATAGCAAGTAACAAATGTAATAACAACCATATGTTTGTTTACATTGTTTAAAATATATCCAATATCCGACCCATCTCGTATGTATATATTGCAGATTTTATTTTTGAGCCTGAAATTCAAAAATGTACTTGCAAATGTACTTGATTTTGGATATCAAATTGAGTGCCTTACTGCTTCAAACCAGACACAATCAACATCTGAATGAAAATTTCTAGAGTTTGGTTTGTATCTGAATAAATGTAAGATCAATATCCTTCTAATATCTGCTTGTCAATGAAGTTACAACCCACTTATTCACATAGTCTAACCAACAGTTACACTGCATTTTTGTTTCCTGCTGTTTTAAACTAACAGTTATTTTCCAGACAACATCTACTATTGTATTGAAAACTGTATCTATCCGAATTGGTGTTTATTCAAATGTTATAATAGTTTGAATAATGGCTTCATAATTTTCCCACACGTAGTTTAAAAAAAACAACATTCTTTGCTACTAAAAAATCAAGATTATTTTGTAATACCGAGGTTTTTCTTTTCAGCAATAATTGTGTTGCTTAATGAATTCGTTTTTTTTTCATTGTAAAAGTCATGATCCATACATTTCAAATCTCCATGAATTATAACTGCAGCTTCAACTCAGAGTCAGAGCTTTAAAAATAGTTAGTTGAAACTTAGCAAATAGACCAAACAAAAAAAACAAACAGTACACCAACCATGATAGGAATCACAGAATGACTTCTAGACAGTTACCCATGTTCATCATATTTACAAAGACATCTGGGCGCAATCCATTAGACAGAAATTGAAAAGTGAAAACTGACTCCCAAGAAGAAGAAATGTAAAATGGCAAAATAAAACAACGACAAAGACTGAGAACAGATAGCTTACTGCTGTTGACATATCTGATTCATTCTCGCTTGAAGAACTTGAGAAATCCATCTACAACAGTGAGACATATCATAACATCACAAATGGATAATATAACAAACTGCAACCTTGACATTCAAGAATCAACTCAGAAAAACAATGATGATTCGGATGATAATAAATCTTCAGGAAAAAATATATGAAAAAAATAAAGGGAATTGTCTACTCCAAGAAATAAAATACCTGAACACTCAAGATTCCATCAGCATTGACTGCACTTCCCTCATTACAATGAAAATCAATAGCAGAATCAAGTCCATTTTTTGTAGAACAGCAAGGTAATTGAGAACAACTTCCAGGCATTTCAATAACATCTATATCACAGACTTCCACAGGAACATCATCAAAAGAAACATTCACATCAGCAATTTCTACTTTTACATCCTTGGTTGGTACATCTACTACATCACAGACTTCCACAGGAACATCATCGTCAGGTAGATGACTCTTGATCATATTGCATTCTTCATCACTTATAAATTGAATTATGCATTCATGTATGTTCAGAGGGTATATACAATTATTCTAAAACAGATAACATAGAACAGGATTATGATCTATAACTTAAGTGTATATTGTTTTATTCTCATTGAATTCTCTTTTTAAGAAAAATTAGCACATGTCATGACAGGCATGCATCATTCGTTAGAATGATAATCAAGCTTCTAGCAATCACAGTGTATTGGATCAGCAGTGATGTGTAAAAGCCCAAAAATTATTAATAAATATTCTGAACCAATCATCATTTAGCTCAATTCAAGTGTGTATCATGTCAGGTCAAGGAAAATAATGTTAAATTTATTAAATAGTTATATCACACAAAGGGCACTATAACCTGAAGTAATAAGAGCTAATTCTCACATTATTTCTCCACCTTAGGTTTTCTTCATCCCCGTAGTTATAACGTATTTCTGTTCCTGCTTTGATTTCTGTAAGTGCAAACAGGCATAATCTTTTTTTACTTTTAACTTGCACTGGCAACATTTTTGCATTTGGATATGGAGAGTCATTGACATATTTTCCCAACTGAGTTGAATAAGTTCCATCAACACTAAATGCAAATAAACAAGAATATGTATTTAACACAAGGTATATTTAATAATCTAACTTTTAGAATGGGCATAACAAGATCATGTTGACGTTGAATTTTTGAGCTAGAATCATTCATAGAAGTTTGGAATTTGCCAGGGTATTGTATCAGTTTTAATCAATGGCCATAAAAAACAGTATGTATGTTTCTACACACCAGAGTGCACTTTATTATTAAATCCAAACAAATGCTGCTAATGTATGTAAGGAAAACACTTCAACCTATTGTCTATTGGCAATAACCACCTATTAGTGTTGACTGCCTATACATTATATAATATTGATCATTGTGACATGCAAAATTTACTCAGCAGGCACTTTCTAATACTAAAATCTAAGAAAATACTTGAACAGATTTAGCTCAAAGACTTAAAGAAGATTAAAAAGGTACAAGTTCTAAATGCAGTATGTTTTATAAAAATGTTTGATAAACATAAAAAGTAATTCATAAATTCATGAATACTCAAGAAAACTATTCATGTAATACTGAGTTTTTTAACTTAAAGGATTGAGGGATGAAATTTGTTTGGAAGCTGTAGTGAAAGTAATGATCAAATCAAGGACGTTGCTAAGTAATTATCTATGGATATGAAATGAGCTGAATGGAGACAAAATAACTGATTGCAAATTAGTGCAAATTAGACATTTTTTTGTGAGTAATCACGAACCAAAATACTATTGTGTTAACAGCCAAAAGGTATTTAGACATCTGGTGCTATATTCACTGTAAAAATCAAATCCAACCCTTGATGAAAGTGCATTATATCCTATAAATTTATCACGCTCATAGCAAAAAATGATTTAAAAATACCACTTAAAAACTATCCTAGCTTTTTCAAAAGAGGATTGAGAGTTCACTTTAAGATTTTCACACAAAAGAAACTTAAAGTGACAGGTTAGTTCAACCAGTTGGATAGCTTTTACTTTTCATGACAGCAGAGGAAACGAATTTTGACCCCCCTCCCCCCTCTGTCAACCTGCGTCAACTTTGCATTGCCCCCTCCCCCTCAGTTGACGTCATCGTTTGAGAAGACCCCCCCCCCCCCCCCCCCCCCCCCCCCCCCCATCCCTCCAAAACAAAACAACCTCCACCCCACTTGTCCTTTTGTATGTTAGTTTCTTACGTATTAATAAGACGTGAAAATATTTGCAATGATCTTCGTGTAATTTTTCTCTGATCAAACTCCATCTGTGCTTATTGTTTTCACATTCAGTGTTAACATTTTCATAAGAAACTTTTACTTAATTAGAAAAATCAAGGTTCTGCAAAATTGTGTAGGTTGACGTCAACTAGTATCACATCCCCTCCACCCCCGTTAACCAGCGTCAACTTTAGCATAACCCCTTCCCTAACAGTTGACGTCATTTGTGAACAGTCCAGAAATGCAGGGAAAAGTTCATTTTAATCAATTCAAGTTTCTTTTCCTGTATCCTCTAAGAAAGTTTCAGTATTCTTGACTACTTTTTTTGAAATACTTCTTAGTAATATAGGATATAAGGTCAGAAGATTGAGCAGCATGTCATCCCTCTTTTGAGTACATGAGTTGTGGTGATGTACAAGTGATGCTATGCTATATACATTGAAAATCCAAAACATTGTGAGTGTGAAGAGATTTCTGATGTAAATCAACCTCTTTCAGTTTCATAGCATAATTGCATGGTTGATAAATTCATGATAAGATACAACGACATGTCTTGCTTTTAGAGTAATAAAACTACTGAGAGCTGAACCATGAGCCTCCAAAACTGTTATGAAATTCTCAATCCCTAAAACATGAACAACATGTGCCTAGGAAGAGCTCAAAGGATATCTTATATGACACAACATTTTCCATACCTCCATCGCGATGTTTAAAAACTGTGAAGATGATTATTGCACTTTAAAAATAATAAGTGAAAAAATCATTTTCAAAATCCAATGAAAAGGAAACAAGTTTCGCAAAAATGCGACTACATATTTCCACAAAGGTGCGAAATTTTTGCCAATTATTGTATGTACAGTGATAACCATGAGAAAAATGTTTGATGAAACAATTACAGTATAACTGCCATCCACCTGATGCTCCGATAAAAATGCTGTCCTTACTAATCAGGGTGGAATTGAATTTAATACCGCAACAAAAACTTATTTTGGACTTATAATGAAATGAAGATGTTCATGGTCGAATGATAAGGTTTGTTATATAATTTTTGTTGAGGAGTTAAAAAGTGAGAGGTTACTATATGGGCACTTAGCTAAAAGTTATATCATATATATGATCTTTTGTTGCAGAAGCTTTGTATCCTTTATACCGTAAACAATGTAAAACAGAACACTTGTTTTTTGTAACTCAGATAAAATCTTACAACATTATATTATAAAATTTGTATACAGGTGGTTTTACTGTACAAAAGAAAAAAAAATTGTTAAACCTAATTTTAATAGCTACAGTGGAATTGCAAATAAAATGTAAATAAAATTCTCAATAATGAAACTTCTCGTAATTCTGTTTATTATTATGCATAAACATTTTCAATAGCTACCTTAAGGGAACAAATTAATGTGAGAATAAATGAATGTGGAACTAATTAATGCGAATGACACTCGAAAAATTTTATGTTTCGCGGAATTAATGCAAAAGGGCCTAAATTTCAAGATTTTTCGGAATTAATTAATGCGAATGATGACTTAAAAAATTTTTTTTCCTTCAATAAAAACTTTTTTCGTAATAACTAATGAACTAAAAAATTTCTAACGCCATCTTAAACGAATAGTAATAATGTTCTTCAATAAAAACAACTTTTAAACGTTTTCATCGCCCTCATCTTGTTCGTCATTGATCATTTAAAAAAAATCACCAAAATTTGGAAAAAAATGCAAAATTAATTAATGCGAATGGACGAAAATTTTAAGTTTTGCGGAATTTTATAATTCGCATTAATTAATTCCGCATTAATTTATTCCGCATTAATTTATTCCCTTAAGGTATATATAGTATAATACTTTGGGGTAAACATCATAAGCAAATAACTAATAATAACTAAAATAACTAATAATCATAAGCAATCAAAAAAAAAATTTGCACAAATATTACGTAGCATTTCAAATTAGGACCGAAGAGTTATTTTCAAAAAAGAGATGGGCTTAAAATGACAATTTATAAAACCAAATTCTAGTATCAGAATAAACACCTCTGTTGAAAAGAATGTGTTCACACTCATTGTTTATTATGTCATAAAAATGACCTTTGTAAATCCGAAATGGAAAAGAACAACAGATTTTTGTAGTGAAAATACACATCTATAACCAAACCACTACATAGCGGAAAACAGAAGTTTGTGTTCTGATTTGATTCAATTTACAGACTGTCTGTCATGTTTGTGTTTTAATTTACGTTAGTTGTTCGTAAGAAAAATTGTCAGTAATATATATTACATTTTGAAAAATAAAATATGATATGCGGCATCAAAACAGTATACATGACCATAGACTTCATTCATAGTAAACTATGTTTCTGTTGTTGGATTAAACAACTACCCAAGTACGCTCCACCAGATTCTTTGAAGTTATTATGTGTCTCAATCATCTGTGTATTAAAATATTATACATGAATGGTTTTCTGAACTTTATATTGCATATACGACATCACATATTTACTTGCTGTTTTTAAATTAACATAACTGGTTGAACTGGTGGTTGTTCTCCACATGAAAAGGGTTTCCTTCTTTATGCTGTACATCATCATGCTTTCAGTTCAGTTGAGCTACATTACATCAGGATCATACTTTAAATAAATCTTCAGCCTGGTTATTGAGAATGAATTTTCACCTTTGCACTGGAATCACAGCTTCAATGGTTTGTTGTTCCAAGCATCTAATTACCAATACATCATCATCATAACACACATTGTTATCAACACAAAAACAAAACATACCAATGTTCATTCAAAAGTTTTTACAACTTTTTAAGAAATAAAACTATTTATTTCTATCATGTAACGTTTCATCTATTGAATCATTAAAGCTAGCAGAAAACATCTTCAAAATCCCATCTGCACTGACTGAAAAGATGGCATACTACTTTACTGAAGACTAGCCTCTAATCTTATCTACCTTAGCTAGGCCAGAGTTCCATACTGAACTGCGGCTATAAAAGTGAACGAGGAGAAGGAGGAGGAAATGCCGGTTTTAACATATATTTCGCCCTACAGGGAAATATATAAAAACCTTTATGAATGATAATTCCATTCTATCTTTGTCTAAAAAGAATTTTGATGTCTTCATAGGCAAATACTTTTTCTAACCTAGTGCTGAAATGCTTTTATAGAGTTATATACGTTTGATACCATTTAATTTAATTTAAATTAATACCACTTACACTCCTCCAAACTTGTTAAAAAGTCTCACACAGTTTTCATAGAAATGCTTGCAGATTTATCTACTTGAGTCATATTTTAGGTTCATGTTCATTCAATTTGAGCAGTTTAATTTATCAAAATTTGGCAACAATGGGAAAACTTGATTTCTTTTCTTATTGGAATTAAAATAAAATAGAATAGAATATAATTATTAAACAAACTTCACAAAAATAGATTTCGAGTGCTAATGAGAATTATTTTTTTATTATTTCATTATTTGAAAAATGCCTCCTGAGAACCATTTTAACCGACAAAATCCTGAAGTGTGTAGGGAGCATTTAATTGCCAGTGAAGATGTGTGTGCATATTCACAGGAAAGTGACTTGATCTTAATAGTATTTATGTTGAAACTCACAGCAAATATCGAGCAAAAACACTAATGTTTATAAACATTACATCACTTAGAAAATAATTTCAACACACAATACAGCCTGTAAACAGTTTGAGATGACAGGAGGCATTCCTATTAGTCAAAGGACTAGTCAACTGAAGAGGATTTAGAATGGTTTTTTAGAATCACAAATTGTGATAGATGGTCGGAAATACCGGATATGAAATTACCTGAAACTGATTTAAATGAATGGGGTGAAATAATAATGTTATCTATTAGAGTAAAAGGTGAAATTAAAGGTGCTATTAAAGGTGAAAAATAAATACTTAATTTAGTAATAATTTGCACTTTGATAAAACTAGAACCAGAAACTGATGCAATCAGGGCAGACTTGTTATTGTATTTATATTCAATCTTAACTTTCAATCTGTAGCCCTCTAAAATTGATTAATTTATAGTGAAAAATCTCAAAACTTACCATAACTTTCCAAAGAAATACAAGAAGTTTCCTTTTCCTTCATGTGCATACTTTGTTTCTCTTTCTTGAGCTGCTTTAATACTGATTAAATCACCTGCATATTCAATTATGAAATCCTCTTTCTTTAAATCAATGGTTCTAAAAACACCATAACCTGTGGGATATTAAAAAGTATTATTACAATTTATTCACAGAAAGTGAGTCAGGAGGGTCTTTGTTTTAAGAGACTTTGAAATTTTAGCACGTGCGCTTTTTTTGAAAATGAAAAATATCTTACGCAGGGGTAAAAGTTTCACAAGAAAATTGTTTAACATCTTAACTAGTATTTTTTCTTTCCGAGCAATTACAAGTTTTTATACAGAAGTTTTTATGTGACAATGGACATATTATTAGATTAATCTTGTTTTGAATTTCAGAGCATGTTTATAAAATGGCAATTGAAGAACACAAACATCAACATTAACAACGTTTGTGAATAATGAAGATAACCGTTATCATTGAAATTTTGATTTTACAATATAAAATTTTAGTTTTTTAGCAGGACACTACCTTTAACTCCAAGTTCTTACTTTAAATCAAGTATATCTGTGCAAGTGCAAGTGTGTAAAATTTAATCATTATGTATATAAAATTTGTCTAGAATTCTTATGCGAAAAAAAAAATTGTTCTTACTTGAGGCAAAGAAATTAAAACAACAGCTGATAAAAATCTTGTTGATGGTTACATGGATTTAAAGAGTAATTACAGGTATATATTGCATGGAGCAGCAAATTCATCAGAAAAGTAATGAATAGTTTGGACATTAACCCCTATATTTATTTTGAACTGTATTTTCAATGACTATGTACACAGAACAAACATGATCTAGATCAGTCATAATATCAGCTTTCATATTAAAGTAGGAGTTTTGACATTGAAATAAATAATTAAGTTAGATGAAGTGTACACTATTGCTCATTGACATTTTTTCTATTACAATAATGCCTCCAAATAAGTACCCCCCTCAAATCAATGCCCACCTTACAGCCTCAAAATTTAAATAAGAACCCAAGCACTGATTCAAGGCATAATTATTAGGTAACATAGGTAAACAAAGAAAACACACATAGTGTTAACCTTAACAATTCAACAATAATAATCAATAAAATATCTATGAAAGCAAGAATTCATTGTAAAATGCACGTAGGAATTTTTGATTGAGTAGAAAGAAAGGTTCCTGCTGTTACATTATTTTGACCTAACACACATGGCATTGAATACCGATTTCAAAATGGTAGAAACGATGTGAGCAAAATTAAGTCTCCAAAATTTCTTTTTTGGTCTTCGTTTCGGTGAAATAAGCTTTGAATTATAATAATCATCGTTAGACACACAAATGATAGATTAAAATTAGAATTCAATCTAAAAACAATTTCTTCAGAGGAAGGGGTAATCATCATTAGATGCACAAATACAATGATATATTAAAATTAGAATTCAAGCCATAAACAATTTCTTCCAGAGGTAGGGATCTTTGTGTGCTGTAATGATGTAATAACAAACAATGCTCAGTAAATAATAATTGGTGGATGTTTGATTTCCTCTCGGACAAGAAATTCAGGGTCTTTCCCTTTTAAGCAATATGAAATCGCTGTTTTAATTCCTTTCTTCCGAATATCTATCTGTCGTCGTTGAGTCGACATGTTTTATTGTCGACCTTAGTCACGTTTCTTTGATTTCCCCTGATGTAATATTTATTGGCAATGCAAGTTTTGCTTAACAGGAGGTTTCAAATCTGAAAAATCCTTCTGTTTTAGCATAGTCACAAGTGACTATGGTTTTAGAGAAGACGGTTATTCATGATGTATAAACTCCCAACTTGCATTCTGGCTTTATGATTTAAGGCACTAACGGAAAGGGAAGCTCACTATTTTGCAACTAAAATTTCAAAGTCCTCCGGATCATCTATGCATTTTTCCCGCTTTTTGGCCTACCTAATGCTTGATTGGCAGTTCGAACGGCAAGTGCTCAACCAATCAGAATCAGTGGAATATATTTTTTTTATATCCCATGGGGATGACTACCACTTATAGGCGGGCCAGCCTTTCAGAACAAAAAATACAAATTGTTCTTCCCAATCACAATGGGTCGTGTAGAACGTTGGGAAACGACAAAAAAGCTTTATGGTAGGTTTCGGATCAGTGCAACAGCATCGACGATGTTCGGATCGGATTCGCCGATGACAACAGGTCTTTTCATCGTGCAGGTGCCTCTGATACACAAAACGGTTGATCTGACTAGCGCGAATGATAGCTTGGTACGTAGCCAGTTCGAGATCACACTGTAAAGGAGGTTCTTTTTCTCCGACAACATCATACCAAGTGCACGAACAAAGCTTTCACACTCGCGTCCCATGCCTACAGTAGCTGCAAACACAAGTGGCGTCAAGGATCCACCTTCCACGTCGATGAGACGGCGGTTGTATTGCCGTTTTTTCTCAGATTCATTAACAGCAAATGAATATTTTAGGCTTTGAGTCGCATACCGCTGAGCGTATGGGTTGAAAACCCGAATGTCGAAAAATGCTCTTTGGCCCCTGACCCAAAACCCTCTTGCGCTAACGTCTGATCTGGCTGCATCTGAGGTGATGGATGCTATTCCTAGTTGTTCTCCGGTAAGTTGCTCCAGTTCCGGTTCTATTTAAACGTCTTTGCAAACTTCATTGACCATCTCTGCAATTGTGTCTCTCAGTGCCTTTTGACGTTGGTACACAAGTCCACCTTCCGGGCAGGATAGTGCGTGTTATACCGTGAAGGTTTTGCTGCATGCACAGTGTGATGGTAGAAACTTCATTGACCATCGGTATCGTGTTGCTATCGCATCGAAAAATTCCCGTTTGGTGAGAAGGAAATTTTCAGAAGCAAGAGGTAGCGCTGTCAGCCAGTTCGATGCTCCTGGTTGCTGTGCCAAATCGTTCGCCTTGACTTGAAGTGATGACATTTCTGCTCTGATTAAATTCAGCTTCTCGGTGTTGTAACTGTCAAAGGAATGTTTTTTTGACAGACTCGTTGCCGTTGCTTTTACCCTGACTTACTATGTCCTTGATCACGGAGTTACACATCTTTAGTGAAGCCTGGTGTGCCATATCACCCATTTCAGCTAAATCCGGAACTGCTAGGCCACCAAGTTTCACAGGAAGTGATAACAGCTTTCGTTCTAACTCGCTTAGGATGTGTCGTTCAGATGGTATGAGGTGTTGTCGGATTGCTTGTTCAACCGCTTGCAGTTCTTCACTGATGTCCTTCACGTGGTATTTGAATTTACTTAGGAACCCTCCGGTGAAAGCGGCATACACCACATGTGGTTCTGATTTGGCAATTTCGCTCATCACCTTTATCTGCTTTATCCAAGTTGAACTTACGTTCTTTGCGTAACTGCGCTTAAATCCTGCGTGCTTCTTCTTTTCGTTTTGGTTTGACGACCAGCCAGGACTTAATTGCTTTTGGATAGTATCCCAGCATAGGGCCGTATTTGCAAATATTTTCCCACCAATCTCGAAGTCTCAAAGCTTTCCCGACTCCAGCTAAATCATCTGCAAACGCCACGTGACTGACGTCAACAGTTATTATGAAGTCCAATAGGAGCGTTATTCCGACGGCATAGATCGGCATCGCCATGGGGTCACCTTGGATTTCTATAGCAGTTTTCAAGGTAGACAGCCATTGCAGGACATTTGAATTTGATGTTGTGCAAGAGCACTTTCCTGTTAAGAACGTTAAAAGCGTTGGATGCATCTACTAGAAGAATAGCGTCGGAACTTTCCTCTTCAAAAATTTTGTTCATGGCATGGACTGCTGCCTCGCATCCAGATTTTTGTCCGGCATATAGTTGCAACGGACCTGCAGCAGAAACGATGTCTGGCCTGTTCACACCAATGATCACTTTTCCTATAATCCTATAATCCTTCATCAGAGTCTAGACCCGATGGTCCAGCCGCCCCTCTTGTTTTGAGTGTCGCTTTCATCACAGCATCTTCATCAATTTCATCAAAAATGATATTCTCAAAGGATGGGGCATCACCATTCAGCAGTACTTCTTTTTCAGCTTCTTTCTCGTCCGGATGAAGTTTTTTCAATGAGTTTATGGTCTCACTATTCATCTCAACAATGCCAGTGGAAGGAGATTCATCTAAGAGTCGTAGCGCTGCTTAAACGTTCCCTTTCATCAGTGGAATAATTTCGTTCGAAGATTTTCCGCTAAAATTTGCCAAAATCGAGCATAAGAATACACATTTTACAACGCCCTATATCCTTGTATCGCGTCGCCTGTCGACTTAAACCCCCAAATTTGGTTCTTGCAAAAAGTTGTGCGCGTTTGTGCGCGTAAATGACCTTACAACAGTTAAACGCGTACGTACACTGTGTCAGCAACTGACGTTAATCGTTGTGTATCATTAGGTTTTACTTTAGTATAATAATTTTAGGGAAGTGAAAATTGCCACAACACCAACATTATTTCCATATCGAAATTGCATTGATCATTTTCTATAATTTCATTCTCACAGGATCAAGGTCATCGTAAGGGTTAGCCGGCTAAACAAATGTTGGGATTTTGAATGTACTTTAATATAACTGTAAGAAAGATGTATTAGACAACTTGCATCCATCAGTTTTGTGGTTGCCGGCCCATCTGTCATGACATGACCATAGCATGACTTCAAAGACACATCAAGAGTTTCTTGCCGTTTGTTTTTTATGTTTCTATTTCAAACGTAATCATAAAACGAGGGCCATTCTAACGTTGATCCAAAGACATTACTGCACACTGTGACTACTAAATTGGAACAAAAGTTGGAGAATTCTGCAAAAGCAAACTTTAGGTTTCAATAGACACAGTTAAATCAAAAAACTATCTATTAATTACAAAAGTAGCTATAGTATCCGTGTAAATGGAGTTTTTACAAACTGCGCTGAAGACTCTTTCAATAAGGTGACTTGACATCCCCGTGTTGGGCATAAGCCCTTTTCAGGGCGCCGAACAAATTCCTAATTATAAGAACAATTTGTTTTTATTTCAATGCTTAGTTTCCAATAATATTATATGGTATGCTTTAAACTTAAAGTTTCAAATCTAATTTTATAAATGATTTTTCTCTTGTGAACAAATCTTTTTCATAAAATGTTTGCAAACTCTAAAATGAAAAGACAACCACACTATGTCCACGCGTCTATGGTAAACCCTCGTGGGGTCGATCAGTAAAAAAGATTTAAACTTCTCTTTGAACCGAAAATGATCGTAAAACATATTCGCAAAGTCGACGGTGAAAAGACACCACTTTGTCGACTTAGCGTTCACGCCAAAACTCCCGTGAACTTGATCAGTAAAGCTTTCAATCAATCTCTGTTGTAACAGAAGTAATCGCAAAAAGAGATTCGCAAAGTCGACGATGAAATGAAACCACTTTGTCGACTTAGCGTTCACGCCAAAAGTCTCGTAGAGGACTTGATCAGTAAAGCTTTCAATCAATCTCTGTTGTAACAGAAGTAATCACAAAAAGAGATTCGCAAAGTCGACGATGAAATGAAACTACTTTGTCGACTTAGCGTTCACGCCAAAAGTCTCGTAGACGACTTGATCAGTAAAGCTTTCGATGTCTGTTTTAAACAAAAATGATCGCGAAAAGAGATTCGTAAAGTCGACGATGAAATGAAACCACTTTGTCGACTTAGCGTTCACGCCAAAAATCTCGTGGACGACTTGATCAGTAAAGCCTTCAGTGTCTGTTTTAACCAAAGATAATCGCAAAAAGTTATTCGCAAAGTCGACGATGAAATGAAACCACTTCGTCGACTTAGCGTTCACGCCAAAAGTTCCGTGGACGACTTGATCAGTAAAGCTTTCAATTTCTGTTGTAACAGAAGTAATCGCAAAAAGATATTCGCAAAGTCAACAGTGAAAAGACACTACTTTGTCGACTTAGCGTTTGCGCCAAAAATCCCGTGGACGACTTGATCAGTAAAGCTTTCAATCTCTGTTTTAACCAAAAATGATCGCAAAAAGTTATTCGCAAAGTCGACGATGAAATGAAACCACTTTGTCGACTTAGCAAAAATCCCGCAGACTTAATCAGTAATGTTCGACTTCCACTTGAAAATTTTTAGTGGAAAAACTTCGAGCGGAATTATTCATCTGGAAATTTTTCTGCTAAAATTTGTGAAGTGAAAATCAAGCATAAGAAAGATTTTAATTTTTTGTTTCGCAAAAAAAAAAAAAAAAAAAATAAAAAAAAATAAAAAATAAAAATAAAAAAAATAAAAAAAATCGCAAACTATTCGCAAGGTCAATGAAACAACCACACTTTGTCGACTTAAAAGGCTTAGCTGAAATTGTTCCGTTGAATCGGGGCAAAAACTGTTACGGATGCTATTTCAATTTAAGATTAATTTTGATTGAAATTATTTTCCTTAAGCATACCGCTTAACATCAACAAAGAAAATTGAATCTCATTGTCTCATTGCTATATGAGCTAGCCTATTTCTATCCTATTTCTATGCAAGTGAGATCCATCCATCCATTTTTCATCATTGCATCAGTTTTTATCACCCATATCTGATAAAACAAAAGAATGAACGCAATAACGATATCTTCCATGTAATCAACTTTTTAGCGTCTAAGTTCAAGGCCTCTTTATTTATTTCATTTATTTCAAGTTGGTTTACCGTAGATTAAAATCTAACTAGCCGCCCATGTCCACCTTCAGCCTGCGTTTGGTTCACGAAAAATAAAATTAGGGATTTGGCAATAATAAGTGTGCCCATGTTGTAGAGCTCGGAAAACTGGTCAAAAAATGTATGGGATCGTTTTGTTACGACCAACTGTTATGGAAATATTGTTGATCAAAACTTTTGATGACGTCATAGACCCGTCCCCCCAAAAAACTTGGCCTAAATTTGACAACACCAAAAATGAAATTAATAGACCGTTGGCCGAGCATTAAAAATCGTCTTAAAAATAGCACTTTTGTGGTGCACCTCTTAGAACCAAAATATTTTTGTATATATTTGCGTGTTAAGATGTGGAGAATTCAAAACAAAAAAGTTGACATCTCAAAAACCCGCAGTTTTCTCGTAAATCAGTCTTAAATTTTTATCTATCGGGCGTATCGTGCGATATCGGGTTTTGATTTTTCATTGCTGTATATGAAATTTTCATATTAAAAATATTTCTGGGTTATTAGTTTTGGTCAATAGGAACATAAAAAAGGCAATAGTGAAACATAGCATCGATTGACCAGTAATTATATATTTTCGTGCAAGTAAATCGATTTACTATCGATTTATTCGATAAGCTATTATTTCTGTACCAACGACACGTAATAATAATTACAAAACAACTGTAATAAGCCTTATAGTGTCTCAAGAATATAAAAAAAGAAGGTTGACATGTTTTACATTGAAATATCAGATTTTAAATCAACACTTTTATCATGTCATCGCTCGACTAAATTCTCGATCTGCATCTCTAAACGATCTGTTCGTGAGAGGTTTGAAAACAATTGACTACTTTTTTGAATTTTTAAAAAATTGATCTATGCATTCACTATAACACCTCCTCAAAACTAAAGATCTAAAAAAACACTAGAATCGTCGTCTTCTGATGAATCATCGTCGTCATTTCCACTATATTCATCCATGCTTTCCTCGCCAAAGTCATTTCCTGTTCTATCGACCTGGTTTCGACATCCTGTACAACCAAACGATGTCAATTGTGCCGGTTTCTTCTTTCACGATCCACCCATGCCCGTTTGGGGATGGAACATATGCCATAGGAAATACTGCATTTCTCCAGATGAATGTTTGATAGTTACATCGTTTTGAATGTTGAACGAATGCATCGTAAGTCGGTGGTAGTGATTCTTCGTCATACTTACCTGAAAGAGAGAACAAAGCCTGGTAACTGACAGACAAATGCATTTTATTAACATAATAAAAAATATAACTGACCAGAAGTAAACAGCAAATAGCGAAGTTCGTTGACAGATGATGCATTTTTTGCGTTATATAAGCAACAGACAAACTTTTCCAAATTTTCAAGAACACTCTCGTCAATTTGTAATGATACACAAAGCTGTTGAAATGCTGACAGAAATTCTGGATTCTTCTTTAAAGTTGACAACGTTTCCTCTCCCAAGAAAAGAACTTGTTGTATCGCAACCTTAAATAGAAAGGAATGGATCAGTTAATATAGGTTTCACTAACAATTTAACACTTTGATTAAGATACCTGTAAAAGAATGGAATCCCGGAAAGGCTCTACACCATTCGACACCCCATTTCATTCGCGTATCTGCTTCTTCGTGGTCACACGACAGAGAAGTAATACACTCAACAGTTACGCTGTTATGTGTCGGAATAAAAGCATGACAGCTGTTGTTATGCGCTAGATAAATATTTATTCCACCAAAGTAATCCGCTGAAAGTGATTTCCAGTGTATGAAAAGAAACTCTATCAAATCTTCTTTGTTAGCACCAACTGACAAGTACTTCTTCCACTGTTTTGGAAATTTCTGGTTACAGTTCAGTATTTTGATGCTCTGCACTCCAGTTTCAGCTCTTTTCATTCTTTCTAAACCCTTAATACTCACCTCACGATATCGATCACAAACAAAATCGATTCTTTTAGCTTTGTAGTAAGTTCCCAAAGTTACAAGCTTTTGTAACACATGAATTGAAAAATCTCCAAAAGTAGCATGTGTTACGTTGACTGTTTGGAGTAATGCCATTGCATCGACAATTGCAGCACTTTCGGATGAAATACTTTCAATAGAAATGCCATCAATTCCTTTCTCAATCTCTGCTAAAAGTTTAGACTTAGTTGTTTTCGTGAAGTTGCCAACTGCATCAGCAAATGGAAGCGGAAAAGGGCGAAGTGGATATTTCAAAACACTCTCCATCTTTACATCTCGGCTCTTTGCAATCAAAACAAGTTTAGAGAATGTGTTTTTCGTATTTCTGATGATGACCAGCTCCCCTTTTTTGTTTTGGGTATTCACTTTTTTTGTTACTGATGTTTGTAAATGTTTTTAAGTTGGTTCTTTTAATGGGACTGCTAATATCTGGCTCGGCTGTAAGAATTTTTTCTTTCATAAAAGTTTCAGCCTTTTCTTCACCAATCTCAAACATATGAACCATATCATTGGTCACTGCAGCGTCTGCAAGAATGCCGGTGGAAATATTCACTAACTGATTACATACAAAATCAAATGGGTTTGACATAGCACGAATAGTCTCAAGAACTCCTTGAACTTGCTTTTCATCTTTCTCTATCCTTGAACTGTCTAAAACTGTCTAAATACCTGCTTCAATTCCTGCAATTCAGTCTCTGGGCAGTTCTCTTGAATGCAGATACCATGTGTCACATGTGTTGTACCTTTACCTGTTAAGGTTTCTTCAAGGAAGTCAGCATTATCATAAACCAATGTTGGGAACTGGCCTTTCTCCACTCCAGAAATGACTTCGCCATCTACTGCAACTACAGCTAACGCAGATTCCAGACGAATGATTGTGTTATACGAAGAGCAATGCCCAAATCTGTTGACAATATCTATAACCTTTTTGGAGCCAGTTATTTTTCTGAATGCTATCCCCAATGCCAAATGTTTATATGTTTGTTTCCTTCCATTGGAACTCAAATAAATCATGTCCTGGCAGATTGAACAAATTCTCAACAACTTCTCATGTGGTAGGTCAAACCTGTTCTCAAAATCTGGTTCATCTGAGAATCCGAGAACTAAGGAGAAGAAATTGAACAGTATTGATGGGATCATTGAAAAACAATTTCCAACAGAAAATTGACTTGAAATAGGTGGCCACTGCTCACATCCTGCAACTCCATTTAAAACATTCCGTAAAGTGTGGGCAACAGAATATAAATTAGCTGGTGAATTGATTTCATTTGCTCTTTTATGTTGCTTGTATAACTCATCACACTCTTCTTCCCTTTGAACATCAAGATGTGAAAAATTTGCATATCCATCTAATACTGAAGAACTGTTGTAATATACGATCTCACTCTGATATTGCCTACTTGGTTTGTAAAAAATTATATCTGTATAGTGAGATTGAAGACGTGATTTAAGGCGGGATGACTGGTAATTCCTTGCTGCTTCTTCGTTCAAATATGTCTTGAATCTTCTCCTTTTTCTTCTTAATTATTTTTATTTCTGATATTCTGAGTATAACTTAAATAACATTGCTTATGATAATGCACTTCTATTGCTACAAAATCTCTGTCTCTAACATGTATCAGCACTGACTCTTAGGTTGTTTTAACTCATCCTTTGATGCTTCTTGTGTGCTATTTCCGGTTTCTTCACTTCTATTACATTGCTTTTTAGCTCTTTTAGTGGCTCTTTCAATTTGGGTTTTATTGGTGTGAATAGTTGATAACACTTAACATGGAAACTTACACTAAGCTGCTCTTCAATAAATGGTAAATGAACAACTGATTGGCTTCGAATTGCTACATCTCTTCCCTCGCCATCTAAATGTTTCCATTTTTCAATATATTCAATAATTTTACTGTGGCTGGTTTCAGTAACTGTTCGTAGATCTTCATTATTATTAGCAACACCAGAAAAATGTATACAACAGCATTTCTTTTCTTCTTCCATATTCAATTCATTGAAATTCAACTCTATCCTATTCTACAAACCTATTCTACACTAACTTACTATTACAAAAATACAAAACTAATTATAAACTGATGCTACGCTTGTTTCTTTCCTGCTACACTACACTACTACTTGCACGTGCAACTTTGTTTACCATCTTTTGTTTGTATTTAATTTTGAAATTCACAGACCGGAATATCGGCCTCCGAGGACAATTTGATTGGATAATGAAGGTTCAGTAAAATTTATCTGACGAGCTGTAATGGCGTATGACCTTCTATTCCACGCAATTCATAATAACAATTCTGTGAAATTTTGTTTGATATTTTTGAGAAAACTGCGGGTTTTCAGCATGTCAACTTTTTAAATTGAGAATCAATGTGCATTAAACTATCATATTCTGCAAAAATATTTTGGTTCTAGGAGGTGCACCACAAAAGCATCACTTTTCTGACCCTTGGCCAACGGTCTATAAGGATTTAGCAATAATAAGTGTGCCCATGTTGTAGAGCTCGAAAAACTGATCAAAAAAATGTATGGGATCGTTTTCCTACGATCAACCGTTTCGGAGATATCGTCGATCAAAATTTTGATGACGTCATGGACCAGTCACGTCGCACGCAAAAAAAGAAATAATTTCGCTCACAACTCAATCTACCATTTTGCGTGACTTACAAACAAACAAACAAACAGACAGACAGACAGAGAATCGGCTATTAATATATAGACTAGCCGCCAAGGCGCCGTCGATCGCCGCCCATGTCCACCTGCTCTGTATAACTGTATCAATAAACGTCAAATTTCCTTATAAACGGCTGGTACAACTTGTGTTCAACCAGAAGCAGATTCGAAGTCACAACCTCTAGCAAAACCAATCTTTTATCAGTGTAACAATACACTGAAAACGTATAGAGAGAAAACTTCAACTTGTTATTAACTTTTCTTTTAAAAAAGTTACGCGCTCTAACATGGGTGCTATCAAACGTAAGGGGGAAAAGGTTTCTCTTCTTAAAAAGATCACACGGGAGGAGAGAAAAAAAGGCACGTGCTAAATGAATAAAGTGAATAAAGAAAAAACGTTCGATCTGATTAAAATAGATTAAAAGAAATCGATTAAAACAAATTAAGACAACTATTATGACAAAAGCAAAAAAAAAATATTTTGTATCATGATACTCTTTTTTTACCTATCGGTTTTTAAACATTTTGATTGCTCGAAAAAATGTTCACCCGTCTCAGACAGTCAGGCAAGGATACGTTAGGATACACTGGTAAACCGCACATGCTGCCACGTTCTGCCACTGCTGCTTTATGTCCAAAACATTTAATCAGTTAGTTTCTTTGTATTTAGTTGACGTATTGTTTTCAAAGCCAAGTCAACGTGGAATATAAAACTAACAATAATAATAAAAACAAAACGTTATTCCTATTAGTTCATCTGCCAAAAAAAGTCACGTATCACTGTATGAATAAACGTCAAATTTCCTTATAAACGGCTCGTACAACTTGTGTTCAACCAGAAGCATATTCGAAGTCACAACCTCTGATAAAACCAATCTTTTATCAGTGTAACAATACACTCAAAATGTAGAGAGAGAAAACTTCAACTTTTTATTAGCTTTTGTTTTAAAAAAGTTACCCACTCTAACATGGGTGCTATCAAACGTAAGGAAGAAATAGTTTCTCTTCTTAAAAACATCACGACGGAGGAGAGAAAAAAGGCACGTGCTAATTGAATAAATAGAATAAAAAAACGTTCGATCAGAACGCTTAACAATTAAAAGAAGAAATTAATTTGTTAAAAGAAAAGCAAAAAAAAAAAAAAAAATCACATTTTGTTTTGATATAATACTCTTTTTTTACCTATCGGTTTTTAAACATTTTGATTGCTCAAAAAAAAAGTTCACCCGTCTCAGACAGTCAGGCAAGAGATAGTGGCAAATCGCACATGCTGCCACGTTCTGCCACTGCTGCTTTTTGTCCAAAATGTTTAATCAGTTAGTTTCTTTGTATTTAGTTGATGTACTGTTTTCAAAGCCAAGTCAACGTGGAATATAAAACTAACAATAATGATAAAAACAAAACGTTATTCCTATTAGTTCATCAGCCAAAAAAAGTCACGTTCGATTGGGGTTGCAATGTATTTGCTTCGAACTCACGTCGCACACAAAAAAAGAAATAATTTCGCTCACAACTCAATCTACCATTTTGCGTGACAGACAAACAAACAGACAGACAGACAGAGAATCGGCTATTAATATATAGACTAGCCGCCAAGGCAGCGTCGCTCGCCGCCCATATCCACCTGCTCTGTGTATCACTGTATCAATAAACGGCAAATTACTTTATAAACGGCTCATACAACTTGGAAAAGATTCGAAGTCACAACCTCTGGTGTGCAGTCAGTGTTACATCAGTGTTACATTAACTATTTTTCAGGCTTTTCATTATGTGTGACTTATTTATTTTTTAAAACCAATCGTTGATCAGTACAACAATACACTCAAAACGTAGGAAGAAGAACTTCCACTTTTTATTAGCTTTTGTAAAAAAGCTTTTTTAAAAAAGTTACGCGCTCAAACATGGGTGCTATCAAACAGGTCGAAAATGGTTTCTCTTCTTAAAATGTTCACACGGGAGGAGAGAAAAAATGCACGTGCTAAATGAATAAAGAGAATGAAAAAAAACGTTCGATCAGATTAAAATAGATTAAAAGAAATCGATTAAAAGAAATTAAGACAACTATTACGACAAAAGCAAAAAAAAAAAAACATTTTGTTTTACTTTTTTTCCCTATCGGTTTTTAAACATTTTGATTGCTCAAAAAGAAAGTTCACCCGTCTCAGACAGTCAGGCAAGAGTTAGTGACAAACCGAACATGCTGCCACGTTCTGCCACTGCTGCTTTTTGTCCAAACTGTTTAATCAGTTAGTTTCTTTGTATTTAGTTGATGTACTGTTTTCAAAGCCAAGTCAACGTGGAATATAAAACTAACAGTAATAATAAAAACAATACGTTATTCCTATTAGTTCATCAGCCAAAAAAAGTCACGTTCGATTGGGGTTGCAATGTATTTGCTTCGAACTGACGTCGCACACAAAAAAAGAAATAATTTCGCTCACAACTTAATCTACCATTTTGCGTGACAGACAAACAGACAGACAGACAGACAGAGAATCGGCTATTAATATATAGACTAGCCGCCAAGGCGGCGTCGCTCGCTGCCCATGTTCAGCCTGCGTTGTATCACCACCCGCTCCAAATTATTGCACTTAAAACCAGCGATAAGACTTCCTTTGCTGCTGGTTTTATCGCTTAATAAAGCTCGTTTGCACGTCAAGAGAAATACGTTCCTGGCGTTTCAAATCTTGCATGTTCTTAACTCAGCCGTTTATTGTCGCGGTCGCATTTAAAATGTCAGTAGACTTTCTTGCTTTACACAATGCATTCCGAACGTGAACTTCACATGGTTTTTATTTACGATTTTAAACCAATCAAATATCAGTTTAACAATACACTCAAAACACAGAGAGAAAAAACTTTTCCACTTATTATTAGCTTTTGTTTTACGCGCTCTAACATGGGTGCTGTCAGAAGTAGGTGAAAAAATGGTTTTTCTTCTTAAAAAGATCACACGGGAGGAGAAAAAAATGCACGTGCTAAATGAATGAATTGAATAAAAAACGTTCGATCAGATTAAAATAGATTAAACGAAATCGATTAAAAGAAATTAAGACAACTACTAAGACAAAAGCGAAAAAAAAAATATATATTTTGTTTCATGATTCTCTTTTTTTTTACCTATCGGTTTTTAAACATTTTGATTGCTCGAAAAAAAGTTCACCTGTCTCAGACAGTCAGGGAAGCGTTAGGATACACTGGCAAACCAAACATGCTGCCACGTTCTGCCACTGCTGCTTTTTGTCCAAAATGTTTAATCAGTTAGTTTCTTTGTATTTAGTTGATGTATTGTTTTCAAAGCCAAGTCAACGGTGGTCCTTGGAATATAAAACTAACAATAATAATGAAAACAAAACGTTATCTCTATTGGTTCACCAACCAAAAAAAGTCACGTTCGATTGGGGTTGCAATTTATTTGTTTCGAACTCACGTCGCACACAAAAAAAGAAATAATTTCGCTCACAACTCAATCTACCATTTTGCGTGACTTACAAACAAACAAACAGACAGACAGACAGACAGAGAATCGGCTATTAATATATAGATAATAAAAAAAAAACGTTCGATCTGATTAAAATGGATTAAAAGAAATCGATTAAAACAAATTAAGACAACTATTATGACAAAAGCGAAAAAAATATTTTGTATCATGATACTCTTTTTTTATCTATCGGTTTTTAAACATTTTGATTGCTCGAAAAAAAGTTCACCCGTCTCAGACAGTCAGGTAAGAGTTAGTGGCAAACCGAACATATGCTGCCACGTTCTGCCACTGCTGCTTTTTGTCCAAAATGTTTAATCAGTTAGTTTCTTTGTATTTAGTTGATGTACTGTTTTCAAAGCCAAGTCAACGTGGAATATAAAACTAACAATAATGATAAAAACAAAACGTTATTCCTATTAGTTCATCAGCCAAAAAAAGTCACGTTCGATTAGGGTTGCAATGTATTTGCTTCGAACTCACGTCGCACACAAAAAAAAAATAATTTCGCTCACAACTTATCCTACCATTTTGCGTGACTTACAAACAAACGAACAAACAAACAAACAAACAAACAGACAGACAGACGGAGAATCGGCTATTAATATATAGATTTACACCAACAATAAAAAAAACAAAACAACAAGTATGAATTCAGTAAATTTTACAAATATTATAAGTGCAAACATTTAGGAGTTTGAGCTTAATCAATCTAGATTTAAAAGTTGAAATATCTTCGGAGTCCTTAACTTCATCTGGAAGTTTATTCCACAAGATGCTAGCTCGAAAAGGAAAGAATTAAAGCCATGGTGTACCGTCAGGACCTTTTCAGGAACAGAAAGGAGATTTTTGCAACGAACGGTGTATGTTATCTTCCTAGACGGAAACAACCAAGACATAAAAGCAGGATTTCCAAAGTTTTGGGATTTAAAGGGTTCAGAAAGTAATTGGCGAAGATGAAGTTCATGAATAGTAGATGGGATTATGTTTGGGTAATTCACCTGTCTCTGGAGGAATAGAGTTTAGAATTTTCACCGCACGATCAAAGAATTTCTGAATTCGTAGATAGAGTGTCTTATTGCAAAACATCCAAACGATAGGGGCATACATAAACTTAGAAATAATAAATGCGTTAAATGATAAGATATACGTATATATCTATAATTGATGACTAAGGCGACTTTTGATTTACAATTTTGTACCATTACGAGGACAAGAACTTAAAGGGGACAATTTTGTGTCCCCTTTAAGTTTGGATTCTTATTTAACTTTAAGGAGACACATAGTAGCCTCGGTTCTGTGTTCATATAGTGGCTTATGAATTGTAGAAACTATGAGCAAAGGACCTAGACTAAGTTAATAAGCTTCTAGGATTTTCGGAAGTTCGATTTTTTTTATTGTATATTTAGACTTGATAGTAGAGTGATATTTAGGCGACTTCAACATTTCCGTGTGTATTTCCGTGCAACATGTGTATATTTATGTTTTTGCTTTCTCGTCTAATAGCAGACCTGCGCCCCAAGTACTTTGTACTAAATAATACAAAAATAATTTTATAATTTTGCTGTATTCAGCCTTAATTTAAAAATGGTGGGTTGTTAAGTAAACGAGTTCTTAGCAGTTATCCTTCTGAAGGGATATCTTGCCGCTGGTGTCTCAAAATTTATTTTCAATATCGAATGGAATTAAGTCACACCTTTCACAAAGCATTTGCCCCGTTTAGAAGAGTTACAATAACACTGTCCCCTAATTGTTATAAATTTAATATTAGTAGTTTGCCTAGACCCAACGTAAAATGAGTTATTTTTGCACCAATGAACAGTAAGTAGCTGCTCCAGTGGAAAAATCTATTCTATTCACAAACTATTAGCATAAAAATGTGAAATATATTTGAACATAAAGGGGACAATTTGTGTCCCCTTTAAGTTTTTGTCACCCAAATGCTACAAAATTGTAAATCAAAAGTCCCATTATTCATCATTTATCTCACAGGTGATCTGTAGGCGTTTGTAATAATCAGTTCTTTTTATTGTTTTTTAGTGAGTATCTCTGAATGTCGGAATGGAAACAACTTTAAATTGTTATGAAACGTGTAAGGAACATGTTAAAAAACAAAATCATAAAGCAATATTAAAAGTATTAAACAAGGCAGACAAAAAAAGGCAAAGTGGACATAAAAAAGACAAACCTAAAAAATACCTCAACAAACAAAAACGCACTGTGCCTTGAGAGGAGCTAAAATCACACACTGTGCCTCAGCTGTAACACTAGGCTTTCATCCTTAAAGTATGCTTTTGCCTGTTTGCAGAATGCCTAAATGTTGTTTATGCTTGTAACGCTTTGAGGTAATTCATTGAAAACAATGCTTTGTTATTGAAACGACAGGAAACGACCTTTTATTTTCTTGTATCGGCAACCAGCTTACTTGAGTAATATCGTTAATGTTACTTTATCTCTCCCCAGGACATATTCCGCGGCGGTAATTTGCACGCGTTGTAGCCGGTTCATTAGGTATTTAGGAAGACACCCGGATAAAGTTTTGCAGTAGTTTAATTTTTGGCAGTATTAGGCATTCAGCAAGACTTTTCCGAACATTTAATGGATAACGGCAATCTATTATAAAAGTAAATGAGTGCATACAAACAACTAGCTACGTTGAAAGTCCGTTATAACCACTAATATCGCTACAGTTCAAACGTCACTATTTTATGAAACTGTGATATCACACTTCGTTTCGATGCGTTGGCATCGTTAGAAATAATAAGTAATTGATCCACTCAGTTGAAAGCAAGATTGATTTCTACGTTGCAAGTTGAAACAGTAAATATAGGGGTTTTAGATATTCTAAGACCTCGTTTCCAGGGTCACATTGATGACAGTTCTAACATAACTGACGAGGTCCTTCAGGAGTAAACATAGATAAAATAAAATAAATAATTCAATAAATTTACAAGGAAATATATAAATAAATTTAATAGTAAATGATTGAAAACGAGGAGAGTTTGGATATTTTGAGATAACTGAAAGTAAGGATAAGCGTATTGACATAGTTAATAAAAGCATTTAAGCGCCCAGAGCGTTGTTTGTAGCCGAGCTGATTTTTAAGCAACATCTAAACAAATTAAGATTTATAGCTTAGATTATTATTTATCCAACTGTAACACATGGTATCAAACAATCCTCTCTTTCTTACAATAACGTCCTTTTCGAAAGAGTGAAACGATGCACTAACTTCTTCGATATCGCTCATCCAATTTATTCTATTTTTTTATAAAAAAAAGATGAAACAAGATTTCTAACTAATACATTTATCACTTTAATTTTCGAAATAGTAAAAAAGTTAATAAGGAACCTTTCATTAAGATTATCAATTAAATAACATCCGCAATGATTCTTATTCGATACCCTTTGAATGCAAACATCGTGGTAAAACATCAAGCAGTAGTTGCATTTAACAAGATTGGAATTGGTAAATGCTTTGCAGAAAACACCTGCCCAACATTCTTCAGTATTTAAAGTTGGTTCGCACCGTTGAAGAGAAAGAAAATGATTTGCTCCGCTACTCATATTGAATCGGTGACCTATCACAAAATGTAAACGGTTATTGAATAGTTCCTTGCGTTTAATGTTAAGAATCCATCAGTAGCTGCTACTAGTATATCACTGTGGTATGTTTTCATGTTATTTTTATTATGGTCAACTTCTATCAACAAAAAAGAAATACACTTACAAGATGCAAGTATCGAGATTACTGCCAAGCAGGGCCACGTTCATACAAGAATTCTCCAGATAAATACTGGTAGGCGTGAAGATCGCGGTGGAGATACAGCTTAATTGAGCACCGACTAAATTGACACAGGCAGTGGAGCTGTAGAATACCTAAAAATAGAAAGTTTACTGGAATATAACAGGAATTATATGTCACTATGTAAACATAATAAAATACGTGACACATAAAATTCTGGTTCTACTCCTGGTTCGTATAATATACTTCACAGATTTGTTTTCTAGAGTTTAACAGGAGGTCTTTTGCAGACCATTAAAAGAAAAATGTTACCACCTGAAGGCTTTCTATCAACCGAATGATACTGAATTTCTTTTAAACAATCTTGCTTAATAGATTCCATTGAAAAACTTGACGCGTCACCAAAAAGAAAACCAAGTTTTCCAGCGAGCACTTTGTCCTCCATTATCTAATGGACAATGACATAAAAGCATAAAAGCAAAAAACAGCTTAGGCCAGTAGATATTTTTGTTAATTCTAGCAGTAAAGCCTAACATTGCTCAATTTAAAATCAGTTAATATTCTATCTAACACAGAAATCTGTGCATATTGAAAGCTTAATTTTTGCTGAGTTAATACCCTACCACAGCAGACAAGACAGATTTACTGTCTTCACAGTCTCAGTTAAAGTATAAGTGTCAACAGTAGTTATACTGTAAGTTGCTGTATGTTGTTGTTGCAGTGAAAATAGGTGAACGAGATGTTTAATTTTAAGCAAGTCGACTGTTCTTTAAATAATTTGCAAATGTCATCTGAAAAATGAAATAATGGTTGAAATAAAAACTCAATCTGAGCGTAAATAAATTGGGAAAATCAACGAAAAACTTTAGTTCAATACCTTCTCAACTATACTATCAATATTAACATAGCCTGTCACTAACGAGCCTAGCTTTAACATAGCCCACTGTTTGTCGTTTCCAAATAGACTTTGAGAAACTGCACGATACAAACAGTTTCCGTCACCCTTAGTGATAACTGGTTCATAATGCAATAAAGGATTGCCAGCTCTTTGCCTAAAAACAAAAGACGCATCTCTGAAATCAAATAAACCTCCTTAGCGTGCTTGCGAAAAGAACAAGACATACCAAATTTGTACATCCTCTGGAGTGGTTACTTTTTCACAAAATGCATTTGCTTCAAGCCTCTGTAACTTGCATTGGAGTTCTTTGGCGAGTGCAAGCAAATTTTCATTCTTTTCCAATTGCAAGCAAGCTTCCACACAAAGTCTTTCTGGGAAATCCTTGGGAATAACATGATAAAAAATACTTAATGAATCTACTAAGTTTTGATTGATTGGTATATCACCACATTGATATAAACATAAATTTTGTTTGACCAGTTAACCAAGACTTGAGTCAAAATGTCTTTCATGGCGGAAAGTGATTTCTTACTTGCTTGACAAGTTTATCAAAAAGCCCAGACTCTGAAGGTGGGGCAACTTCCCATTGATTTCGCATTTCCACAGTATTATCATCACTGGTAATTTCAGGCAACATGAAATCACTATACTCTTCTATGTATGCTGCAATTACTTGTGAGCAATCAGAAGAACATAGCTTTGTTTGCCCAGTTGGATTGCCAAATGAAATGTGTTTTGGCCACCAAGTCGGAGCAAGAAGTTTCCAAGAAATCTTCCCTCCACCTGCAATCGTAATAACGCAAATTTGATTCAATTTAAATGAAACTGCATTAAGTTTAGACACAAGGCAGAAAAAAATTTAATGTGAAATACTCAGTAAGTATACACTGTACAGTTCCATATTTGAGTAATTAATTTTTATATTCAGTGGGGTTTGGCTCAACAATACATTGGCAGAAACATGAAAGTGTTCTTGTGAGACAAAAAGCAGAATTGTATTTTTGGTTGGACATTTTCAATGTATACTTACAACTTATCTTAACTATTTCTCTAATAATTTCTCTTTTCTTATGAACATTCAGCTCTTGCCAATTGTCATCAATGGTAAATGAATTTGTTGTTTCTGAAAACAGAAAAACCATTTTAATCATTGAATTCCGATATCTGTGACTAGAATGTGAATTTTACCTGAGTCCACTTTATACTTTAAACTTGTCAACTGTATTCAATATAATTATAAAATTATACCTTCCAAAATTTTGTTATCATCTGTGATGCTCACATGCTTGGAAAATATTTCCATCACTGTTTTATCTTGGCAAAATCTTTTCATGGACGTATTATTACCTTATATATATTAATGAGATAAGAATGTAATACTGTCTTATAGGACTTTCATTAAACACTGCACACTAAATAAAAATACCATGATAACGAATTTGACCATTGAAGTATGATATGAAGCAAGCTGGCGTGTTACAAAGTTTGTACCAATTATCAATCTAAAGGAATTCAGAATACTGAATGGAATAAAAGTATATCAAATTTAAATACAACATTGGAAAAAGAAAAATTTGATATTTAATAGTACTTTCAGTGATATTTGCTGTGAAATTTCTTTATCCCTACATTTTCGATTTGCTGGATTTTCCAGAAACACTTTCTAAAATTAGTCATGAAGTTATACAGAACAAAACTAAAAAAATGTTCAAATTAAAAGGTATCAGACTCTTACAGAGAATATACAAACCCGCTTTTTCCACGCACTACCATTGAGACCTTTACGTTTGTTTTCACAGGGTATTTTGGAAGCCATTGAGATTTTTTATCTTGAATTCACTGACAAAACTTTAACACTTTATACTATTGTATTGGAAAACAAAGAATACTCTGTTACAGAAGATCTTCAACAAATATAGTACCAAGCGTAGCTACAGTAGCTTGAAAAAATATCTTAGCAATCACATCAACACACAACAAAAGAGTTTTGAACAAAACAACCACACAAGGAAAATTATGGAACTGTAGAAAGAAAGATGAATAAATGCCTCACTGAGAAATTGATTTACCAAGCAGAAGTTGTGAATGATACTGATAATGAGAGGAAAAAATACATCGACCTGACAAAAACCATATTTTACAACAATACAGTAACCATTTGAAAGCATTTAAACACAAAAGATATTCAAAAGAGACTAAGTTATCTGTGTATGTTTGGAAATTAAAGGATAACAAGAAACCCATTGTGAATTGGACATTATGAAGTCATTCGAAAACCGTTTACATTCAAACAGATGCATCCTTTGTTTATGTGAAAAATTATTCATAATATATAAAGAACTTAGATGGCACGTCAATACATATTATGTATATATAGAAAATAGATTTTTAGATTATTTGTTTTTTTAGATTGTGTTATTACGCATTTTTGTGTTTTTTTTAACTTTGTATGCCTGATTATTGTATGAGCACAAAGCACAGTGTAGCATAACCTAGTTTTATTTATGTCCACACCAACCTAACTCTGATATATTCGCTCTTACCCAGTTGAGCACTTTGACTGATTGATAAATGACATTACCTTCAATGATAATTACATATATACCGTAAATGATCAAATAAGCTCCCCCTTCCAAATAACCGCCCCTTTCGAATAAGCGCCCCCTCCTTTCAGGTGAATTTTGAAATAAGCGCCTCTACTCAAATAAGCGCCCCTGGGCGATTATTCGAGTACATAAATAAGAGCAAAAGGGGGCGCTTATTTGAGTTTTTGTACAATAGAAAACAACAAGTATTTAAAAGAATATAGCTTTCTTTTTTATTTCCTTTTCATGCTCAAATTTCATTTCAAAATATTCATATTTTTCTTTTTTCTTCAAAAGTTCATTGTTAAGGATAGTCATCATCTCTTTATTTTGCGTCAAAGCACTGTATCTTGCAGGGATGACAAGTCCAACCTCTCTCTTTCTCTTTCCTGTGACTGTTGCGATTAAAACGTTCTTTTTATCCGCATCGAGAAATTGCCTCAATAGCTTTGATAATTCAATTGGAAGGTGTCCAACAAGTCCCTCATTTTGTCCGTCTTTATCCCACAAGTAAACACCGATGGCATTTTCATCATACTCTGCAGCCTCAGCCCTCTTGTCAAGTGCGCATTTGAGTTTCATGTCGAGCTCGGGGTTCCATTTTGACTGGTAAACATGATGACCACGGATAGCAACTTCAAAATTCTACTCGTAACAATCACTGTAAAATAGTGCTGCTCTCGCCGTTTTTCTTCAGTATTGCATATATAACTCAAACAAAACTAAGTCCCATGAATGTAGTAATTTGCACTTACTTCTTGAAAAAGCAAATGAAATTGGCATAAAACAAATATCCTAACACTAAAGCTTGGTTCCCACTAGAGCAAAAATGAAAGAGAAATGAGGTTTCCAAAAATGAGGCAGAAATGAGATAAGATTTGAGATGAGCTATCAATCATTCACACTAAAATTAATCTCAAATTGATCTCAAAAACACCAAGAAAAGCTGCACAAGTGAAAAAGGAAATATGGACATCAGTATTAAGATATAATTTTCAGAAAGAAACTTTTAAGCATTTTCTATTTACGGCGAAACCGAAGAAAACGCTTACTAAAACAAAAAGTCGGCAACGTAGAGGAATTTGTGTTCGTGAAATATTTCAGAGAAAACACGAAGAATTTCCTGACACCCCTTCCCTGATGTCGTAAGGACAAGGAAACAAACGAAAACTTTCCACGAAAACTTCATCTTCTCCAACTTCTTTTTTTCTTCTCCTGACATTTCCTCTCTCTTTTCTACTTCACACACAAAAATCGTAGTTAGAATTGATGCCCAATTGATTTGAAAAAGAAACACGTGGAAATGTGAAAAATGTTTGTTTACCGCGTTGACACCTGTTGCACGTGGCTTTTGGATTTAGGACAGGTATCAAAGACACTCCATCGTAGTTGAAATTTAAAAAGGAAGATGACACATATACCGTAGCTTCAATTTTAATTACCTGCGGAGGAACTATTCACAACTTGTTCACGTTTTTGATAAAAAAGCTTTAGGAAGTCCTAGAAGCACACACAAGAGCTGCAAATGATAAACACACTTAAGATGTCGGATTTTGAAAGTGACAAAGATGCTATGTCTCATAAAGGGAAAAAGATTTCTAGTTACACTCTCCAGTATAAATTGGATGCCATAGCTTACGCTGAGAGCAAGAGCAATAATAGACCTTTCACGAGTTTATTTTTTATCACACTCCGCCTCGTTTTCAATTGCGTCACTATGACAACCGAATCTCTTGTGCTCAAATTAACACTATCACAATTATTACACTTATTACACATTACTGAAATGAGTCCCGTGACATTTCGTTACCACATGAACCATTGCGAAAACGAGGCGGAGCTTGATAAAAAATAAACTCGGGAAATGTCTATTCTGCAAGCAAGAAATTCAATGTTGAAAGGAAACACATTAGAGAGTGGCGAAAAAGTAAAGATAAACTGTTGTCCTTGAAAAGTAAAGACCAAGGTAGTAAAAGAAGAAGACTAAATGGTGGAGGTCGTAAACCTCTGGACCAGCAAATGGAAGAAGTATTTATTGAATGGATTTATGATCGACGAGAAAAAGGAATGCGAGTCTCCCGAAAAATTATAAGGAAAAAAGCACTTTTCATTTACAACGAGAAGGCAAAAGAGAATGATTGTGCAGAGGGTGTAGATTTTCTAGCAAGTACAGGCTGGCTAAATAAGTTTATGCGAAGAAATGGATTGTCTTTGAGACGAAAAACTTCTGTAGCTCAAAAGGATCCATCAAGGTTGATTGATAAACTTGTTTCCTGTATCCTCAATGTTCGACGTCCTGCTACTAAGAGCAATTATACACCACAAAACGTTATAGCAATGGATGAAACACCTGTATGGGCAGATATGGTATCTAATTTGACCGTAGATAAAACAGGTGTTCGGACAGTCACAATGAAAACCACAGGACACGAAAAGTCCCGTGTATCTGTGTGCCTAACAGCAAAAGCAGACGGAACCAAGTTAAAGCCCTTCATTGTGTTCAAAAATGCCCAACAACTATCAGAGCAGCTGCTGTGCTGTGCGCTGTTCTGGCTGCTTTGAGAGAAGGCTAATATCGAGAAAAAAAAATAGGAGAATGACAAAACCCAACAAAAACCTTCAAGAATACATATATCAAGCTTCAAGAGCGTGTTTACTGTTGACAATAACAAAGTTTGGCTTCCATTTTCTCTCCATGCTGCATAATGATATCGGTCTGCCGTGTAACGGAACACGAAATATCGCCCGAATTATCTTGGTTTTCTCTATTGTTTTTTTGTGGGATTCTCACTCATTTTATTCCTGAGTAAAAGTGAGTTATGAAAGCATTATTGTTCTTTTTTCGACTTTCTTTTCTATGCTGAAAATCCTTCTTTTTGTGAATTCTTAATCTAAGCGGAAAAAGTATTTCCGTAAATGCGGATACGTCTGTTTGACTGATAAAGATAAAGTTGGAAAATAACCCTGAATATTTAATTTCCTTTAAGATTTTCGGAACGTTCCTAATCGCAATGCTCTTTTATAATACTTGGTATTATAAAAGAAAATTCGTGTTATGGTTTTCCACTTTTCTGCTTGCTCCCCTTGTAGCCAATATTTTCATGGGTTATTATGAAAAAACGTTGCTTGTTGATTATTCCAACAAATCTTTACTATATTTAAAATAAATTCACTTCTAAAAATGATTGTACATCATGCTCCGTTTAGCTTTCAATCATTTAAGATAGGCAGTTTATTTTCAAGAAGCATGTAATTCCTAATCATCTAAAATGGAAGGTTCTCTACAAGGTTGCTTATAAGTGCACATATCAAAATGGATAAGAACTCTCCTATGTATAAACATCAACAAGGAAAGGGAGAGTGCTATACTCTGAATCTTTTTCTATTTTACTAACTATGTTATTTGTGCGCCTGCGCGGTTGTATGCGTTTTCTGTTTTCTTTCTTTTGTCAGTATTTGTCATCTTATGAGCCGACAAGTCTTATTGTTCCTGTAATTATAATGTTTTATAACACTTTCTTTAATTATTTTAATTATTTTAAACACATTTACCTTTAGTATCGATAGAAATATGGCTATTATTAATTAACTTCATGTGTAAATGCATACGATCCAGCTTGTATCTTATATTGCGGTAGCAACGCCAGCGAATACCGTATTAAAACACCCGCGGACTCCTCCTCCTCCTCCTCCTCCTCCTCCTCCTCCTCCTCCTCCTACGACATCAGTTTCGAGACTCGCGTTTTTTGATAAATTAATTTTGCTGACTGAAATCTGTATTTAAAAAATGCCAAAAGAAGACAGTTTTAGAATTTTTAATAGAATAAGTTAGAATAAGAATTTGTACAGTATATATTTTACAAATAATATATAAATATACCCTCCAACGCTTACTCTTTACTAATTGATATGGCAGTTATGAAAGCCATACAAGGGTCATTTCATCAAGGACACCAAATGTTTGATGAATCTGCTGGTCAACAGTGCACATGCTGTTCTCTAATGTCAGTTGCATTTACTCAAGTGAAAAGCCCGGGGCATTGGACATCATATGATTTGGATTTTATTATTAAAAAGGGGGATGACATCTACAAATCCCTGAATAAAAATACCTATCTGATGATAGCTGAACTTCCGAAAACTTTATCTGTACTCAATTCGACTATTGATATTCGTTATGCTGATGAAAAAATTGGCTTCATAAATGGCACCAGCGAAACTGGTGTGTTATTTGAGCAAAATATCCCTTCTTATTATAATAGATTACTGATCTTATTGAAAGGTATATGTTTCAGTGTATTATGGACTCAAAAATGCTACTTTTTATTTGATTCTCATAGTAGAAATGCTCAAGGGAGGTCATGTTCAAATGGATTTTCAATTCTAATGAAATTTGAGGCTAAGAATTCACTAGAGGTGTTTATTATTGAAAACTACTTACAAAGAACTGATGAAAATGTACAGTTTGAAATTCACTATCTTACAGTATCTAAAACTGACCCCTCTGTTAGTCTATATTTAAATTATCGTTAGTTAAGAAAGAATACTATTGAGAAAGAAAGTTGTCGAGAAAGAAAGTCTACCAATTTAGAAAAACAAAAGTGTAGAATGCGAAATTCTTCTGAGAGCGAAAAAAAAAAATGTCGTCTGCGAAATTCTTCTGAAAGTGCTAAAGAAAAATGTCGTAAGCGTAAATCAACAGAAATTGAAAAACAAAAGTGCTGTTATCACAAAGCAACTGACATTGAAAAAGAAAAGTGTCGACAAAGAAAAGCAACCGAGATTGAAAAAGAAAGGTGTCGACAAAGAAATACATCCGACATTGCAAAAGAAAAGTGCCGTAAACGCAAGGCAACTCAAGTTGCTAAAGACGAAATCTGTAAAAGAAAGCAAATTGCCAAACACTTTGATATATCAGATCGCACTTTGGTCTTTAAAAAAGCAATAAAAGAAGGACCTTACTTTATTTGTGTTGTTTGCAACCGCTGCTTATATAAAAGAACAGTGAAGAATTTTGATGAAACTTGCTATGAATTTGAGTTCCAACATTTATTTACGTTTGTTGAAAGTTTTGATGGCAATCACTACATTTGTTTTACATGTGACGAATAACATATATGTTATTGAAAAACCAATGAACACGAATCCAAAAACTCAATTATCGTAGCAAAATAAAACTATGAAGACCTTTTTGAAATACATTTTTGGATTGATTAAACTGATATCTATTTGTCGGCGTAAAAATGTAAAATTGATGTCTTTTTCAGGCTGATCCATATGGTGCGGTTTTCATATTGTGCGACGAAAAGAATTCTTACAAAAATTGTTTAGATATCGCTGGAAGAAGATTTATGACTGTTTTCTCGTTAATTATGGCAATACAAAACACGAGAAAGAGTAAATAGCTTGATATCGTTTCAGTATTTTCAAATGTAGACGACAAGAAAGGATAACCGGAGTGTAATACATATTATTAGCATTACCTCGAATTATCTCAGTGATATCTCGTTTAATAAAGCATTGAATGATAAATATTTTGCTATGTTAACAAGTTAAAGACTGTAAAAAACATGAACTGTTTATTTGTAAAATGTTTTCCAGTTATTATTGCCCCTCCAAAGCTTTTTCTATGCTCTTCAACTTCTATAAACAGCGAATAGCTTTTGGAGCAAATATGCCATTATCTTAGCGGAAGAAGTTATAAACCTTGTTGAAAACACTTTTATCAGTTTCCTCCGTCGAAAGGAAAAATTTATTGCAGTGTTTTACAAAATGGCAATACATAAATTTTAATAGATATCATTTTATTCCCCCGTGTGTACAGTCTTATAAAACGTTTCTGAAAGTCGTGGAGGGTTTTAAGGCCGATTTCCATTCAGCAAAATATCCGCGCGGACGTAGGTAATCCACGATGAGTGACGTAGAATGCATGCGCATTGGCTAATTCATAAGCGTAGGAATTTTAACTTTTTTAAGCCCGCCGACGGCCGGTGATAATTTCAGCCAATCATGTCTTTTGATTTCCATTTGTAGCTGTTTGGCCGCTCGGAAAATTGCGCGGGCATATAAGCGTTGAATTGAAATCGGCCTTTAGTTGCGAAAGTAAATTGTCGCTGAGGAATTGGTAGTCACTTTACATCATCTCTATGCTTTTTCTTACTCGAGTTCATATTTTTTTATTTTCATGTTTGTCGTGAGTGCTGACAGTGCTGAAGAGAGAGACTGCGTTGATGATTTATTCATGGTTATTCATCATAACGCATGTATGAACCATGTCACTAATTAGTGTTAATTGCATGAAAATAATATTTCTGATCGTGGAAAATAAACACAAAATCCACTCAATTACCCCAAATTTCAACGAATTTTAGTTAAATGAAATTATTGTAGTTCTTATACACTTTAATATTCCTTACCTAAAATGGCAAAGATAGATACAAAATAACACGTTAAGATCTTAAAGGCATCGTAGAAATTGCCGCATCTTTTTAGAATCCTTGGGTTCTGGGAAGTACGGAAATTGCTTTTGAATAAAAACTTTCATGGTCACTCCTCCACATAGGATTTTAGAGATTCCATTCTGTTGGATAAACTGTATGTTTTTATACGAACTGTTTTGAGCTCGGTATTCCGAGCGTTGGTTCGCTTCACCGCACGGGCGTATTTACCTTATGAAAACTTTTGCTGTATTACCAAACAGAGAAAAAAAATTGGAAAAAAAAGAAATTGCAAGAACCATAACGTTATTACTAATAGAGGGTTATCTAAGTCGTTATCGTTATCGGTTATCGTATGTCACAAAAAAAAACATAAACTGACTTTATGTAATGTAAAACAGCCATATCAAATAAAAGAACCCCTATAGAAGTGAAAGCTGAACATTAAAATCTTTGCTATATATCATTTTCTCAAAAGAACACATTAAGACACAGTCACTTTAATGGTCTGCTTTTTGTTTCCATATCGTTTTATATTATATAAAATGTTTCACACTGCTGCTGCGGAATAAGAACACTTAACAGAAGAATTTTAAAAGTATATATAACTTAAATCCCTAGCCTCTGTTTAGGCTCAACAAAACTGTTACATGCTGTTAAATGCTGTTAGCATTCAAAACTTAACAGCAAAACTTAACAAAACTTAGCTTACATTACTTCACAGCTTTGCTGCCATCTTCTCAAAATTCTTGAGAAACTCTTGAGATCCCAGGATCACTAAGACAAGTTGAATGCTCTAGAGGCTCTAAAAACACAAGAAGAAGCTAAGACTTCACACACTTTGTGACTGTCAAAAGCAAATGGTTGAAGTTTTTCATAACAATGTTTCACTGAACGAAAATATAACAAAAGAATTACAAAAGTAAACAAAAACTATGTTTATACAAGTTCAGTTACAGATTGAACACGCTTAGTTACAATATCAAAGACAATATTCAGAGGTTGAAGTTTGTTACTAAACAACCTTTCAGCAATCTGCTTTTCATCTTGCAACGGAAAAGCGTATATGCAACTCAGCTGGTGTGCCAGGTCATCGTTAAATGTCATGATGTGCACCTCATTTGTGGTAACATCCATACAAACAAGTGACAGGGTGAATCTTGATACTACAGATTCTACTAGAACTTTAATACCACAAGACAGACATGTGAAGGTGTTGTTTTCAACCTCTCCTTTCTTTGAACATATTCCACATATTGAAATTTGGTTAATCGAGTTGACACCAACTATCTTTCCTATCATAGTGTTTTCCACAAGTTTCGCTGTTGAACATAACTCCACTAAATTTTCAATTGACTCAATTTCCTGGCATTCAACAGGCTCAGATTTTGTTGTATTGAGGAATATCTTCCCTTTGACAACACGAAGACGTAAATTTTTGATGAGGTAGGTCTTACCTTGCTCCATAATGCCCACATCATTTTCATACAAGTACAACATGGCACATGCAGTGTTGTCTCTGATGGTAACCTCCTGCTTCATTATTTCTGCACCATCGATTGTACGGTGGTTTTTTGGATCATCAACTGTACTAACTTCAGCTTTGGTAGAGATCAGCTGCCATGGGGCAAGTTTGTCTAGTTCACTTAGGGTAACTGTGCAATCTTTAGCCAATTTTGGATCAAATTTGAATGGTAAATCATCTGCATTTAATGGTGTTATTTTACTTTGACTCCCAAACAGTAAGTCTCCTCTTGATTTGTTAACTTTTGAAATCTTAATTGGTGACTTTGCTGATTCATAGTTAGCCAGGAGAATTCTTTTGGTAGGGGCAAAACTTACCGCTCTTTGAGCTCTGTCTTGTAGCTGTATCGTGCAGTCGAAATATTCACCACCATTGGTTCGACTCTTTTTGACAGGACTTACTGAATGGACATACCCAACGGTTTCATCACAGGCTGAAATAAGATGACGGATAAATGACATTAGCAATTTCACTTCTCTCACTAGTTATATATGTTCTGGAGATAGCGGAGAGCCTGTTTATGCAAAGAGAAAAACCTCTTCTTAATAGAACTGTTTTTTCAGCTCCTTTGTATTTATTTAATTAGCTGTTTGTACTTTTATTACTAATTATGTATTATTGAGTATCAATATTTTGTAGCTTATATTTTTTCGCAGGGATAAGTGATTTTGAAAAAAAAAATAAAACTTAGGAAAGATGAAGTAGCCAATGAGAAATATTCTGAAAAAAAGGGAGAATATAATAGTATATAATAGCATTCTAAACATAAGTAAATTGGCAAAACATTCTGTCAGAACACCTTTCCAGAGGGCAGAAAAAGGAAGTCTCTTCTACTTTTTGTCAAATCAATAAAAACCGCTGTGAAGACTCTGTTGTTTTAGCAAAGGGAAAAATACCCCCAGCATCAATACCCCCTAGGAGAAAATTACCACTCCTAGAAATTTCAATGTGTTATAGGAGTAAAAATAAAGTCAATTCTTCGTATTTGTATACCTGTTTTTTTTTTAGAAGGCCTTGCTTTTCCTGTCGACGAACTTGATTCATTTCTTTCTCGTTCTTGAGAAGGGTTTGAATTTCCTTTTTGTCCACCATCGCCTTTTCTCTCATCTTTTTTCTGCCTTGTTCATCTTTGTGACGTTACCGAAGCTTCCTGTCAATCTTGCTGAAGAATGATGTTGAAAGTGTGTGGGCCACATTTTTGATTTTTGGTCAATTGTATTAGTAACCAATTATAGCTCGACTTTACATCCCCCCAACGAAGAAAATTGAAAGTATTTGAACATGATTTATTTGAGTAGACCAATCACAATTTCCCTAGGAAAGAAAAAAAATAGGCATGATCAATTCAATATTTTAATTAGCGACCAATCAAATAACTTTAAAATTTGAAGAAAGGATGATATGAACGTGACACACAGCACGCCATTCCCTTCACACGTGTGGTTGCAGGGAATTTTGTTCAACGCTCAAAATGAGGCTAGAAAAATACAAAGCGGAAAACACGAAAAATAAAGGAAATTCAAGGCTACCCACTATGACAAAGTGAAATATCTGAGCATAAATGTAACATAAAATAAACTTACTGAAACATATATTGCATCCCTCTGGCTAACCACAAGTAGCAAAAATGTACACAAAATTTTTTATAACATTTCAACAAATGTTACACTCTTTGTTCACTACGAACGTTAGAATTCAAGTGTGGAAAAAACGCGTGAAAAGCTGAAATACCCAAAGAAGCGTGCAGTGGGAGCAATTATCAAAAAGACAATACAATAAACTAGAGTTAACAAAGTAATAAAATACAACAACTAACAAATGAAAAGAGGCAATTAACATGAAAGTAAATTAACACAAACGTAAAGGCTAATGAGCCGTTACACATGGCTCCTCTCGCAAGATGCAATCATGCGAAAGTTCATTCTTCAATTTTCATTTGCACATGTTCATAGATTTGACAATGTTCATGGCTCCTCGTCAGGGATTGAACTTTCCTTATCGACAAGGAGTACTAATTTCGTTATTGGTCGCTGGTAGACAGTTCTGGTTCGACCAATCAGTACATCAACGAAACGAACTTGACCATTTGAATCAGGAAACGTGGTTACGACCTTTCCCAACGGCCAGTTGTTTCTGACATCCATCAGTGTGTTATCCTTTAGCAGAACGATGTCGCCAATGGCGAAGTTACGTCTGAAGCTTGCCCATTTGGAACGTCGTTGCAACGATTGAAGATATTCTTTGCGCCACCTGCTCCAGAACTCATTAGCAATATGCTGTACTCTGCGCCAGCGTTTTCGAGAGTAGAGGTCGTCTGATGTGAAATTTCCCGGTGGTGGTAAGATGACTTTGCTCTTCATGGTAAGAAGATTGATTGGTGAGAGTGGCTGCTCACTGTTTGGGTCACTCACAGCTTCGGTGGTTAGGGGCCG
The DNA here is from genome assembly GCA_027922465.2 of Turritopsis dohrnii. Lineage (NCBI taxonomy): Eukaryota > Metazoa > Cnidaria > Hydrozoa > Anthoathecata > Oceaniidae > Turritopsis > Turritopsis dohrnii. The sequence continues at coordinate 51,693 of BQMF02000112.1, read as the reverse complement.
TGAGTTGATGATGGCTTCAACTTCAGTCATCAGCGTGCGAAGAGCTTCTGTGTCAAGACTTTGACCATGACATTTCATCAGTGAGGAGAGGATACTTCTAATGGTGCGGATTTGGCGTTCCCAAACGCCGCCCATGTGACTCGATGCTGGTGGGTTGAAGTTCCACTTCCAATCAATATCGATACTAGTGAGAAAGTCAGCAATCCTGGTCTGATCCAATTCTGGAATGGCTTGTTTCAGCTCTTTGTTAGCCCCAACAAAATTGGTTCCATTGTCAGAATAGAAGATGCGTGCCTGGCCTCTTCTTGCGATGAATCTTCTTAAAGCCAGGATGAATGTATCGGTCTCAAGATTGCTGGCGACTTCAAGATGTGAACCACGACAACCGAAGCAGGTGAAAATGACGCCATAATTCTTCAACTCCTTTCGTCTCTCCTTAACGACAAAGGGTCCGAAGAAGTCCATACCAACGTACGTGAATGGTGGAGCCTCTTCAACACGTTCCCTTGGAAGATCTGACATGATTTGATAACCTGACTTCCCTCTGAGGCGTCTGCAGGTGACACAAGTGAAGATGATTCCACGAATAGCACTGTTTCCATTGACGACCCAAAAGCCACGTGCACGAAGCTCGTTCAAGGTGTGGCCACGTCCTCTGTGACTTGACAATTCGTGGCACCAACGTATGATCATCACTGACAGCTTATGTTTCTTTGGCAGAAGAACTGGGTGCTTGGCGTTTTGATCCATCTCTGATCTCCGCAATCGGCCACCCACTCGTAAGAATCCATTCTCATCAATAAACGGGTTGAGATTGGCAATATTACTTCGAATTGGCTCCCCATTCTTTAACGATGACAACTCGTAGTTAAAAGCAATTTTTTGCACGAATTGGATGATCTCCCCTCCAGCAGCTTGTATTTCGCCCACTGTGAGGTGCCTTTCAGTAATGTGTTTGTGGCCCTTCAACTTGCTCACGAAGCGTTTCACCCATGCTACGATTCGGCATAGCTTTCTCCAGTTTGATTTACGATTGAGCAATTCTTCAAAGATGTGGTCTTGTGGAGTCGAAGATTTACCGACAACGTTGACCTTCTTCACTTCAGGGTCATCTGCTTGGATGATGCGTGGCTGATATTCTTGCTTCCATGTTGCTTCATGTTTCCAAAGGAAATCAGGACCATTGAACCATAAGTCAGCCTTTGTTTTGTTCGATACATCGATTCCTCTGGATGCAATGTCAGCGGGGTTTTCGGACGAACTGACATGGTACCAGTCGGCAACATTTGATGATTCTTTAATCCTTTCAATTCGATTGGCAACAAAGGTCTTGAACCTTTTGGTGGTGTTCTGGAGGTAGCTCAGGACAATTTCACTGTCAGTCCAGAATGTTTCGTCAACGTCTTTCAGTCTCAGTTCGTGCTTCACTACGATCGACATCGTAGTTGACAATCTAGCTGCTGTTAACTCCAATCTGGGCATCGTTACGAACTTGATTGGACAGACCCGAGATTTGCCAAGTACCAATGCACAATGGACTTGACCTTCGTTGTTGACTTGTCGGATGTATGTTGCTTCTCCGTATCCTTTCTCCGATGCATCCGAAAAGTGGTGGAGTGTTTTCTCGACAGGAGTGAATCCTTTAGGCTTGAAGCATCGGTTTATGGATATCTCGTGAATTGATTGGAGCTGCTTGTACCATTTGATCCATTCTTTGGCGATTTCCTGCGGAAGGTCGGTGTCCCAGCCTTGACGAAGTGCACACAACTGCTGCAGGATGAGACGTCCCTGGAGTAAGAATGGTGAAATCAGCCCAAGTGGATCGTATATGCTGCTAAGTGTCGAGAGAATACCTCGTCGTGTGAGGGGCTTGTTAGCTGAGCTGATGACGAATTTGAAAGTGTCCGATGAAAGGTTCCACAACACTCCCAGGGCACGATCAGTTTGGTCTCTCAGCAAGTCGACGTCCTTCGCTGACTCTCCAAGATCCTCCTTTGCGATGGTTTTCAAAACTGCGGTGCTGTTGCTGACAAACTTAGTGAGGTTGAATTTTCCTTCGTTGCACAAAGCTTTGACTTCCTTGGCGAGTCGTATGGCTTCAGCTTCTTCATCTTTCGATTCCAACATGTCATCCATAAAAAAGCTGTCGTTGATGGCCTTGCATACATCTTCCTTGTAGGTTTCTTTGTTTTCGGTTGCCGTACTTTTCAGCGCGTAGTTACAGCAGCTTGGCGAGGAGGTTCCCCCGAACACATGGACGGTCATTTCATAATCTGAAGGTGGTTGTGTCGTATCATGTTGATCAAACCAAAGGAATCTCAGGAACGAGCGGTGTTTCTCTGGGACAAACACCTGGTAGAACATTGATTGAATGTCTGCCATGATGTCAATTCTCCTCGACGAAATCTGCACAGAACTCCTACGAGTTTGTTTGTCAGGTCAGGTCCGCTGAGTAACTCTTTGTTCAGGGAACGTCCTCGAAATTCGGCACCACAATCAAGCACGACTCGGACTTTGTTAGGCTTGTCCGGATTGTAGACACCATGGTGAGGTAGGTACCAGGTTTGCCCTGAGATGCCTTGGTTGGACGCTTTCCTTGCATGTCCCTTCTCCAAAAGATTCTCCATGAAGGTTTTGTAGTGCTGTAGAAACTTAGGATCCTTGTCAAACCTTCGTTTTAGGTACTGGAGTCTCTTCTCAGCAACTGAGCGATTGTTTGGCAGATAAGGGTTGGTGGATTTGAACGGTAGTGGTAAACAGTAGTGTCCATCGACACGAGTGACTCCTTCATCCATGATCATTAAAAACTTTTTCTCGTCTTCAGATAGTTGATCTTCTTCAGCGATTACGACGGAATGGTTCTCCACGAAGTCTGTGTTGTAGAGTTTGTCATACATCTCTTCAATGTCCCTTTCCTCAACCTCTTGCTGAAATTGTAGTCGGTGACAATGTTGTGGTTTCTCGTCAGTGATCGTCTGGATGGTGATTCTATTACAGCTGATCGACTTGCTCCCTTGTCCCTTGATTGGTCCGACAATGCACCATCCTAAAGCTGTTCGATATGCGTACGGTCCATTCAACTGAATCGGTATTACTTCGATTGGCTCGATTGCCTTTAGACAATCGGCTCCTATGAGAATTTCGACCTGGTTCGTGACTACTTCAGGAAGGTGTCGGATGATTGGATTGAGATGCTGCCATTGTTTGACCTTCGACTTGGTGGCAACTTCTTCGGCATCAACTGGGAGTTCCTGTCTGGTGTATGATTTTTCGATTCGAACTGACGATGATAATGGAGAGGTTGAAGAAGATAATGTAAGTCCTTTGATTATGGTTGATTTGATTCGTTCTTCACCACTGATCGTCTTTAATAATAGTGAGGTCGAACTGCCGGTTAGCCCCATACGATTAGCTAAGCTGTTGGTGACAAAGGTAGCTTGACTGCAACTATCAAGCATTGCCAAGGCGACAGTAGGTCCATCACAGCTCTCGTGATAAACGTTCACTTCAACCACACACATGCTGATGATCTCGTTACACCGCGTTGCTAGACAGGAAGCTTGCACAGGGGCTGTGGAATCCTCCCCTTTTGGTTCGTTTTTGGATTCGTTTTTGAATTCGTTCTTGGTTTCTTTCTTAATATCTTCTGTGCCGATCTGTCTTTGGGACTTAAACTGGAATCCATGAAGAATTGTGGCGTGTTTTGCTCCACACACATTGCAAACACGTCGGTTTCTGCAGGACTTGGCGTTGTGTTGAGAGCTCATCGGTTTCAGGCAACCAAAACAGAGTTTTTTTGTCACGAATCACGTCACTTCTCTCGACAATCGACTTTGCCAAGATAAATGGACAATCTTCAGGATCATGGTTGTTGGAGCAAAACGGACAGTGTGGGTACGACGGATGGTTCTTTATCACCGATACCTTCAGTCGTCGTTCAGGTGGTCTGCTCGTACCTCCCTTTGAACTGCTTTGATTGATGGCGGCGCGTGAGTACATGGGGTCGTTAACCAAAATAGTCTCTTGTTTCAAGAACGCGATGAAGTTTTTAAGATTCGGCTCCTTTAAAATTGAACGTCTTAGAATCATAACACGTCGGTTCCAACGATCCGCGGTTGATGGTGGTAGTTTTTCGACCAGCATCCTAATTGTTTCCGAAGTGTCCAGGATATTAGAACCATCGCATTTGAAGCTTTGCCACCTGGTTACTTGGTCGAGGAAGTCTCGGAATCCTTTGGGTTTGCTGAATTGTAGATTTGGTAAACTTCTCAGCTCATTACGGTAAGTGGCGAGAACCAGGTGTGGGTCTCCAAAGCGCTCTTTCAGAAGCTTCCGGGCTGTTGCATATCCGGTGTCACTTGGGAGTTGAATGCAATGTCTTATGGTATCTCGTGCTTCACCCTCAGTGAATTTGATCAAACGTGTCAACCGACCTTGTGGATCATCGATTTTGCTCTCAACGACTTCCTCGAAGGTTGAAATGAAATAGAAGTATTCAGTTGGATTCCCACCAAACGCCTCGATGTCAACTTCCGGAGCTTGTTGTTGTTTCAGCATCTTCAAGAGAAGTTCGTTAACGTAGACTGGAGGTGTCGGTTCACGACCAATGGATGATGACGATACTCGTTCAGGAGCAGCATTGATGACGTCACGCTTCGTCGTTTGGGAGTGGACGATATTGTTGATCGGTTTAACTTGTTCAGGTTGAATGATTTCACTGATTTGATCAAGTTGTTCAAGTTTAATTGGCTGATCGAGTTGTTCAAGGTTTGAAATTGACTGGTGATCATCATTGGTCGTCGCCTCGATATGGTTCTGTCTCTGCTGGTCGTTTCCTGTCGCTGAAAGACTTTTTAGGACGCCAATGCGAGCCTTGGAAAGAGCGATCTCCTTCTTGTACTCAAGTCGCATACCTTTATGAGTGTGTAGTTGCTGTTCGTCAAGCAGCTCATTCTCGGTTTGCAGCTCGGCAATTCGTAGTTGTTCGTTGACCAACTGATCCTTGATTGAAGCAGCACTTCTTCTCGACGAAGATGACGAAGATTTTGAGGATTTCGAGGATTTAGATGATTTGGATGATTTAGACGATCTGCTTCTCACACTGCGGGCATCATCCTTCCTCAACAGGCGGATACGATCGTGTGCAGAACGTTTGGTGAGATTGATTTGTTCTTCAATGTTGTGGAACCAATCTTCGTCCGGTACCTTGTCATCGGCAATGAGCATGGCATTATACTTCAAGTGTGCTTTTTCGAAGAGGGAAGCTGTCTTTTTGTATTGCTGTAACGCATTTTGAATGGATACCTCATCCAAAAGTGTGAGTGATTCTTTCAAAGAACGTCCCCTTCGTTCGAGGCGTTTTAACAGTCTGTGTCGGTCATCGTACAAGGTCCGCAATTGGTAGGCTCGATCCTTGTTGGTAGGATTCCTGTCTCGTCGAGGATACCTTCGGGTTGCAGCATCATCTTCATCACTGAAAACACTTGTGACGTCAGCAGCAACAGCTCCGAGTTGAGCATGCACTTCAGGTGGGCGTAGTTTTGTCGAGATTTGGCCCTCAACGGCTTGTTCCTCCGAAATCGACATTTTGGAGAACGCTATTCGAATTTCGTCCACGATTACAATTATTGTTGGCCTACGCCAATATATGTTTCACTTTTGTGGTTGCAGGGAATTTTGTTCAACGCTCAAAATGAGGCTAGAAAAATACAAAGCGGAAAACACGAAAAATAAAGGAAATTCAAGGCTACCCACTATGACAAAGTGAAATATCTGAGCATAAATGTAACATAAAATAAACTTACTGAAACATATATTGCATCCCTCTGGCTAACCACAAGTAGCAAAAATGTACACAAAATTTTTTATAACATTTCAACAAATGTTACACTCTTTGTTCACTACGAACGTTAGAATTCAAGTGTGGAAAAAACGCGTGAAAAGCTGAAATACCCAAAGAAGCGTGCAGTGGGAGCAATTATCAAAAAGACAATACAATAAACTAGAGTTAACAAAGTAATAAAATACAACAACTAACAAATGAAAAGAGGCAATTAACATGAAAGTAAATTAACACAAACGTAAAGGCTAATGAGCCGTTACAACACGTGAAGAAGATCTATTTTCTAAATTGGGAAATACACTATGAGTTTTGACGCATGTGTCAAGACTCATAGTGTATTTTAAGAAAACTCGTGAGTTTTTCGGTGTTGTGTCGAAACTCGTGTGTCAAAAACTCATAATGTATTTCCCGCTTAACACACCCTGTCACATATTGCCTGTGATTCTTTGTTTTTTATTGACAATGCTGTGTATCAGGGTAAGTTTCCCGATTTTCTCAACGTGACTTAGCGACAATAATCGTGAATTTTAATTTCGACGAAAACCGACAGCAACAAAATGCATTTGTACAAGAACTTTTATACGTAATATTTGCTGAATCTCAGTGTTCTCCGTTGCACGACATTCCTTTTTAAAGCATTTGGTCGAATTTTATAGTATACTTTACACAACGCAATTAGTTAGCCTAAATGCTCAAAACGCCTTCTAAGGGGCTGTTTATATGAGAGGCGGGACGGGATGTTTGCCGGGACGGGACGAAAAACGGGATTCCGCGCCTCCACTGAAGTTTTCATAAAAAATCTATCTCGTGTTTATATGAAAACAAACGTCCCGTCCCGGTTAGGCGAGATCTCGCTTTGTCAAACCGGGATCCCGCTTGAAGCGGGACGTTTTTCATCATATAAACACACCGTCCCGGGACGTTTTATAATGTTTTAAATGCGATTGCTGTCTCGTCCCGGCAAAGCTTCCGCTAAATGTTTTCTCATGTAAAGGCGGGATAAAGTCATCCCATTTTTTGTCCCGTCCCGGCAAACGTCCCGTCCCGCCTCTCATGTAAACAGCCTCTAAGTCCTAAGTCATAACTAAGCCTAATTTACACTTGCCAATTTAATTTAAATCTACATTGATAACAGTATAACTTAGGTCTAGAGGAAGGGTAGTAAAGTTTTCCGCGGAATTTCAGATGAACAGGTTTAGATCTATTTGTTTTGTGTATTGCGAGCGGAAATGCTGCTACCGTTTTGTGCCATATGGCTCTTGTTCTATACTGAAGATGACGAAAGAATTGTCGAAACATTTTATAAACAAAGTATTGTTTTTAAAAATTAATATTCAACTTGTGCTTATTATTCTACTTTATTCTGCTATTATTCTGTTATTCTGCTATCTAAGATGTATATATTAAATAAAAATTTCAATGCAAAATCTTTTACTTTTTTACAAGACAATTGCTCGATACACCAAAGTTTGCAAAATATAGTTTCAAGATTTGTAAGAATCTTTGAGTTGCTATCCACATGAAAAAGAACAAAATGAAGATGAAGAAGGAAATAAATCCAAATTTCACAATTTTTAGTGCTACTTCACGAGGAAAAGAGTACGCGAGTAATAATTTTATGTTATCTTCTAACTGGAATTTAAAAAGTTATGAAATATTGATTCTTTGCATACTGCAACTAAGAACTTATAATGATCAGCTTTGGTTTTTGTCTTAGAAAGCACACAGGAGAAGGAAAACAATCTTGACCAACTCATGAAATTGATGAATAATAGAAGATGTATTGGAAACAGTTTATGATTCAAGACCTATTGCCATCGAAGAACGAACACGTTAATGAAAATGAAAGTGTTATGTCATTCGACCACTAAAATGGCGTTTCAAAAAATTATTGAAAATTGGAAACGTTAGACAAGTTGCATAAAGAAAAGATTTTATCGTTAAAAATGTCGCAGACTTCCTCGTGGAGATATGAATGGATCGTCGAAAAAAAAGTTTAACAGATTCGTTGTTACACAGACTTCTTTTTGAATTAATTGACATAGAAACTTTTAAACGACATATTAATTGAACTCTTATAAGCCATAACTTGTTGAAATTCCGTTTATATCACCTATTTATTTTCTTATGAATTGTTTTATAGAATTTTACACATGTTTGATATGTGAATAATAATTAATATTAATTTATAACTACCTACAGTGTGTATCAAAATGTCTTATCCACCAACTTTCAAGGCGTATATTTCATTACATGTCTGATAAAATATTGTGAATTTTATATCACAAGAAAGAGCTTTTCATGCTCTATCCGTTAATATAAAATGGTTACCAAAATATTTGTTCTTCGAAAAGATATTGAAGAAAAACTCAACGATTTGGCTCATTAAATTCTTAAAAGTCAATTAATGCTAATGACTTTTTAATGGTGTAATTTTCTTTTGTTGTGCCGATGAACCTTTAGAAACTTTTAAGTATAGCTTTGCGTATTAATTTCCCATAACAACTAATCTTAAAAATTTCAAATAAAAATTTTTTACTGTGTGATGCTTTTTAATTTTTTTATTGTGTTTACAAATGGCCTTCATTGAAAAAGAGTTAATTGACTTTTAAGAATTTAATGAACCAAATCGTTGGGTTTTTTTCAATATCTTTTCGAAGAACAAATATTTTGGCAAACATTTTATATTATTGGATAGAGCATGAAAAGCTCTTTCTTGTGATATAAGATTCACAATATTTTATCAGACATATAATGAGATATACGCCTTGAAAGTTGGTGGATAAGACATTTTGATACACACTGTATTTGTATGTAAATGCTTATGGGATATAGGGGAAAAATCAATCGTTAACATATTTGCATATTTTGTTACAAGCTACCACCCAAACTGTATAATGTAATACACATGTTGTCTTTATGGAGTATCAGGTTGAAAGTTTTAAAATTTCGAGAACAGACGTTTTGTGTAAAATTTAAGCAGCGATTTCTTTAGAAATATTAAATTTCCTAAAACCGTTAACAAAATCCTTGAGAATTTACGAATCATACACTTATTATTGTATTTGTCTAAAATCAGCATCAGCAAAACACTATGTTTTCGTATGTAACGATGTGGAAAATGGTTTGTTTAAGTGTAAAATAGTTATAAACGATTTCATAAGAAAACATGGAGTTCTAGATTTTTGTCCGAACGAAAACCTCAACTCTTAGTGCGAAATAGCAATTAACGATTGTTTATGAAAACAATAACTGTTCGTGTGTTCTACAACCGAAAACATCAAAAATAGTGTGAAATCGTAAAAGACGATTTCTTACGAAAGCATATTTGCATATTTTGTTACAAGCTACCACCCAAACTGTATAATGTAATACACATGTTGTCTTTATGGAGTATCAGGTTGAAAGTTTTAAAATTTCGAGAACAGACGTTTTGTGTAAAATTTAAGCAGCGATTTCTTTAGAAATATTAAATTTCCTAAAACCGTTTACAAAATCCTTGAGAATTTACGAATCATACACTTATTATTGTATTTGTCTAAAATCAGCATCAGCAAAACACTATGTTTTCGTCTGTAACGATGTGGAAAACCTCAACTCTTAGTGCGAAATAGCAATTAACGATTGTTTATGAAAACAATAACTGTTCGTGTGTTCTACAACCGAAAACATCAAAAATAGTGTGAAATCGTAAAAGACGATTTTATTACGAAAACAAGAAGTTTTCGTGAGAAATCGGCTGACATTAAACTTACTCTTATCATGACACCGAAAACATCAAATAAGATAAAGTTTTCGTTCTGCGATTTTACATAAAAACTTCCTCTTTTCGTTAGTTTTTGTATCTTCTCAGTGAAACGAAAACTCAAAATTTCATGCAGTGCTGATCCATGGAGAGCCAAGCAATCCAGCTGAGTTGTTGGAAAGATTCCGTGCTCACATGCTTGAAGATTTTTCGAGACACCAGCCGGAAGCAGAGCAGTCACCTATTGGTAAAATCCAGGAAGTCCTACAGCCACTTGGTGAGGTTGTTATTGACCTTGATTTACCTGCTTTTAAACAAGTTATTGCTGAGGATTTACCAAATGCTGATGAAATGAGGGAAGAAGTCATCAACATGAGGAACAAGTTGAATGCTAACCAGCTTGCTGTTGCCGATGCAGTCCTAGATGGACAACAAACGACAATAATAGCGCCAAATTTTTCTTCCTTGATAGACCCGGTGGAACAGGTAAAGCTTTTACGTATAATTACATCATTCGCGGGGTTATTGGAAGAAACCTTCAGTAAGTACGTGTGCGTGGACTGTGCAACACTGCTACAAAATGGTAAGGCAGTCCATTCTCTTTTCAAATTACCTGTTCCTGTATTGGACAACTCAACGTGCAATGTCAAGCCTAATAGTAGGCACGGGGACTTACGTAGCCAGCATATTGTAATATTTGATGAGGCATGTACGATTGTTAAGCATGCACTTGAGGCTATTGATAGAATGTTCAGAGATATATGTAACAGTGATGTGCCTTTTACTGGAAAGGTTGTTCTTTAAGGTGGTGATTTTAGGCAGACTCTTCCAGTTGTGAAAGGAGGTAGACCAGCTTAGATTGTGGAGACTTGCATCAAGAGTTCTGTCTTGTGGCCAATAGTCCAAATATTCCATCTGAATGTCAGCATGAGAGCTGCAAATGGACAAAGGGTATTTGTGGTATTCCTACTTGAATTTGGAAATGGAGTCATACCGGAAAAAGTGGATGATCCATTTAAAGACTCCATCGAAATTCCGCAGGAATGTGTTTGGTATGAAAATAATGATATCGTCCACTCTATTTTTAGTGATGCTGGATGAGAGGATATATCGAGTCGTGTTATTTTGACACCGACCAATGACGAGGCTTTATTGATTAACGAACGGATTCTTCAGGGAATGCCTGGTGATACGATCACGTACTTTAGTGTTGATTCTGTTGTTTGTGATGAGCAAGAAGAGATAGATATGTATCCAATGGAGTTCATCAATTCGCTTACTCCTTCTGGAATGCCTCCACACCGGTTGAACTTGAAAGTCAACAGTATGGTGATGCTACTGCGAAATTTATCGTTGAAGGATGGTTTATGCAACGGCACCCGATTAGTCATCCGTAATCTCCGAGAGAATATCCTTGATTGTGAAGTGCTGACCGTCATCTCCGCTGGAAATCGGGTGCTCATTCCTAGAGTAACGTTATGTCCGAATGATACCAATCTTCCGTTTCACCTGAAGCGTACACAATTTCCTCTCCGTTTATCCTTCGCAATTGTTATAAACAAAAGTCAAGGTCAAGGCCTTGCTTCAGTCACGTCAACTATATGTTGCATTTTCACGATCACAAAGTTTTGAAGCAGTGAAAGTAAAGATTTGTAGCACTTTACAGCAAGGCTATGAACAGAGAAATACAACACTAGATGCAGTCTACCAACAGGAATTATGATTATTTTTACCTTAAAAATATGCGTACATTGATATTAAATATTTTGAATTGAAACTTGACGCACGGTGAATGAGGAGGCATAAATTAGATTATCTGGAAATTGTATTGGTTTACATTGAATTGAATTACATTGAATAACTTGAATTGATGATAAGTGTAGCATTAGATCAGATGACCTAGAAATTAGATTAGTTTACATTAAGTAGAGTAAAATACCAAATGATGGTTAGATTAGATTACCTTGAACCTAGGAGGATAGAAAAAGAGAAGGAGAAACAACTCTAGTTTTTCCATTGTAATAAGCTCGATGCGCTAGCGTGTGGCTCTATTCAAATCTAAATTTTAAAATTAGCGATTAACTGCATAATCTTTCTTTGAACAAAGAAATAATTTAACATAATTTAAGCAGTAGCAATGCGATTGGTTTTCAAAAAACAATCCGGGCGAAATGTTATTGGCTTACACCAACTCATGATGTAATAGTTTTTGATCACAAACTGTTTCTCCTTACAGTAAGGGGAATATATTATTAAAATAATAATGGATATCATAGTTTCAAAACATATAACAAGAAATCAATTCCGAATTTATGCATCTTGGAAACTTTAAAATTCAAAGTAAAGTAAGATAACAAGATTTAAATAAAAACGTCGAATAAAATCATCATCAGGACATATAAAATCTATACACCTTTAAACATGCATATATACAGTTGAAAGTAAAACCTTAGTAGGGAGTTAAAACAATTAGATGAACCAGTAAAATATAAGAAAGGTTAAAACAGTCATAGTTTGAGACCTCATCATTAACAAACTAAAACACTATAAGGTCACCTACCTAAATGAAGAATTTTTTTTACATGAATAAAAAAATAATACAGTGGGTAGCTACTACACTAGTTAGCTAGCAAAAAAATAATATATAAAATAGTTTAGCACATCTCAAATATGTTTTTCGAAGAACGACTTCTTCTTAAAAACATTTGACACACGATTGACACACAAGCTCAGTTGTGACTATGTTTCGTAGTCCAGCTACTTCACGATATTTTTCGTCAATAAATGCGATTTCAGGGGTAGCAGATTTTACTCTTGGAAATCTTCCACTAAAATATCGTCCAGACTTTTATCTTTAAATTCTTCGATTTCGTTAAACTCATCCAGGAGCTCTATTGTTATTTCTTCCTCTGAGTCAATTTTAAAATCACCAGTTCCATGGTCTTGCTGTTCTTGTAGAAATGCTATGTTTGTTTACTAATTCTCACTTAATCTTAATGATGTTTTAGCAGGCACAAAACAGATATCACACGAATCATCATGTATTGCAAATTCAGGAGCATCCCCAACATACTTAGGTTGTTGTGATTCAATCCTTTGAACTCTTCTTGCGAAGCTACTAACTACTACAGAGGTTACTGAGGGTACACATTTGGTTCTTCTACACCAAAACACTCCTTCATGGTTGTTTTTTTCTTCTTTTTTAATAATTTTTGACAATATCAATTCTAAATTATATGCTCTAGAAAAGGGAAAAATATGCATTTGCAATATACCAAGTTGCCAGTGGCTAGCAACAACACACTATGTTCAAAAGTCAAAGAATTTAACCAAGCAAGAGAAAGTGAAATACCTAAAAGTGACAAATCCATGAGCAACCAACTTTTTATTTTTTAACTATATACAACAAATATTTCTCAAAAGAATTCCTGGAGAACAGAAACAGTATTAATCAAAAGTAATAACAGAGAGGCATTACAGAGAGCTGTAAGTAAAAACATAATGCTGACTGAGTAAAATTTTTGAAAGTTAATTTATGCAAAATATATTAAGAAAACGACAGTAAATCACTGTGAAACAAACCCTTATAACTTACGTAATCCTGAATCAAAACTGTTCAAATAAAAAGAAACTGACAGATAAATTCATGAGAAAGATTATATAAATCACGCAAAATAAGTATTTCTTCAAAAAAAACATGATCAGTGAGAGCACATGCACCTTCCTGTTGAAGCTCAAAATGGCGATTTTTATAAATTTCCTCTCGGGTTTTTGACGCCGAATGTTTTGAAACCCACAGTGAGCGACATATCGGTCAATTTTCAATAGATAAAAGCTTAATAGTGGTCTCTCAGGGGATAAATTAGTATATTTTTGATATAGGCTTCAATTAGGAGAAAATAGAACTTCATCATTTTTGCGCGGAAAAAACTGGGACGAGCGCATCGCGCTTACGTTTCTATTCAATTTAAAAACAATGCAAAATTTGAATAGTTTGAATAGGCTTTAAATTTGAGTTGTTTCTCCTTCTCTTTTCTATCCTCCTAGCTTGAACTAAGAGTAGGTTGAATATTGAATATATTCGAAAGCCGGGAGGAAAAAGAGTTTGGGAGCGGTATGGAGCCAGGTGGGAGAGGGTGGGCAAAAAGCCGTTGTATGTGTAACATCTTCTATTTTATTCTCTTTTTTTTGAGATTTGATGTCATTGAAAAGGCGGTTTTATCATTGTTATACAGCAACATATGGTCATATATGTTGAACTGCATGGTTTCTTTTAAAAATTCTTATGAATGTTTAGCTTATAATTCTATTCCTTTTTTAACCTTGGAGTCCACGGTAAGAATTTCTTTTCTTTTTTAGATTGTGATATAAAGCATAAGTCGATACACATTATTAATTTTACGTTGTGGTATTGAGATATTCATGACTTCATGTTATGATCACAACTTATTTTCATATGTTTAGAGTTTGCATAGTATCGTAGAGTAGAAGATACATAGCAGCTAATGTGAAGAAAAATGACATTTCGTTGCACTTGAAAGATCATCTTTATTTTTATTGAGATATTAGACAGTTAGAAAGTTTGAAATTTCTCATATTACTGGCATATACATCTGAAGTAACTGAAAACAGCAGTGTGTGTTCGAAATTTATGGTTACATCTTCACTACCGGGTAAGTCCAAAAAAGTACAGGTGTTTCACAAAAAATATCTTTCGATTGAATAATTATGAAAGATATTATGAAAGTAATTTTTATTTTTGAACAGAGGAATCCTTTACCTATATTTTGGTGTCAAAATCCTTGAAAAATGGACAAAAATGTCCATAACTTTTTTCTACTCAACCAAATTAAAAAAGTGATACACCAAATTATAGGTAAAGAATTCCTCTATTCAGAAACAAAAATCACTATCTTTCATAATTATTCAATTGAAAGATATTTGCTGGGAAACACCGGTAGTTTATCACCCATGATATCACCAACCTTCCTTACCCTTTCTTGGTCACATTTGAATAACACTTTTTGAAAAATTATTTTTTGCCTATTTCGTAATCATTTGAGTCTCTTTAACTCAAAAAAATGTTTTTTTATATTTTTGCTGATTGTCAGCAATTTACAATTTGTTGCAAATATGCAACATTGTCCTGTTGGGGTATCGATATTGATAAAAAAATCAAGACTAAATAGAATTGTGTTCGCACTGAAAGTTTTAATGGAAAGCGTTCAAATTACAACAAACTATTAAAATCAATTGTGATAAGCTTTAAAGCAATTTCTGTCTTTGTTCAAGCAAAGTCGAATGTTGCATTTTGAACATTTAATTGTGCATGTCATGTCACATTTCCGGCAGCGGGAGCGTCCCCCATCAAGTTCTGGCCAATGAGAAAGCTTGTCATAACGAACGTCTGTCACTGGTGATGGCACAACTGCTTTCCTACCAACTGCTGGAGTAGGTGATATACTTTTTCGTGGTCGACCTGGCCGTCTTTCAGGATGTTTTCCTTGCATTCTGAGGGAAGTGGCAATTACTGATGTAAACTTACGTAGAGACATTCGAGACTTCATTGGTGTTTTCCTTTGATCACAATGCCTCCGGTACAGCAACCAGGCGTTGACTTTTGCAATGTCTACACAGTGGAAAATGAGCTTCAGGTACCATCGCTTTCTTGTTACAATATTTGTACGATATAACTCAATCAGCATATCCGTCAGATCGACACCACCCATTGCTGCATTATATTGCTTTATCATATCAGGGCAGTCGATTTTCACTTTCTGTTTCTTTGTCTGATCGAATCTTTCTACGGTTTCTGTGCATTCAACACCAGAGAAGGTTGAACCAATTGTAACACATTTGTTATCAAACCATTTAACCAAATGCGTTCCAGTATTCTGATCCGTTCTGTAATCAAAGGAACCACGGCCTTTTTTCATCAAATCTTTATCCAACATTAATGAACAACCACCTAATCTATTAGAACGGAATGTTCCAGTAACAAGAATGCCCATGCTTCGCAATTCAGAAAAAAGTGACAGAGTTGTAAACCAATTATCAATAAAGATCTGAAAGTTCTTTTTCTTTGGAACTTCCTCAACCAATCGGAGAACAACATCTTCAGCACCACATTTTTCTCGACCAGCACTTTTTGGTCTTGCATAGATAAAGAAGTCATAAATTATTCCAGACTTGCCTGCCCTGACGAAGTTTTTAAATCCCCATTTATGAATCTTCTTTGGCATATACTGCCTAATCCCACTCTTCTTTGTCTTTGCAGGTACTATCTGTTCGTCAATGGATTGATGACATTCTTGCTCGATTTTCAGACAAGTGTTGCGAACAGCATTGACTACAGGCTCTACTTTGAAAAGCTTTGTTGAATTTTCTCCCTTTTTTGTATTGTCGTTGGCATGAAGATAGCGTCTCAATGCTTTATATCGTTTGATACTCATTGCATTGGCCACACAGTCAATCCTAAATTCAGTAGACCAGTACAAAGAATAGCTTGGAAGGGATACAATTGACATTGCCATTTGAATACCAATGAACTGCTCAATCTCTTTAGCATTAGTGTCTACACTTTTTCCGGAAATCTGCACAGAATAAATGTTGGTTTGTTCTGCAAGATTTTCTGTTATCCCATCGTCCCAAAATATCTTGAAATAATCCATTGGCGACTGTTCCTCTGCAGGTGGTAGTGAAAATTCATCACCAAGGAAAGTTGTGTTTTGAATTGGTGGGTTGTTCTTTCTCCAACGATATACAGTTTTCTTTTGTTTTTTCTTTTTCTTTGATGGCACATCATGCTCGTCCTCGTTTTCAGCTTCACTATCTGAACATTCCTCAGTCAAACTCTCTCGATCATCAGCATCAATTGACACTGCAACTGCTGGTTCCTCTTCAGAAATTGCTGCTATGTTAGCAATTTGTGCCACTTCATCAATAAAATCAACATCATTTTTATCGTCGTCGGATAAATCTGATAATTCAGAATCAGAACCCGGAGTGAGTACAAAATTCACAGCTTCTTTTAGAGTAAAATTTCGGATTCTTCTCCTTGCTTCAGTTTCTAAAGTCATTACAAACCAAAAGTTGACAAAATTTCATAAAGAAACAGTGTTTACTAGGGCTTGCACTTCTAATATTTATAACCCTATTTGGACGATGTTGCATATTTGCAACAAATTACTTTCAGCATGTATACCTCAAAAATGAAAAACATTCTCATAAAAACATTCTATTTACTTAAAAATACAAAGCTTCCCTTATCATTCAGAAAAAAATCAAATTGACTTGAAAAAAAACATGCCTCAAATGGTTTGCTCAAAA
Source organism: Turritopsis dohrnii (assembly GCA_027922465.2). Classification (NCBI taxonomy): domain Eukaryota; kingdom Metazoa; phylum Cnidaria; class Hydrozoa; order Anthoathecata; family Oceaniidae; genus Turritopsis; species Turritopsis dohrnii. The sequence goes on along the minus strand of BQMF02000112.1, from coordinate 34,777 downwards.
AGTATCAGTAAAACTCACCAATCGTACTATGTTTCTGCATGCCCGCCATTTTAAATCCAAATGGTTTGAATGAGGCCGTGCTCAGTGTTGTTAAGAAAGGTCTAAAAAACATGTCTACAACCCACATGTGACTAATTGTTACTGTGATTTGAAAATATTATTTGTAGAACTATTTGTTGCAAATTTGCAACAAGAACCATTGGTTATTATACCTTCTATACGGTTTCTTCTGGAAAAGTAGACTTAGCCAATCCTTTTGGCTTGGGATAACCAGAAGGTTTTACTTTGGAGTCGGTATTATAATCACTTGTTTTTTCCTTCAATAAAAACTTTTTTCGTAATAACTAATGACCTAAAAAATTTCTAACGCAATATTAAACGAATAGTAGTAATGTTCTTCAATAAAAACAACTTTTAAACGTCTTCATCGGCCTCATCTTGTTCGTCATTGATTATTTCAAAAAAATCACCAAAATTTGAAAAAAATGCGGAATTAATTAATGCGAATGGCCGAAAATTTTAAGTTTTGCGGAATTTTATAATGCGAATTAGGGCCAAATTCGCATTAATTAATTCCGCATTAATTTATTCCGCATTAATTTATCCTCGCATTAATTCATTCCCTTAAGGTATGCGTTTATATATTCCCACCTATATTATGCAAATATCGTTTGGGCCAGTACATCTAAGTCAAAACTAATGCCACTTTATCGCCTTCAAAAACATGCAATGTGCGTTATACACTTTAAAGACCGCTATACAAATGCTAAGCCACTCTTTGACGCTCTGAAAACCTCTACCAACATCAACATCTACCAAATTCTTTGTTTTATGTATAAATGTAAAACTAAGACTGCACCACCCATATTTAATGATTTGTACAAATTAAAACCAACAAACAAGTACACAACAAGATTTGCGAGAATGTTATCTGAACCTTATTGTCGCAATAAACTTAAGCAATTCGGTATATCTTTTCGTGCACCGCACCTGTGGAATATCCTCATAGATTCCACAAACACTCCACTGGATTGCAAATCTTATATGAACTTTAAGCAAAAACTTAAGGCTATGCTCCTCTTACATACTGACAACATGGAAAAATATTTTTAACACACTTTTTGCCAATGAATTTTTAAAGATTACCTATATAGTACATTATTAGATTCTGAAAAAATATCTCAACAAGAACAAGCAAAATAGGTTTTCGATGATAAGATCACCCTGATCTTCTACGAGTTTTCCTTGTTATTTATGAGTTTACGAGAATATCCACTTAACAATATTTAATTATAGAAACTGTAACGTTTTCACGTTGTTTTTAACATTTTGAAAATTGTTGTAACATTGTATATATTACCAGCCAGTAAACTTATTATTAACAGAAAATATACCTATCTATCTATCTTGTATGTTCTTACCTCAGCCGTTCATTGTCACAGGCACATTTAAAATGTCAGCAGACTTTCTTGCTTTACACAATGCATTCCGAACGTGAACGTGGTGTTCCTTTACGATTTTAAACCAATCAAATATCAGTTTAACAATACACTCAAAACGCAGAGAGAAAAAACTTTTCAACTTATTATTAGCTTTTGTTTTAAGCGCTCTAACATGGGTGCTGTCAGAAGTAGGTGAAAAAATGGTTTCTCTTAAAAAGATCACACGGGAGGAGAAAAAAATGCACGTGCTAAATGAGTTAAGTGAATAAAAACGTTCGATCAGATTAAAATAGATTAAAAGAAATCGATTAAAAGAAATTAAGACAACTATTAAGACAAAAGCAAAAAAATATTTTGTTTCAACGTTTAATCAGTTAGTTTCTTTGTATTTAGTTGATGTATTGTTTTCAAAGCCAAGTCAACGTGGAATATAAAACTAACAATAACAATAAAATCAAAACGTTATTCCTATTAGTGTTAAGTTTCCATCAACCATGATGGAGGTAAATCAAAGTGAGACAAGAATAACACGTGGGTCTATAAACAATGTATCTGAAGAAGAACGTAGCTAAGTCTACCATATTTGAATATTTAAGAAGAAGAATATTTTAGAAATATGACGTAATAATAAGTTACGTAACATAAAGCATAAACGATACTAGACAGCAAAATAATATTAACACCCCCACATGATGTCTAGCTTTCTAAACCCCAAAGATAAAACTATGAAACTTAACTAATAAAAACTTTTTAGGCGGTTTCGTAAAAATGTCCGCGTAATTGTCATTGCTTGGTACGTATACCAAGTTCATTATGGCTTCGCTATAGCACTCGCGTACAAAGTGATACCGAATGTCTATATGCTTTGCTCTTGAATGTTTTGTCGGGTTTTTTCACTAAAGCAATAGCACCTTGGTTGTCGTTGGCTATTTCAATGTGAATGTTCTTCAACAAAAAATCATTCATCAATTGCTTGAGATACATCACTTCTTGACATACCACAGATAGTGCAACATATTCAGCTTCGCATGTCGATAATGCAACGGAAGACTGTCTCTTTGACTTCCAACTTATTGGCGGTCCACATTTGTTTAGGCTGATGCAATATCTGGAAACGCTTCGTCGGTCTTCTGCACATGCTGCCCAGTCTGCATCACAGTAGGCGGTTAGCGACAAGTTGGAATCCGGTTTGTGAAAGGTCAGTTTGTAGTCTGCCGTTCGTTGCAAGTATTGCAGGGTGTGTTTTAGCATAATCAGGTCAACTTGGTCTGGACAGGAAAGATGTTGGGAAAGTTTGGTTACCACGTAACTGAGGTCAGGTCTCGTACAAGCCATTGCGTAAACAAGACTCCCAACCATCTGGCGATACTTATGAATGTCGATTTCGTCTCTATCATTATCATCTTGATAAGCTTTTGGGTTGGTTTCACATGGAGTGGAACGAGGTCTGAAGTTCTCCATTCCGTATTTCTTCAGGACTCTTCGAATGTACTGCTTCTGGCTCATTGTAATAGTGTCACCGTGTCTGTTGAACTCGATCCCAAGAAACGTTTTTATTTCACCAATGTCTTTCATTCGAAATCTTCTACTCAGGTTAGATTTGATCTCCTTCACCAATTCGTCTGAGCTGGCAGCAACTATGATATCATCAACCCAAACGAGCAGCGCGATAACTCCCCCATCGCTGGTTGATTTGATGAATAGACATGGATCTGCATTAGACTGAACGAACTTCAGTATTTTCAGGTAATCATGGAGTGTCATGTTCCAGTTTCGCCCACTTTGTTTCAATCCGTACAAGGATTTGTTCAATCTCCAAACTATCTTTGGGTTGGGGCAGTATCCTTCCGGTGGTTGGACGTAGACTTCCTCCTCGATATTGGCGTGTAGGTAGACACTCTTGACGTCCATCTGATAAAACAGCAAGTTTTGTGAGCAAGCAATCTGAACAAGGGTGCGGACGGACTCCATACGAGCAGTCGGTGAAAAGGTATCTGTATAATCGACCCCTTCTATTTGACTAAAGCCCCTAGCTACAATGCGAGCTTTATAACTAGGACTAGTTGGATCCCCCTTTAACGTAAACACCCATTTGCTTCCCACCAAAAACTTGCCTTCTGGAAGGTAAGTTTCAACAAGAGTGTCATTTTCTCTTAATGAAGCAATTTCAGACTCCATTGCCATCTCCCATTCATTAGCCTCGTTGCTATCAATGGCCTCCTTGTACGTTGGTGGTCCATCATCAACATAATAACAAAAGTCAATAGAGTTCACAAAGTCATCATCGGTATCCTTGGTAACACTGTCATCTGTACAGGAACTCGTCGGTTGTCTGCTCCTTAATGGGTACTGCTTCAACGGTTGAGCACTCTCGCTTGGTGATTCAGCTTTCACGGTTTCGAAAGGTGAGTCGGTACTTGGTTTCAGTGTTGTCTGGATGTCGTCTCCTGGAATAATTATGTCATCATCACTAAAACGTGTCTGGAAGGAATCGCTAAATTTGACAAGACGGTGCTTGGTCACGGACTTCGATACCGGGTTGTACACAAGATCCCCTTTTTACTATGTGGGCCGAGTTTCTTAGCGTACTGCACAAATGTGTAACATACTGTTCCGAAAACATGTAGTTTAGCAACATTTGGCTGTACACCAGTTATCACACCATATGGTGTATTCATGATCCTTTGGCTGTAGCATCGGTTACGTACATGCTTCGATTAACAATGCTCTTGCCATTTCGAATAGTGTACGCCAACTCCTTTCCGCCGTGCCATTCTGGTGTGGTGAGTAGGGAGCGTATTTCTCATGCTTAATGGTATGTTTCATCATTAAATTATCAAATTCCTTTGACACATACTCTCCCCACTGTCAGATCGTAGTTTGGTCACATCACCAGAAGGGAAAATATCCTCATCGTGAAAGTTCAGATTTTTAACGTTTCCATATGGAGCCATATCAGCAAGAAATCGTTGGGTAGCACGTGCAGCATCCGATTTTTCCTTGAGAAAATACGTAAACATGTTTCCTGAAATATTAACAATTAGTTCATCAGCCAAAAAAGTCACGTTCGATTAAGGTTGCAATGTATTTGCTTCGAACTCACGTCGCACACAAAAAAATAAATAATTTTGCTCACAACTCAATCTACCATTTTGCGTGACTTACAGACGGAGAATCGGGTATTAATATATAGACTAGCCGCCCATGTTCAGCCTGCGCTGTATCACCACCTGCTACAATTTATTGCACTTAAAACCAGCGATAAGACTTCCTTTGCTGCTGGCTTTATCGCTTAATAAAGCTCGTTTGCACATGAAGAGAAATATGTTCCTGGTGTTTCAAATCTTGCATGTTCTTAACTCAGCCGTTCCTTGTCGCGGTCGCATTTAAAATGTCAGTAGACTTTCTTGCTTTACACAATGCATTCCGAACGTGAACTTCATATGGTTTTTATTTACGATTTTAAACCAATCCAATATCAGTTTAACAATACACTCAAAACGCAGAGAGAAAAAACTTTTCAACTTATTATTAGCTTTTGTTTTACGCGCTCTAACATGGGTGCTGTCAGAAGTAGGTGAAAAAATGGTTTTTCTTCGCGACTTCGCCTCCATGACTTGTGTGGAAAACCTCTTCAACATTGATTTGTGAGGGAGGGGGTGCCTTGACATATGATTTTGAGTTTTTTCAGTTTAAATAAGGGTGTCTCTATAATTTTTGTGAATGATTGTCTGAGAAATCTGTATACTTAGACAATTGATACAGCTTACGTATTGTTTCTTTTTGGCATTGTTTATAAAAAGCTATTTGATTTTTGTAATTAATGATGGATGGAATGTGAATTCATTGATTTCTGGTATTGACATGTGCACTGCCAAGATGGCGGGCAAAGGTTTGGTGTTCATATGTGCATGGACGTGTGTCGTGTTTGGGGACAAATGATCAATTGTATTTAACAATATCTTTCTTTCCTTGTTTCAGTCTAAATACAAACAAACAAAGCAGCAACATAAAGAAAAGAACAAAGATGATGTTTTTGTGGCGTTGCCATGGGTAACGAAAGAAAAGAAACAATGTAAATAATGTACATAGCTAACTAACAAACTGTATAACTAACTAACTAACTAACTAACCATATTTTAATTTACGAAATGAAAGTTCCACTAACCGTGTCTGTCCACTGGAGGTATTTACATCAAGATGGTGGCCTGTCCTCGTCACAGATCTCGGCAATGAAAGACTACAGCATGTAATCGAAAGCGACAATATGCCGTCACATGAAAAAGCTGCCGAACGAATCGACTATTGACAGACGAAAAGAAAACAAGGGCAGGCCTACCAAATTAACAAACAGAGACAGGCGGAACGTATTACGGCAGGTTGAAGTGCTACGCAACCAGTGTGGCTACTTCACCACCAAACGAATCAAAACATCTGCAGGGATTTCTCCCAACGTAAGCGACGAAACTGTACGCAGAGTCCTACGAAAAGCCGGTTACAAGTACACGCACTCGAGGAAGAAAGGAATCCTAAAGAGAAAGGACACAAAACTTCGTTTGGACTTTGCTCAAAAAGTGCAGAGGTTAGTTGATCCCACTTTGTGGACAGAGGGAGTGGCTTTTTACTTAGACGGGGTCGCTTTTACTCACAAATACAACCCGTTTGACCAAGCAATGGCTCCCCGAACAATGGCTTGGCGTAAACCAAGGGACGGCTTGTGCCTTAATCAAACAGCCAAAGGTTCGCATGCAGGTACGGGAGGAAAGACCGCCCACTTTCTCGTAGCCATAGCATACGGCCGGGGAGTTCTCTTGGCCGAACAGTACGAGGGGAATTTAACTGGCGAGAAGTTTGCCACTTTCGTTCGCGAACAGTTTCCCAGTTTATTTGAACGGAGCTCTAATCCTAAGGGAAAGCTCTTCCTTCAAGATGGAGATCCCTCGCAAAACAGCAGGAAAGCCCAAATCGCCATGAGTGAGGTTGGCGCAAGAAAATTGGCAATTCCGCCACGCAGTCCAGATATAAATCCAATCGAGAATGTTTTTCACAACGTCAAGAGAGAACTACGGGACTATGCGCTTCAGAACAACCTCACTCGCGAGACGTATCCTGCGTTCTGCACACGCGTCAAGGATACGCTTTTGAACTTTTCTACGGAAGTTATTGACAAGACCATAGCGTCGATGGATAAGCGAATGAAAGTGATCGTTAGTAGTAAAGGCCAGCGTATAAAATACTGAATAACTAAGCTCGCACAACATAACCGAAACGTGACGTTTAACAAAACAAAACTTCGTAAAGCGCGTGATGATACGAAGATTAAATTTAAACACGGAAACCCGTGTTGTTAGTGCATTGCGTTCTTTTCTACTCTCCACGATTTGTTTACTGGACATTCCACCACGTGCTCGTACTGAGGTAACGCGTTACCACGCGTTACCCACGCGTTACCATCATGTTTTTATCAGTTTTGTGATTCTTACAAGGGAAACACAACGCGTTACCACGCGTTACCATTTATATATAAAAAATATAGTATATATATATTTTTATATATAGATGGTAACGCGTGGTAACGCGTCGTTTTTCCCTTGTAGCCTTCACAAACATGATGGTAACGCGTGGGTAACGCGTTTCAAGAAAACCCCCAGTTCAGCCATCGTACTTCAACGATTCATAGATACTGTTTATAAATGTTTTGAAGAACATGTGCTGTAATGTCGGCGCAAACAAAGCTTTTGAAAAAGAAACGTAGCCTTTACTTTAGTATTAGTTCCGCAAAACAACGTGCACACGGTGTTATGTCTTTCCTGCTGTTTTCTTCAAACACGTGTTTGAACTTCACGATTTTCCAGCGACTATCCATCATTTCTGTCTCGCGGTCATCTGTGGTATTGAATGCACCTCTGTAAACAATTAGCGACTTACTGGTAGCAAATATGGCCACATCCGAATCTATGACCACGTCAGATGCAAAGTGGTTCTTGGGTGCGGGCAACTTCACAGTTTCGCCTTCCAATAACAGGAGCAAATCCTTCCAGGCAATTACATCGCGACTGTACCTAAAGTCCTGCAAAAGTATGATGTCTGAGTCATCTGCTCCCACCCAAGCGTACTTGTCATTCGAGGGGTTTTCAAATAGCCTGTCTTCGAAAATAGATTTCAACGGTTTTAACATGAACGTCTTGGCACAGTTGGATCGGCCAACTATCATCAAGTTCCTGAATTTCCCTCGGCCTAAGGTCAGGAGCTCACGCACGTGTTCCGAAAACGTCTCCGGCTGTATGCCATTTAACTGGAGTACTTCTAGGGCACAACTAAGCCACTCACACTGTTCCACAACACAAGGCTGACTCACAGCTTTACGTATCACTTCCATTCGCAACACTTTGCGACTTGAAATATGTTGTGATGCCGACTTGAGCAGCCAAGATTTACGGATTAACTCGTCTATGCACTTTTCCGATCTCGAAAACAGAAAGGAGGCAAGGTCACATTGACCGTTCTGTTTTCGTTCCTCCGCTTTCGCAAACAGTTCGGTGCAATTCTTAATTTGATGTTTGTAAACAAAGTCTGAAACCTCCAAGTTTGAAAGTCTCTTACTGCCAACCGAGCTTGTTGACGTGGAAGTTCCTTGTTGACCTTTCCGCTTTCGAGAAGCACGATATGCATTTGTGCAAGTTTTTGTCCTCGGTGAACCTACTTCCGAGAGATCTGGGTGGCCTACACAATGCGCCACTGCTTTGTCTTGCTTGCAGACATATCTGTATGCGGAGATGTAGTGGTTATATTTGTCCGAAAAATGTACAACAATATTGTGTTTGTTTTGAATACCGGTCTTAACCGAAGACCATTTCTTAACACCGGATAGTTTCAAACAACAGTGATAGTGGAAGCCATTTTCTATGTGTTCTTCTCTACAACAAGCCCAATGACAAACTTTCACTTTACCACTTCCAGCATCAAATTCGTCTGCAAGCATTTTTCCGAAATTCTCACGAGTGGGGAATTTACCTTCATCTGCCTGTGAATAAGTAACGAGATACTGTCTCCGACCTACACGCACGTTTTGTAAATGAAAGTCTTCCATTTCGCAATTTCTGAAGTGATTCAAAACTGTCTTCACTTCTGTCTTCTTAAGAATTTCGAATTTTGGAGCCAAAAGTTTGTTTTGATTTGATGTAAACACACACGAAAATGTAGAATAAAGATGGCGGCCTGAACTGTTGTAAGAGAGCCGTTTCTAATTAGCTAACCATGTGGAACTCTTCTGTTACATTTATAAAGCTTTATTTATGGAAATATTATATGTTTTTAGTATAAACAAAGGTTATAGAGCATGTATTAAGTGGCATTTTGTTTGTAAATAGTTTTATGTTGTGTTACATTATACCATAGGTCACCATCGACCAAATGTGTCTTTTCTGTTGTGTTTTAGTATATCAAGACAAAGGCCATATTAATTGGAACAAGCACATGCTTGTATGACAGTCCCTCAAAAATTTTTTTGAAAATTCAGACAAATTTGTTTAAAGCCATCCACATGCCTCCATGACTTGTGTGGAAAACCTCTTCAACATTGATTTGTGGGGGAGGGGGTGCCTTGACATATGATTTTGAGGTTTTTCAGTTTAAATAAGGGTGTCTCAATAATTTTTGTGGATGATTGTAGAGTGCCTGCTCCCCTTACCGCTAACTTTAATTATAATGTTGCAAAATTCGTCAATGCAAACGTAAAAACACAGTTAAATGGATTTAGCACCACAATTGGTCATTCTAGATACTAAATCAACAAGAACAAACAAGGAGAATAAGATTGATAACAAATACTGTAATTGTAAACATCATCGGGGTGATGTTCCTCAAAAGTGATGCAAATAACAAAATTTTGTGGAATTTAGTGTTCATAGTAACAGTTTAATCCCTTTTCTCTCAATTTAAGTGCTTTCCTCCTGTGCTTCTAAAAAATAAGATAACCACAGGCTTAATAAAAATGCATGCCTTTACTGCTTACAATTCGAAGGCAGCCATATTTTTATGAGCGAAGTTTTTTTAGAAAACAATAGTGCCGTCTCGACAAGTCAACTTTTGATCGCAAAAAATCTAGACACGTGATGAGAATTGCCCTATTGTGAGCCTGCAGAGTAATTATACGATAAACACAGACATCGTTAATTTGTTAAAAGCATGAACCGCGAATATAATTATCAACATGTATTGAATTACTTTTTACACTCGCAACATATGAAATCAATTGTTTCTATACTTGTGATGGAGATTTTCAACATGCGGAGGATACACGCTAGAATGATCCTACAGAATTCAAGTTGCAATTGCTAAAAAGTTTAAATTGCAATTGATAAAAAGCGTAAACGCAATAAAAATTTTTTAATGACAGTTGGTCCGTTGGGTGAAAAGGTCTACGAAACAAGTTTTCTTGAACGATAAATCTATGGGTGATATTATCAACGTGGGATTTCGCGCTAATTGAATGTCTGTAAAAAAAAATTAACTGTTTGAGTAATCAAGCTGAGATCAGTCCTAACAAGAACAAATTTTGTTGCTATAGCGGAGAAAGGACACGTGGTTACAGAATTAACTTACTGTAAACTTTGGATGATTTACTCGCGTATACCATATATACAAGAAAACTGTTTGTGTGGATAAAATCTCAGATGTTGGTAACATTCAAGACAGCAGAGGAATAACAAGGAATCGATATGCTCCGTTATTTATGACACTGAATTTTGAAGCATTTATTTTTCGAGGAAGCCATTTTTAATATTTTTTTCACAATGATCGCGACCCGGTGTTAGATTTTACTCTATTAATCAGTAAGTATTTGGCAATTCACTTTGAAACTTTCCATAACGATGGCTGAATGAATATACTTTTAGATAATAATTAGTTTGGTTTGATTTGTTGTCTTAAAATGAAGGAAATAAACCATCAAACTCAAAGTTGGCGGCAAGGGGCACATAGCGGTAAGGGGAGCAGGCACTCTACAATCATTCACAAAAATTATTGAGACACCCTTACTAAGCATTTAAAAATATAGCTTTTAAAAAGTTTATGAACGACTTCGATAAATTTCCCTTTTCGAAGCACAAGATGTTTACCAACAACGAACTTTTAAAATCGTAAGATTATTACAAGCGATGCTTTGAATTTGGTGCAGCTGAAGTTCTCCGCTGTGTTTTTAGTGGGAGAAATGTCTGTTTTTTGTGAATAAGTGGCAAAACACTAAAATACTTATATAAAGAATGTTTTGGTAGTTTTCATGTAAAGGCACACACAAAATTTAATATAATGAATTCAATGTATATGCCTAGTCAATCTTACTAACAGAATTCCTAAATCACAAGCAGAAAGAGAAAAACATAGATTTCAATCATGCAAAATATATCCAGAAATACACACGAAATCAACATACACAACTGAAAACAGAAATTTGTGCTTCAGTTTCATTAACAATATATCGTTGCCATCTTTTTAATTAACAAACATGCATTACCTGAACTAAATTTAATGAAAAGATTACAAAGATTTATACAGAAACTTAAAAAACATTAAATTTTTAATTACGCATACACCCAAGGGCATTATAGGAAAGCATAACTGACACAAAATCTTACATCAACTGTCAATAAACTTCATGAACAAAATAACATTGAATTTATACAGATATATAAATAATATATATATAATTTATATATATTCTTAGTTACCTTTTGTGATCAAATTGGAGTGTTTAACAACAAAAAATCCATCTATATTGAAAAATATTCTCTGATTTGGAATTCAATATCAGTAACTGTTGTAGTATTTACATTTATACCACTGCAAAATTTTCTAAATTTTTACCCAGTTTCCTGTTAGGGAAACTTGCTGGAAACGGAATGTTTATATATAGTTTCCAAATTTGAAATTGAGAATTTCCCTGCTGATTTCCGATGAGGAAAACTATTTCGAAACGGAAGTTTCCATTTCCCCAAATAAATTTGTGGGAAATTTTGACGTGTCTTTTTGGGAAACTATGACGATATGTGATATTTCGATAACGTTTCCAACTATTTTATTCTGGAAAACAGGGTAAAACTAATGGGAAACGCAACCCATTGAATCGACTGTTATGGAGAAATGCATTCTAAACTTTACGTTTCCGAGCCGTTTCAAATGTATGTATTATAGGGAAAACTTGAAGAGGAATAACTTCTTTAGATTACTAATGATCAATTCTAAAGCTTCATTTCAGGTAAGTGGTGCAGATGGAATAATGACTAATCATGGAGGTATAAAACAGAAGGAGAACGAACTCTTATTTTTCTATTATTCAGATAATGACTATTCTATTCATTGCGTTATCACTTTGATGTCATCCGTGATGCGCTTTCGGCTGGTTGTCGGTGAAACGAATACTTTTTTAAAAATTAACGACAATTTAAAAACCAAATATCATCCATTATAACAACGGATCAACTTGCTGCATAGTGACAAGCAGATTATTAAACCTAAAGCTTCCTTGAGAAACAAATGAAAATCTATGTTTTTATACAGAGTTGAAGATATCGCGCAATTCATGTATAAGTTCCAATCTACATATCTTCTGACTTAAATGCGCCTCGATAGTGCCGCGGTACGTGCAAAAACTTAGGATTATTCTCTCTTCAAAAACTGAAGCTCGGCGAAACTGCTTGAGGGGATCACGAGATATATAGACCTAAAGTTGCAATGTTTTCGTTGCATATTTGTGACGTTTTTGCATAATTCTCCCAATTCCTACAGATTATGCATGCTAAGAACTTTACCCTAACGATCTTTAATCACATTGGAGAATTGATATGAACGAAATTTTCACGCAAGAACGCCAAAATTATAAAAATTATGCAAGATGATAGCAATTATATGTTATTACACACTGAGGACTTAAACAATGCAGCGCATCACGGATAGTACAATAGCAGATTTTGAGTTCGTTCTCCTTCTGTTTTATACCTCCATGGACTAATGTAACTGATTTTTGTAAATGTATTTATTTTTCTGCTTAATATATAAGTACATTAAAATTTGCTAATAAACAAACGGAAAGAATACTAAAAGTATGAAAATAGGTGTTAATCGAAGAAATGATACACATCCCGAACATGACTATTTTTGGAGCTTAATAATAAAGCCGATATCAGGAAAAGATCCACTCTTTATCAATCAGCAAAATTTAGACATAATACCTAATTGAGCGTGTAAATCCAAATATATCTTACACACTTTCCGCAAAGAAGTTTTCATAGTTTATTCAATACGGTGATTAATTTCAAAGTATATAGAGTATAAGTATTACATGGGAAAAGACACGAAGCTTGTTTTAGTGTTTTAGATAAATTCACTTACAACCAACCAGCTAGCAATTTGTAAAAATTAAAAGATGATGGTTTTTATTGACTACTAGCTATTAAAAGGAAAATCATTATAATAGAAATTAGCCTCGAATCCTTTCGCATAAACATCTTCCGTGTGAAAATGCTATAATGTGTCTTCAGCATTCAAGTGTTCGACACAAACTTTTTTTGAAGGTTGCCGCTTCATCGGTGATTCGCTGGCAACTCGTTTTTTTCGCAACACTCGTTTTGCGTCAGAAATCATTTTTTCCGAATGCCGTTGATCCAATTTCATAATAAGGTTTGTTAATAAAGGCGACCGCCAGCCAGGTGATTTGATTTTCAGCTGAGGTCCATCATCTTCTTCATCTGACATCAGCTCTTGCGTCACACCATCCCAGAGACGTTTTTCGTTATCTTCGATATATTTCGATCGTTGTTCATACAGCTAGAAAATATAAAACATACATAAAAATTTAGATATGATTATTATACGTCACATAAAATGTACTCAAAATATAAAATCTTACCCTTTTTCTTCTTGAGCGTTGTTTTTTTGAATACCCGTGCTGGTATGCTTCTCCACATCACTCCACGTCATATTCTTTTTTGAGAGAGTGAAAATAAATCTTACACGCTCCTAAAGAAAATTGACGTTTTAGGTTTTGAAGTCGGCTGGATACGACTGTAAAAAACATTGAAAGAACGTTTCCTACCATGTATCTGACTATTGGAATACTCCTCATTAAAATGCTTCTGAGCACCTTTCGCAAAATGATTGGTCAAACTTACATTAACTGCAGTAGTATATCTAACAATAACAAAAGTAAGTACACTATGTCATCACTCCTATTATTCGATTATCTCCATTACATATACCGTATTTCTCCGCGCACTGAAATTGTTACTTACGTTTCGTCCAGATCCCATTTTTCATCTTCGGGCAAAAGCCGGTACAATGTTTTTAAACGTCTCTGAAGATGGAGTAATAAAACTGGGGTGAAAAATTTCAAATTTATAAACGGAGGTGGCAGCTAACAATAAAAAGTTGAAGGTCTGAAGAATTAGCTGCCATTCTTAAACGACAATTTAATCGATATACCTTTAAATCCATTGGGATATTTAAACCACTTTCCGTTTCTGCTCTTTTAGCCAAAATCTCTTCCAAGTTGTTCAAACTTTTATCGTTATCTTTCACAATAACATACATTTGATCGAGCTTTTTCTCGAAGGAATCAAATTTTCGTTCCATTGATTCCTTCATAACTGTGAGAGTCCTAAATAAATCACAACAAATATGAAGTTTCATTTTAAAGTATTTTAACCAGTTAATTCCTTGCCTGTCAATATTCAAGTAAAAAGAGTAAATAATCATGAACAAGTTGTTGCAATGCAATGTTAAAAGAACAGTTCACTGATCAAACGATGAACAGAATGAGAATATAACATTTCATAACATATGAAAATAGTTTTCAAATACAGTGGACTCTCTATAATTCGATTTTCCATTACTCGAACTCTCCATAATTCGAACTGATTCAGTAGGCCCCTTCAAACTTAAACCTAGCAGTATCACTCCCTATAACTCGAACTCTCCATAATTCGAACGATTTTGCTTTCCCCTTCGAGGTTCGAGTTAGAGAGAGTCTACTGTATAAGCATTCCAAAATGAAAATAAACATTTCCAAATAATAAAATTACGGTGGCCTATATGTGACATTCTCAAAAATAAAAAATGTAACTTGCAACATTCTTTCCCGACTGTTATAACATGCATCATGCACGTTATAACATGCAGCAGTCTTTCCCGATCGTTATAACATACATGATGCACGTTATAACATGCAAGAGTCTCTCCCGGACGTTATAACATGCAGGAGTCCCTCCCGAATGTTACAATTTGAAATACGGAGCGGAGATCACGTTATAACATGCAGCAGTCTCTCCCGAACGTTATAACATGCATCATGCATGTTATAACATGCAGCAACCAAACGCTACGACTAAGCATGCGCGATGAATCCATGAGCATGCGTATAAGCTAATGTTTTGGTGAAACGTTTGGAAAGACATTATGTTTTAATCGAGGTAACAGCCATGTTTTGATTTATGGCTTTCTTACTTTGTTTTTTGATGTGACGAATTTATTTCTGCTCTTTTTTACTTTTTTGAAGGAAATCTCAACATCATTATGGATTTTACTTTAATAATGTTTGTTGTTTGGTTTGGTGAGCGCTGTAAATCCACACCATCTTCTTCATGCGGAAATCGATGATATCATTAAGGAATACTTTCGTGCAAACTATCCATATGCAGAAATATTACATGTTCTTGCAACATTTCATGGCATAAAGATAAGTTTACGTCAGCTATATCGGTTGTTGAGGAAACTTGGCCTGTTTAGGAAAAAGCAAAAAACACTTATAAACGACGTTGTTTATTTTATTCGAAAGAACATTGGCACGTCGTCGTCAAGTTTAGGTAAGTTGAGAGAAGATGGATATATTGTGGACAAAGAGACCGTTCGCCTTGTGTTAAAGGCTCTTGATCCAGTAGGTGTAGAGAATAGATCAGCAAAACGTCTGAGAAGGAGAACGTACAGATCCATTGGGCCGAATTATGTTTGGCACATAGACGGCTACGACAAACTGAAACCATTTGGACTTGCAATACACGGATGATGGTTTCAGTAGGAGAATCATGTGGCTCAAAGTGGCTGAAACTAATAATAACCCTGCGGTAATAGCACAATATTATGTTGGTTGCATTGAAAGTTTGAAACTTGTTCCAAGGCTGATAAGAGCTGATAGAGGTTCAGAAAACATCATAATTGGTGGACTGCAAGGATATTTTCACAGACGGTCAGGTGTAAGTCGCAGTTTCCAATACGGTTCATCGATAAACAATCAACGGATCGAGTCATGGTGGTGTCAGTTACGAAAGAGTCGTTTGAATTGGTGGATAAACTATTTTAAGGACATGAAAGACACTTTAAGTTTTGATGCCAGTTTAGATCATCATAAAGAGTGCATACGTTTTTGCTTCATGGATATTATACAAAAAGAACTTGACGAAACTCGTAGACTTTGGAACAATCACCGAATAAGATATAATCGAAATTCTGTATGTCCTGCTGGTCGTCTCGACATTCTCTATTTTGCTCCGGAAACGGTCAACGGTAGAGATGGAGGTTTGATGATTTCTCATGCAGATATTAATGCAGCAAAAGATCAATGTGAAAGACCGTTATATTTTGGGTGTAGGGAGGAATTTCTACATTTGGCTGCTATGATAATGCAAGAAAATGGGATCAGTGTTCCCGAAGCAGTCGATGATGCAAGAACATTGTATGATCTAATACTGGAAGAGATTGATAACTAACTTCGATAACTGCTGTACTACCTTAATTGAAACTGTTTGTTTGAAATAGGTTTTTACTTGAATCTATATATTAATAGCCGATTCTCCGTCTGTTTGTTCGTTTGTAAGTCACGCAAAATGGTAGATTAAGTTGTGAGCGAAATTATTTCTTTTTTTGAGTGCGACGTGAGTTCGAAGCAAATACATTGCAACCCCAATGGAACGTGACTTTTTTTGGCTGATGAACTAATAGGAATAACGTTTTGTTTTTATCATTATTGTTAGTTTTACATTCCACGTTGACTTGGCTTTGAAAACAGTACATCAACTAAATACAAAGAAACTAACTGATTAAACATTTTGGACAAAAAGCAGCAGTGGCAGAACGTGGCAGCATATGTTCGGTTTGCCAGTGTATCCTAAAGTATCCTTGCCTGACTGTCTGAGACGGGTGAACTTTTTTTTCGAGCAATCAAAATGTCTAAAAACCGATAGGTAAAAAAAGAGTATCATAAAACAAAACATTTTTTTTTTTGCTTTTGTCATAATAGTTGTCTTAGTTTGTTTTAATCGATTTCTTTTAATCTATTTTAATCTGATCGAACGTTTTTTTATTCACTTTATTCATTTAGCACGTGCCTTTTTTTCTCTCCTCCCGTGTGATCTTTTTAAGAAGAGAAACCATTTCCCCCTTACGTTTGATGGCACCCATGTTAGAGCGCGTAACTTTTTTAAAACAAAAGTTAATAAAAAGTTTAAGTTTTTATACGTTTTGAGTGTATTGTTACACTGCTAAAAGATTGGTTTTACCAGAGGTTGTGACTTCGAATCTGCTTCTGGTTGAACACAAGTTGTACGAGCCGTTTATAAGGAAATTTGACGTTTATTGATACAGTGATACAGAGCAGGTGGACATGGGCGGCGAGCGACGCCGCCTTGGCGGCTAGTTATGTTTAAATACGGAAATGTGATTATAGTGTGATTATGGGTTTCTCATGTTCATGTACTCTATAAGACTTTTCATATAGCGATTATTTTTGGTTATTTACTACAAATGTAGTCACGATGTAGTTTTGCGTGTTGGAGTTTCATGTTGCTGAGTAACAATCTTTTGTGCAGAACTTTCTTGCCCTCGCCCCGAATTCCCAGACATCTTTTAGAAAACATTGGATATCGGTTTGAATTTCCGGGGTAAATCTCCAGGTTAACCTTCGGATTCTTCTTGTTGAGCAAATATTTTCACATCAGCTTGTGATCCATCGATTCCTCGAAATAGCTGTTTCTTTTAGAGGGTCTTAGTCTTCGGTTGATTTTTCCGAAGCGCTAGTGACGTTTTGCAAAGGATTTCCCGTGTATATCGAGAAAAAAAGACCTTCATTGGTTTTACGCAAAGGAGATTCGAACCGAGACTATATTCGTGTTTGATAAAAACAAAATAGCTTTGCCGAACTCGAAACCGGCAACCGTCAATGTCTCATTGTCACCACGAAGTAGAAAATGACAAGAGTAGGCAATCTATAAACTATATAATAGCTTTCAAGAAACCGACAGGGAAATTATGTCAAGCTTTTTGGAGGAGTTGTCGTAAGGCGTTCTGGGTGATGGTTGTATTTCGTTATTTCTACTAATAGTTAGACTTTAGACTTTAGACTTTCAAAAATTTCTTGTGAGAAGAGTGAGAAGGTTTGGTTTGGATATTTATATCGATTCATGGTGATCATTCATAATTTAAAGATTATAATACAGTCAAGGATTTTCCGGGATCCGGGACAACTTTTATATATATATTTTAAGGCCGATTTCCATTCAACGCTTATTCCCGCGCGGACGTAGAATTTTCCGAGCGGCCAAACAGCTGCAAATGGAAATTAAAAGACACGATTGGCTAAAATTATCAGCGGACGTCCGCGGGCTTAAAAAAAAGTTAAAATTTTTTAACTTTATTTTTGATCGCTGAGCGGACATATCTACGCTTATGAATTAGCCCATGCGCATGCGTTCTACGTCACTCAGCGTGGATTACCTACGTCCGCGCGGATATTTTGCTGAATGGAAATCGGCCTTTATAACGGAAATTATAGGACAATTACAAGACTGATGAAAATTATCGAATATCTGCAGTCAGGTAATCACATTTAATCCAAGCAGTTAAAACACAGGAAATATATCTGGGACATGTGTTCAGAGATACAAGATAAGGGTTCAGAGGAATTTTAACATATATCAATACAGGATGAGCCCAGATAAATCATCGTTTGTTCAAACCGTATAATAATCTGTGAGTGTATAATACAATAAAAGCGATTTACAAATGTAAAATAACCAAGATATTGTCTTACCACAATCATTATGTCAAAACAAAAACAACGTAACACTAAAAAGGAAAATGCTTTCCGAAAATGTTAAAGAATCGCACTTCATACAAACTAGACTTAAAACAACTGTTCAGTCACGACACCTTTAAAAGGTCTTTTACGAAGTATATATATATCAATCACAATGAACAAAAGTTTAAAATATAAATAACATCTTTAATGACAATTGAAAACATGTTTTTGCCAACCTTCCGAAACATAATTGTAGAATAAAATACTATAAAGAGTTTATAAAAAACAGTCATTTTAAGCTGTCTATATATCTTGCACACTCCACAGTTCTTCACAGTTTAAGAAACGGCAAAAGTTTTCTTTTAGTTCTGTAAACGAAGAAAATTGCCTCGGTAAAAGTAAGATTTTGAAACAGGTTTGAGCGGATGGATGCAAGTAATCTTTAGATTGGTTCACAAAATCAACTTTAATTTTAGTGTCCGGAGGTAGATTCCATGAACCTGTGATAAAGCGCACAAACGACAAAAGCTCTACTTGAGTGCAGCTTCTAATGTAGCGGTATGCCCACGTGAAAAGTTTTTGCTCTTGAGAGCTTTTTTCTTCGACTTGTATACAATTTATCAATGACTCACTTGTAGGGATGAGAGTGCGGTATAGTCCATCAATCATGCGTGAACTGATTTTATTCCAAAATGGACCTATACCAGTAACAATGGCCTTCATCGAATAAGTGGCGTCTTTTATTAAAGCAAAGTTTCCAGCTTTTTCACACAGCATGTTGATGTTTTGGGCTGTTGGCATTTCATAAACCATGTACTCAAAAAGCACATCCATCACCCCTTGTTGATGCTTTTCTGAATAATGGGATAACATTGTAGGTCACAAAATTTAGAAATGATTCGATTAGTTCATCTCGGTTTGGAACATGTTCGAACAACGCATACTTTAACGCCATTTTACTAAAGGCTGAAATACACGATCATTTTAAAATGATAAATGACAAATGATAATTTTTTTAATCCTTTAAAAAATGATTAGAACATCTGTTTACACGATCATTTATGATTACAACATTTTTCTAAAGGTTCTATGGTAAAAGAGTAATTTTCAGTCATGAACTCCGGTGGCAGCAAACGTAGTTGTTGCTGTTATGTCCAAATGACGAAAGAGGAAAAATGAAAGACAGAAACGAAGATTTGGGTGAAACCTTGGCTTCAAAAACGAACTTCTTACGAATTTATAACAATCTTGTGAGGAATTTCAAGCAAGAGATCATTATGAATATTCAGAGTTGTTAAGAATTTCGCCGGAAAATTTTCAAGAAATATGAAGTTTAATGAGTCCTTCTATCGAGAAACATTCCACAGTAATGCGCGATACTCTTTCCTCTTTGGTCCTTAGGTTTGTAATTTGTGGACGAAACATTCCACAAAAACTCCTGTTCCTGCCGCAAATTAATAAATTGGACAGTTGATGCTAAGTTAACCAACGACATGTTTATTTAATATGCAGACTCTATCACTTTGTTTTTCTCCTTCATAATCTGCAAAAAAACTCATCGCGTGACTATACTAAAGTGAGTAAAACAATAGAACTGACGTAATTCAATAGAGAAATTCCATCATTTTTTAAATGAAAACTCAAACATGTTTGAGTTATCATTTTTAAATGACAGTTGAAAATGACGGGTACTTTTCGTCATTTTTTGAGCGTTTACACGATCAGTTTCCAATGATCATTTAAAAAATGTCATTTTAAAATGATCGTGTATTTTAGCCTTAAGTTGAAGTGGAAACATTCCAAACAAAATGAACGCATGATGTATAATCGTACCAACAACTTTAAGTTCGTCTTCGTCTATATTTGATCTTGGAACACGTGCGGTATGACCATCAGTTTTTCCATGAAATGCCTTAAAAAATGCAGAGAAGGCGTCTCGCGTTACACCATCGCCCACGGCATCTTCACCAAGAAAGCGAATTTTGACTTTGGAGCCCTTCACCCAGCGTTTTTTGAAAAAGTTCATGAGATCCTCATAAATATGGTTACGATTTACTTCTATCAGCAATTCATTGTCTTTAAACACGGCGGGCTAGATCGTGGTCGCTTTTGTTCGATTAAAACCGACCGCAACTTTTAAATCGCGACAGCCGAGGCGGGCGGGAGTAAGTTTTGTCTCAATGTTAACTTTGTTCTCAATTCTAATTGACATGTGTTTTGCCATAATTTGAAACCACCTTTGTGATTTTTATGATGTTGAGGGTATGGAAAAGAATTTTAATGCATGGTTTATCTTTATTTGTTTCCTGTAACATTCTGTCCAAATTTGACCAAAATTTCATTTTTCAAATATATGGTGATTTAAACGTTTAATCAAGCCTTACTGCATGAAGGTTTAGGGTAGATTTTTGTTTCAAAATACTCTTAAATATTTGTATAAAAATTCTATAAGTTTGTTTTTTTAGTTTTCCTAGCCAATAATTGGTAATCACGTGTTAAAGTTCTTCATTTTTTGACAAAATTTTGTGGCCGCCATTTTGAAATTGGTCGTTGTATTTAACTGGTGTTAGTTTTTCTTTGAAGAATGAAGAAGGAATAGCTTAAAGTCACTTTTGACCATTTTAAGGCAGCCCATACCCCAAAATAAATTCTGTTTGCAAAGTTTGGGTTCTTATTAACCTGGTATATAAAGAGAGGGGTGGTATGTATGTCCTGTGGGAATCGTTTCGAGTAGCTTTCAGTGGGGCATTTATCGTTGGTTTATATTTAATCCTGTCAGACAGTCCGAAGACAATGAAATCCTCCCAGTGCGGTGGGAAAAAATCTTAGAAATTTATTCTGCTGGACAAACTGCTGAACTGATCATGGTTCACCACGGTTGTTCTGTTAAGTGTTACCCCTGTGGACGACATGGAGTTCCACGGGGTTTCAAAAATGAAATTTCGTTGGATTTCCAATACTTTACCCAAATTTCCAAAGCATTTGAAAAATCAGGTGTTGTCCATCAGGGGTTAATATTTTTTTCTAGAATGACCCTTTATAAATTTGTTAACCTAATTCCCATGTTTTAGAAATTTACTAAGTAATATGGTACAATGGCTCAACCTTTTAAACCAAGAGATAGTATAATGGGGATT
The DNA here is from genome assembly GCA_027922465.2 of Turritopsis dohrnii. Taxonomy (NCBI): domain Eukaryota; kingdom Metazoa; phylum Cnidaria; class Hydrozoa; order Anthoathecata; family Oceaniidae; genus Turritopsis; species Turritopsis dohrnii. The sequence goes on along the minus strand of BQMF02000112.1, from coordinate 13,136 downwards.
CAAGCGCAAAAACGCGCACGCGCACACGCACACACACACGCACACGCACGAAACCCTGCGCATGCGTCGAAAACTGTTGACATCAGCACTATCGTCGAAAACCGTCGAAAAGTGTTGACGTCAGCACTATCGTTAAACCCGAAGGTGAGTCAGGGAATTCCTAAAGTGGCACGTCGGGGCTGGCCCTCCTCGAAAGTAGGGAAATCCCCACTCATAAAAAATTCATCAAATGAGTCAGGGAATTCCCTGACTCATGCGTTAGTTCTGTCCACTCGTAAAAAATTTCCAAGTTGAAAAAGTCTATATAATAAAGGATGTTGAGTAACAAAACAGTTCGAGAATTGAGAAGCCAAGCAAAAGAGCGTGGCTTTAAAGGGTACTATAAGCTTAGGAAGGCTGACCTCATCAATTTATTAGATGCTCCAGTAAGACCACCTAGGAGAGCTGGAGTAAGGAAACCTCTTAGACAAGTCACTATACATAGATACATGAAGCCTGAATACATGGATATTTTTGGGCTTCAAGAGATGATGAAGAACCGATCAGTTGTAAAATCTAAACTCAACGAATGGTATGACTGGCTTGTGAGTTATGTACCAAAGTCAATTAAAGAGCCTATACAGAACGCTTTCTCTAAAGCAAAAAGTGATATTTTAAAGTTGTACAACAATACAAAGGAAAAGCTTGGGTTAAAAAGTATGGTTGAAGAACAGGCGATGGAAGACACCAACAACACAAGTATGAGTGATGATTTTATACCTATGAAGCATAAGCATGCACTACATAAAAGCTTTCGAAGCTTTCGTATAGCTGGTATAGCAAAAGCTGATGTTGATGGATACTTCACACTAGTGAGAGCAAATGTGGAGAAATTAATGGAAGAGCAGGTTGAGGACATGGGGTCTGCTAAAGTACAACTCTCTCTATGGATCATGTGGAAAAAGCGAGAGAAGCTTTTAATTCAACTTGAAGATGATGATCTAGAAGGAGAAGATGTTACAAAAGGAGATAAATATGGATATATAAGGATAGACAAAGTTTTTAACAGCTTGATGATGAGAGTGTTCCAAGGTAGTGACATGAAAGAGATATTGGATGAGATGTTTGCATATATCAAAACCCAAGTAGAGCATCCTGCATTACCACAAAGCGGCTTCACCATCGATCACATCATGCACCTGGACGTAGACTTTCACAAGCTGCAGCTGATGAGAGGATCTTCATACATCAAACTACCATCCTGGATAGCGTCGAAAAAGGCAATCATCAACCCTAAAAACGATGATGAAGAATGCTTCAAGTGGGCTGTAATAGCAGCACTACATCATGAAGAGATTGGAAAAGATCCACAACGCATTTCAAAGCTACAGAAGTATGAGAATGAGTACAACTGGGATGGTTTGGAATTTCCTGTAGCAATAGACAAGATAGGAAAGTTCGAGAAGAATAATCCTAACATTGGGGTGAACGTACTATATATCGAAGAAAAGTCTACAAAGAGGAGGATCAACACCACACGAGAATCTAATCGTAACATAAGCGCAAAGAAGCAAGTCAATCTGTTGATGGTATGTGATGGAGAGAAAAATCACTATACAGCCATCAAGAATCTGTCAAGGTTGTTGGGTCAAGAAAACACAAATCACAAATGTGCACAGCACTTTTGCATCAACTGTCTAAATGGTTTTCACAATGTAGAGTCACGAGACAAGCACTATATCTACTGCTCTGGCAATGAACAAGTTAGAGTGGAGATGCCTGGAGAGAAGGAAAAATGGCTGTATTATAACAATGGAGAGATGCAGTTCAGAGTACCTTTTGCTATCTATGCAGATTTCGAGAGTCTTTTAGTACCTATGAAGGAAGATGGGAGAGAGAAGAACACAAAAACACTATCGAAGCATATACCTTCAGGATGGTGTACGTACAGCAAGTTTGCGTATGGAGATGTGCAAGATCCTCTAAAAGTATACAGAGGTGAAGATTGTGTAAAGAAGTTTGTGGATCATCTGGAAGATGAAGTTAAGCGGTTGTATGCGACATTTCCAGAGCAGTCGATGATAGAACTGACGGATGTTCAGAAGCGTGATCATTGGGATGCAGAAACTTGTCACATATGTATGCTGCCATTTTCAGATCCTCAAAATCGCAAAGTCAGAGATCACTGTCACTATACAGGTTTATATCGAGGTGCCGTACATAACAATTGCAACCTAAGATACAAGATCCCACATCATATCCCTATCATCTTTCACAACTTAAGTGGCTATGATGCACACCTCTTCATTAGAGAACTGGGGGAAAAGTACAACATGGAAGATATAGGATGCATCGCGGAAAATAGGGAAAAGTATATATCCTTCCATGTCAAAATAGCAATACCACTTGCTGGTGTTTTCAACTCTGATGGTGCACAAGTGTACAAGAAGATCGAGCTGAGATTCATTGACAGCTGTAGATTCATGGCATCAAGTTTGGATAAATTGTCCTCTAATCTTAGCGATGAGCAGTGCAGAAATCTTCGATGGTTTTACAAGGAAGATAGCATCTTTCAGTTGATGCGCCGCAAAGGTGTATATCCATATGAGTATATGGATAGTTGGGAAAAGCTTGCTGAGAGAGAGCTACCTCCAAAAGAAGCCTTTTACAGCAAGCTGAACATGTGTGGTATAAGTGACACAGACTACGAACATGCACAACAGGTGTGGAGAAGAGTGTCTCCAAAAGGAGACGTGACAACACTTGGAGATTACCACGATGTGTACTTGGCAACGGACGTTCTACTGTTAGCAGATGTGTTTGAAACGTTTCGGGATACATGCTTGCATCACTACCAATTGGATCCACTCCATTTCTACACAGCACCCGGTTTGGCGTGGAAAGCAGCCTTGAAGTATACCCGAATAGAGTTAGAACTGCTCACAGACATAGACATGCTGTTAATGTTCGAGAGAGGTATACGAGGAGGTATAACACAAGCTGTACATCGCTATGTAAAAGCAAACAATAAGTATATGGATGATCAATATGATCCGAAGGAGGAATCCTCATATGTAATGTACCTTGACGCAAACAACCTTTACGGTTGGGCTATGGCATCAGACTTGCCAACACATGGATTTAGATGGGTAAAAAATGTTGAGAAGTTCACACCTGAAGGTATTGCGAAGTTAGTTAAGAAGAATGAGTATGGCTATCTGCTGGAGGTGGATATCGAGTATCCAAAGAGGCTACATGATGCTCATAATAGTTTACCATTTCTACCTGAGAGAATGACGCTTGCAAAGGTGGAAAAACTCGTACCAAATCTCCACAACAAGCATGAGTATGTCATAGATATAAGAGCGCTACATCAAGCGTTGACTCATGGCTTAGTTCTGAAGAAAGTCCACCGAGTCATCAGGTATCATCAGGTTGCCTGGCTCAAGCCTTACATAAACTTAAACACAAGACTGAGAAAAGAATCAAAGAACGACTTCGAAAAAGACTTTTTCAAGCTTATGAACAATAGCGTGTTTGGTAAGACGATGGAGAATATACGGAACCATCGCAATATGAAGTTAGTTACGAGCGAAAAGAAGTATAAGGGGTACGTCATGAAACCTAACTTTAAAAGTGGAGTTCGCTTTAGCGCAAACTTGATGGGTGTGGAGATGGGTAAGACAAGTATCAAGATGATGAAGCCTGTATACATAGGTCAGGCTATACTTGATATGAGTAAGATGTTAATGTATGAATTCCACTATGACTACATGCAGCCGAAATATGGCAGTAAGCTGCAACTCTGCTATATGGACACTGACAGCTTCGTGTACCACATCAAGACGGAAGATTTCTATCGAGATATAGCTGAAGATGTAGAAAAGAGATTTGACACGAGTAATTATTCAGAGAAAGACAGATTATACACATTAAAGAATGAGAAGGTTATTGGTCTGATGAAGGACGAACTTGGTGGTAAGATCATGACGGAGTTTGTGGCTTTACGAGCTAAACTCTATGCATACAAGACGCTAGAAAAGGAAGACAAGCGATGCAAAGGCATGAAAAAGTGTGTGGTTAAAAAATCCATTACATTCGAAGATTATAAGAAGTGTCTAGAAGATGGAGGAAATCTATATAGAGAAATGGTAGTGCTTCAAAATAAGAAGCATCAAATGTATACACAAAAAGTGAACAAGATTGCTTTGAACAGAGACGATGATAAACGCATCATACAGACAGATTTGATCACAACGCGTGCTCGAGGATTCATAAATTCATGCTGAATAGTGAGTAATTCATGAGAAGTTTTTTCTCATGATCTCATGACGCAAATGAGGTGAAATTGTACGCTTGAGTGATTTTAAGCTATCATTTTTCCGAGAGACACCACAAGCAGACATTGAAGTGTAAATGAATGGTATAAAACTTAAGAGCGGAATAATTTGAAATTGTGGTGAACAGGCGACAGAGTCTGCCGGAAAGGGAAGGTCTAGTGGAGCGGCTAGATTGGAACTGGATGGTGCCGTCCGCTCCCGGTATTCACCACAAAATGTGCCAAAAGTTGTCGGGAAAAACTGTGACTAAATGTAATATACTCGAGCAGAACATGAACGGCCATTACGTGCGTAGTAGTCGGAGCTCGTAAGTAGTCACACACAAATAGTCTAAGATCTAGGGGTAGAGCTCAGAGCTGGTGGATTCGAGAAGCCAGGGTGGAGTGCCGGTTAGATCGAAGACAATGAATTAAAAACCCTCTAGGGTATCGCAACAACAACATCATCAACAACAACAAAAACCCTAGGGGGTTCTCCTAAGGGAGTTTTGTTTTCAATAATAATATAATATTCGTTTCATGTAGCTCACATGAAAGAAAATGTACGAAGTAATACTACTCATCTGTTTCTGCGTTCCGACAGGACTTTGGATGTTTGTTTTCTGGAAGTGTCGTCATATAATAAATCTAGTCATGAATATCGATGGATCTATTGACGTAGTTGGTACTCCAGCAGAAGCGCAGAAAAGAGCAGAACTTATACGTGCTGTACAAAGTGGTCAACATCTTGGCGGTAAAAAACCTTGGACAGTTGAAAGAGTGAATAAGTTGCAAGACAAGACCATCGAAAAGCTATACAAAACGTACACGGAGGGGAATGAGTTCCAGCAAGAAACGCCTGATTTCAACGCTCTGATATCTAATTTGGTAGGTGTGAGAGATGTTTCAAAGATGATGAAGGAGATCAACGGAAATCCACTCATCACTAATTCCATCACGAGTTATATGGCGGCATCTATACCTGGCGTTTCACCTATGGATGTGATAGGGTCTACTATCTACTCAAATTGTAAAACTTTTCTCGGTCCTTTGGCGCTGTTTGCGATCATTTTTAGCAATCTTGATTGGATTAAGTACGCAAAAATCGCTGAAGATCGTCAAATAAATGAGCGAAGACGAGAAGAAGATAGTAAAATCGAAGGACCCTGGGAGAGTCGCGAGCGGGAAGAAGCTAGCAGAGTGGAACCGAAAGAATAAAAAGAACTTAGAAGTACCTACGCAAGTACCTACACAAGTACCTAATCAAGTACCTAATCAAGTACCTACGCAAGTACCTACACAAGTACCTAATCAAGTACCTAATCAAGTACCTACGCAAGTACCTACACAAGTACCTACTAAGACGTATATGATTGGAGGAGCTGGTGGTGCCATAGCTGTTTTAGCTGTGGGGTTGTTAGTCTGCTACTTCTACACACGATCTTCTACTAAGCCTTCCGCTGACACTGGCTCAAAGGTGCAAGCACAAAAACAAGATCATTTTTGCTTAATATAAATGGAGAAAGAATTCATGGATAGCATGTGGCAGGCGGCACGTTTACTAGGCTACACCAGCTTGTACGCGTACGCTGGAAAAAAATTCTTCAGTGTAGGAGCTCCATCCGCAAAGCTAGATTTAGCTGATGTGGGAAAGCTTGGACTATACCTTGAGATGGCAATTTTGTCAGATGATTACGCACTCAAGCAAGGGTGGTACAAGGATAAAATTTCGGTTTAGATAAATGGTTAGCATCTTAATAGGAGGGGCAGTAAGTGCAGCACTATTCACGTTTGGCAACTATGCAGAGAGGGCTCTCTCTGGTGATGAGGAAGCAGCAGCAGATCGAGAAGAACGTGCTATGGCAGCCGAAAAAACGAGACAAGCACAAATGGAATGGGATCGAGAGCGCGCGACACGCCTTGACTTTATCAACAACAGACTTCGACAAGAAAATAACGCCTCTGCGTACATCTCTGATCTTGATCGAGGTATGCACGAGTACTACGAGGCAACACAACAGCGTCTCCCACCTTTACCCCCTAGGCCTGAATTAACGGATTTTTATAACCCTTCTGAAGCTCAAAAGACTGGTGAATTGGTAGCGATCGCTGGAACTCTAGGTATTGTTGGATTTCTGCTCTACCGTATGTAATAAATGACTGAAACGTTGCGTGACATCTACTACAAACCAGAGAATCTGTGGAAAGGGAAGAAAGCCATTAAAGAGCTTCAGAAGGCTGCTGGAGTTACTAGGAAACAAGTGTTGAAGTGGCTAGCTCATCAAGCTTTATATCAGATACATCTACCAAGGCCTAAGCACATCGACTATCCTCACTTTTACGTGACTAAGGTGAACAAGATCCACCAGGCCGATCTTTTGTATCTTCCTCATGACAAAGTCTATCAGAATACGTACAAGTACGCTTTGAATGTGATCGATATTGCTTCAGGGTATAAAGCGAGTAGACCTCTGAGAACGAAGAAGGCGAGCGACGTTGCAGAGATGTTTGCTGACATTTACAAAAAGGGTCCACTAAAGTGGCCTGAGAAGCTCTATGTAGATAACGGATCAGAGTTCAAGTCGGAAACAGCCAAGGTCTTCCAGAAGCACGATGTCGAGGTGGTGAGAACTACAACAAAGCATAACCACAGAAAGCAGGCCTTTGTGGAAAACTTCAACAAACTCCTCGCGGAGAAACTTTTCCCTATACAAGATGCGCAGGAGTTGGAAGATCCAGAGAAAAACAGTACCACTTGGGTAAAACACTACCAGAAAAGTGTGAGTCAACTGAACAACAATGTTCTTGCCAGAACCGGGATGAAACCCTCAAAGGCGATTAAACTGGAGGAAGTTCCGTTAAAAGTTGGGTTTTACCCGAAGGAAGAAACTTTACCTGAAGCGGGATTATACCGCTATTTGCTAGCGCCGGGTGAGGAACATGACGGCATAAAACGACGCGCAACAGACAACAACTGGAGTCGGGAAACGTATCGGGTCGATAAGATATTGCAATACCAAGGTCAGCGTGTTTTGTACTACCTAGAAGATGGGCCGGAGAGATCTTTTGTACGTGAAGAACTTATGCTTATTCCTGAGGATACGGAAGTACCTCCAGAATACGTAAAAAAGTGGTAGTCTCATAAATATTTCAAAGTTGGAGTTTTTGTTGCATATAATAAAGATGTTGCGTTTTGGACAAATCGAAGTTTCACGGAATGACTTTAACTCTAGTGCAGAACTTACCGACATTTACACTATCGACATGTCAAAGATCACTATAGCAGAACCTATCGTAGCAAACAAGAACGACCTGAGGTACTACATCGGGTATGAGAAGGAAGCGAGTAAAATTATTCCTCTCTTGATCAAGACCCCAAAGAATTGCCACTCTTCAGGGGTATCGAGGTATAACGAGACATCTGCCTGGAAGATGGGATTCAACGTGTTGGATGATAAAGCTTGGTGTGATGCTTACAACGCGATTGCTGATCATGTGCAAGAGCTTCTCTTCAAGACCTTGACAGGTACTGTGATAAGTACTGCAGGCTGGATCAACCCAAAGCTCATCTCCTGGGATGGTAACATCAAAACAAAGTTTATAAACGATTCACCGCCGTTCAACAAATCCTGCAAGGCCACTGGTGTGTTGAAGATCGGAAGCGTGTACACACAGACCCATCACAACCACTACCTCCAAGTCCATCTGAAAGAGTGCAAGTACCATGAAACAGATATGCGTGAGAGCCTTCTCAGTGATGACGATGAGTAGAGACTTCAAAGTTAATGTTGTAACTTTGAAGAAAATGGCAACACTGAAACAACTAAGGCTGAAAGCGAAAGAAGAAGGTCTTCGAGGCTATTCTACGATGAACCGAAATGAACTTACGAGGGTCTTGAGTGGTGAAATAAGGTACAAGCGGAACCAGTGCTCTATAGGAGTGCAGACAGAGTTCCCCGAGTGTCACGAATGTGCACTGAATAGACTTTTTTGTAATCTCTCGAAAAAAGCGTTTGTCAAAAGACAAATTTATACATCGCCAGCAGGTGAGGAGACTGATGTTGAAACCGGAGAGATCGTAGGCTATGAGGTTGACTGTACCAGGCATTACTTCAAGTAAATGTCTCCCACTTGACGTCCATACGTGTGCAAGTTGGAAGTTGTTCATCAGGGAAATTTGTCATCATCTGGTTGATTTCATAAAATTTTTGGATATCTTTTTCTCGAACAGCCTCATAAAGTTCCAATTGATACATAGTGAAGCCTTTCCTATTGGAACGATGGTAGTTTTGGTACATTCGCCCTAGTGTTATTAGTACACCAATGCAAGAAACTATAGTTCCTAACACTGCAACCAACCACACTATAATGAAGCAGTAGCCATATATGACATGTGAAGATATCTCACATGATAAAGTTAGTGTATTGGTGTATATAACCGTGAGACTACCCTTATTTGCCTCAATCGTGCACATACCCATAGTAGGAAAGAGTACATTATTACCTTTCTTCGTTATATCTGGCACTCCTATGAGTTGTCTGCATGCCTGGAGAATCGACAGGTTCATGATGATGTACAAAATTTCCACTATAAATTGGCAAAAAATGTACACATTCTTCGTACAAGTCACAGTATCACAAAAGTACACATTATAAATCGCTGCTGCAGAGGAAGATTCTACACAGCTCTTAAATTTTTCCAATCGCTCAAAGTTCCACTTGAACAGCATATATGGCAACTGTAATGCCATTGAACATGCTAGAATGAAGAATGGAATCCATTGGTAAGATGTGATAATAGTCTTTTTCATGGGCACACATGATCCTCGCGACTTACATAGCACATGACTGCCATCTCGCTGCTGGAGAATTCCAGTCATATCGAGAGTATCAGGAATTCCGTACTCGTGAGATAGTTCATATTTTGTGAGCTCCTCATATATATATAGACCCTTCATCCAGCAAGCATTTTGTATGAATTTGTTCCCTACATCCCAACCTAACATATTGCAATTCATGCCATCTTTGTACCAACACCATGCCGTTATGAGAGTTGTCAACATGATTATCTTTGAACCCAGCAGCCTGTTAAATCTGGATGTAACTGAATCATTTCTCTTCTTAGTAAAATCTATAGCGAGAACTTGCTTGAGCGGATCTATAATATTCATTTTATCTCTTTTCAAATCCAATATTTGACTCCTTAAAATATTCAACGAAATGTCAAAGCCTAGAGCTTCAAGTAAATGTCTCCCACTTACTTGACGTCCATACGTGTGCAAGTTGGAAGTTGTTTCTATAAGAAAGATGAACTTGTCTTTGTTTTCTGGATTATCAACCATTGAAGTACTTTTTGATGGACAAAACCAACCATTCATTCACAGAACACAATTTGGTAAGTTCTTAGGGTTGAAGCACATAGTTACATCTGTTCCAGACACTATGAAGCGTGAGCAACTCACTAGAGTAGAACTTGAAAAGGGTGTCCATCTGATGGACCCCCTTGGGAGGTCGCGAAACCCCCACGATGTGTTCCTTTCCTTAGAGCTTGCTCTCTACATCGTAATGCGTAGTGAAAAACCTACTGCAGCTTTAGCCCGAAACTGGTTGCTTAAAGAGATTATCCCGAGAGGTTTTAACAAGATTATCCAAGAAAAGCAAAATGCCATTGAGGAAGCTGAAGCAGCTCTTGCTTTACTCAACGATGACCTTGTAGAGCGTTATCAAATGATCGATAAACTCCTGCAAAGACATGTTCCTCACGCAGAAGACCTGCGCAAGGATAATGTTCTTCTGATTGTACGCAAACACTCTACATCTGAAGATGATGAACATTACAACCTGCCTTACTACATCGCACGGATACAGAGACGTACAATCACAAGTAAGAGACGATGGTTACTCAACCAGTTTCCGAGCAGTGAGGAGATCGTTGTCATCGATAATCCTAACGGTATACACGCGTTTAATAGATTCGAAGAGGACGGGCATGTGGAACGTTTCCAGTGTCATTTCAGATTGATCGACTTAACTCGTGATGATCTATATGACTTGGGTGTCCCTGCCCTTGAAGATTGAAGAGGGGTCCCATCTGATGGGACCCCTTGGGAGGTCGAGTAAATAAATGGAAGACTTTTCAAATCCAATATTTGACTCTGCCAAGGATAGACTCCTTAAAATATTCAACGAAATGTCAAAGCCTAGATCGACTGCTCCAGAACAAACATTGTATACTTGCCATCGCTGTGGGAGCAGGAACATTCTTTCAATACCAAAACAAGTCAGGTCATGTGACGAGGGAACGTCAGTGTTCAATGAGTGTAACAACTGCCATAGCAAGTGGAGGGATGGATAATACAAATGTCGTTTTGTAGCTTTACCAAGCTATAAAACATAAGGAGGAGGTGCCTCATACATCACATAGCAGGTGCACTCGGGGTATCTGAACTGCTCACGAGCTTTTTTGCGATTTCTTCGCGACCTTCTTTCCTTCCACGTTCCAAAAGCTCTTGCTTCTGATGTTCGTAAAGCTGTTTGATCACCTTCCTTGATCGTTTTCGCAGCTCTTGCTTCTGATGTTCGTAAAGCTGTTTCTCCTCCATAATTCGAGTAAACTCAGGATGATCGATGGTACCGTCTTCGTAGACTTTTGATATTAGCACACGCAGACTGTCTAGAACGGTCTGCGCAGCGAATGCGATATCATGGTTTTTCTGTCTTTTTACATCGAAAATAGAGGCACATTTTTGAATACCGCTCATTATTAGACCCACCACGAGAGCTGTCACACACAGCCCGATGCTCATCGAAGTATCCATTTCTGATACCAAGCATGCAATCTCACCACCAGAGAGTACAACATTCACCGCGATCAGAAAGTAACATGCATATTTCGCAACTGCTGAGTAGTGTGAAAATTTGCGCTCTAAAGATGTTCGACTTTCTAATTCCCGAGATAGGTATGCTTCCGTCTCCTTCACCGCTTGAATTCTATAGTTTTTTGCGTATCCATTCTCTGGGTCTGGTAAAACAGGATATAGCTTCTCCGTAGTCACGTCGTACATTGCCATCTGTTTATTTGAAGACGACGAGCATATTGATAGCTTGTAAATCAACTTTCCTGCCTTGATCGTCGGTGACGTAAAAATTCAACGTTCGCGTTGAGGACCTCAATTTGTTGGTGAACATAGGACGTTCATAGTGATACGACATGATGTCGCCATACTCGTATTCTGGCTTCTGAAGTCTAAAAATGTGTACGATTTTCGTAATTGCACCGTTTAACAGAATATAGCTGTTTTCGAATTCCTCACAGTACAGCCGTATAGACTTGAACGTACAGAAGTTTGGCACCGATCTATATTCACCTTGAGTATACTTCTTATCTAATCCTAAAAGTTCCCCTAAGTTTTCACTTATTGAGACGTAATACCCTTTTTGTACTGATAAGTGAAGCTTACCATCCTCTCTTGGATCGAGATTTGCGCATCCAAGTGATCTTGCATTTATTCTTGAACGAATACTCTTTGACGTATATAATCCAGGTGGAAAGTCTATATGCAGGGGGAACCTTGAATCGACGGGGTCTTTTTTTGATACTTGATCAATGGTAAATCTAGCGTGTTGAACTAGGTTGAGCCACCCCACGTATAACACTGCTTCTTTTATCGCAATCTCCGTGCCTTCTTTTAACTCTGTTGGTAACTTGGTTTCTCCAAGATGGGTGACATTTACATACATTTATTATAAGAGAAATGAACTACGACAAGGTGCGGTATATACCAAAATTCGGGCAACCCAGTACACTCTTAGCTGCTAAGGAACTCTGGGAGCAAAGGATCGTTGTGGATCAACAAGGGAGCTTTTTCATCGCTAAGTTTCGCGATATTTTCTCATTTCCGTTTGTACCCATGAAAAATGACATATGGCTCGATATCGACATGTACCCAGGACAGTTATCTTTTGCTACCTGGTTAGCTACGACTGGTTGCGGCATATCAACGCAACATCTACACCATAAGAACCCTATGATTGCGAGCATCTACCGCTTTCACGTCTATTTTTCAGATACGTCTGATCTTGAAGCAACTTGAAATTCCTCTACCAAGTGAACTAAGCTTCAACCCGCGAGATAACAAATACAATTCAAGTGCGTTCAAGACGCTCTCTGCAGAGTTTGACATACCAGCTGACAAGTTCTTCTGGCGATACCCTGCTCGCATGCGGAGAATTGGCAAGAGTTGGGAATTCTACGTTCCAAAATGATGTTAATGCCGGGTTAAGTAGAGCTGGTATACAACGCTTGTCGCAGAGTACGCGGATGTACGCACGAATGCTTTTAGAAAGTCAGGCGAGTGCACGTTCCGTTATAGCGGGTGACACTGGACGTGCCTTGGATGCGCAAAAGATCTTCATGACCGCAGTAGAGCAAGCGATCCGGAAAGACACCTCTTTAGCGGAAGAGATTGGTAAGTTCCAGAAAGCCTTAAGTTACGCTAGATCGGAACCTGATTTTGGCGTTGCCCTCGGTACATACCTAATACCCAGCGATTTAAAGCTTGGGAATCTCGACAACATCTCTGATTTTTCGACAAAGCTTACCGTTGCGACTCACATCGGTAAACTACCACCACCACCTAAAACAACACTCTTTGGGAGGCATTTCAGGGGGGTCGCAGAATGGCTTCCTCCGATCCTCCAACATCTTCCGTTAAGCGAGCTCAAACATCTCCCGTTAAGCAAGTTCCAACGTCTTCCGCGGCTAAGCAGCATGAAGAAGAAAAGCAAGCTCTCATGTGGGTAGGTGTCGGTTTAATTGCGGTTCTTTTGTATTTCAAAC